>CM044900.1:93508179-93562179 GCA_024500145.1 Gentiana dahurica var. dahurica | reverse complement strand
TATATTATTGCGCATATACGATCCAACATGTTTGTCAATTCCCAGACTTGATTTCTTTCAAATTCATTTAGTCCTCTTGCATAGCTATTATCAAATCAGAGTCTTTGCATGCATCTTCAATAGTTTTGGGTTCCATTTCTGATAAGAAATATGTAAGCATAGCCTCTAGTGGTCTTCTAGTTTTGACTCCAATTGTTGGATCTCCAAGTACTTGCTATGTTGGATGATATATTAACCAATTAAGTTAGGCTCTACAACTGGTGTCGTCTATGTCTCTTCAGAAGTTATGTCTTGCTCAATTGTTGGATGGAAGTCGTCTGCTTCTGGGAAATTGAGTCGTCTTTGTTCAATTTCCATATAAATTGGTTCCAATGTCGTATGAATGACTTCTTCTATTCTAACTTCAGTATTGAAGTTGGGTTCATCAAAGACAACATGAACTGATTCTTCTATTGAAAAGGTTCTTTTATTAAGTACTCTGAAAGCTTTGCATACATTTGAATATCTCAAGAATATTACTTCATCAACCTTTGCATCAAATGTTTTCAGCTAATCCTTTCCATTGTTGTGAATGAAACACTTACTTCCAAATATGTGAAAGTATGAGATGTTGGGTTTTCTCCCATTCCATAATTTGTAAGGTGTCTTTCCTCTGAATTTGTTGATGATAGATCGATTCTGAGTATAACATGCGGTGTTGACTGCTTCTTCCCAATACCCTTTTGACACATTAGTCTCTGTTATCATCGTTCTTGCAGCTTCTTTCAATGTTCTATTTCATCTTTCAGCTACTCCATTCTGTTGTGGTGTTCTAGCAACAGCTAGTTGATGTAATACACCATTTCCTCACAGTAGCTTCTCATGACTTGATTGAGAAATTCTATTCCTTTGTCGATCTAATCTTGATGATTGTCATACTCTTTTCATTTTGAACTCTCTTTGGTAAATCTGGCAGTTTTTTCAAAGTTTCCTTATTTTTGTTGAGGAAGACTGTCCAAATGTACTTTGAAAAATCATCCACCATTACCAAAGTGTACTTCTTTCCACTTACCTTTATGGGTATCACTGGTCCGAATAGATCAATATGTAATAGTTGTAGGATCTTGTTTGTTGATGGGGTTGACTTCGATTGAAAGGATGCTTTGATTTATATTCCTATCTGGCAAGAGCACAAATACTATCTTTCTTGTATACCACATCAAGAAGACCTTATACAAGATTGTTCCTTGCCAACCGATTGATTATCTTGTAGTTGAGATGACGCAGTCTTTTGTTGAAAATGTGTCTTAAACCCAATCGGGTCAGACCGGGTCGGGTCATTTACAGTCTATTTAGTTCATGTAATAACTTTATTATGATTAATAAAATCACATTTGTTATAATTTATTTTTTTTGTTTGTCTTTATAAACCAATTATGTTATTGAATATATAGTAACGTCCTTAGTATTAAAATGTGATAGAGAAACCATGATAGTGATTATGGTTGGCGAGATCTCTTATCACTTTAATAAGTTTGATACTTAAAAGTCTCTAGTCGTATTGGATGTCTTCTATCTTATTGAAGATAGGGATAGATCTTGTCTATCGAAGTGTGGGGACACTTGGACTATACGTGGACATGTGTTGGAGAATGCGTACGTTAGACTGACCCACTTACATTAAGTGTCGCAGTATGTGACGGTTGTGTAATTATCCTGAGACCGGAGTCTACATGGCCTCCCGGTGTGGATTGTCATGCGTTGAGGTTTCCCTTAGCCATGAGGCGATAATGCGGTAGTGCTCGGGTATGATATTGAAGCATGCATAGGATACATGTTTGTTCATCTGGAAATCGCGTACCCTATTAGTAGGAGTGAATATCCGAAATTGCCTTCTTATATGGAATGTCTAGCTCTCATGAATCTTTTCAAGTGTGAGTAAATAGGTTATTCCGAGAGAGCATGGTATCCAGATTATAATATACGATCATTGATGTATTGATACTCGAGATACGATTGTATGGATATTGTAACAGTGATAGGATTCTATTTACACGGTAACTATTTCACATGAAATGTAGTAGTCATCGTTTTTTACTCTTCCGATGATTGTTGGTCACGGTGTGTTGCTAGACGCTATTCCGTGATCGTTAGACGTGAAGGGCATTTTCATAATTGCACGGCCAACATATTCGGAAGCCTATCGGGTCACACACCTAAGAACTTCTAGCCAGATTAAAATGTGGTTATAGTGATAGCTAAATATGGAAATTTTATCTCGACTATAAAGTGTTATAGTGATTAAATTAATATGGTGTATTTACTTATTATGAATAAATTAAATACAAGATATTAAGTATATTGATTAATTAAAGAATATCCTAGATGCCAATTCATGGCAATGGGGAGCAGATACTAGTGTATTAAGATACACTTGGATTGTGCAATTTAATTAATGGTATTATCATATATTAATATTAGATTTAATAGATTTATGAAAAATAGATTTATGGTAATAAGATAAAGACAGTCAATATTAGATATTGATAATATCTTGGATTTATTTATATGAGATATTAATTTAATGAGATAAATCTAGAATATTTATTTTTCTTAGTTTACTAGTAAAATATTTTCTTTCTCATTAATCTACACAGAAGCTTTTCTCAATGGGACTTGGATCCATAGGGGCACAGGTCACCCTATTTAAGGAAGGCTTGGCTAGCTCTTTTGGACATCACAACTAGAAGAGTTCTAATTTACAAAATAAACTGAGAGCTTCTTAGAGAGAGTTTTTAAGAGAGAGAAAATGTCAGTCTAGCAACTGGGTTTTTCTAGTAGCTATCCAAGGAGGATTTCGGCGAGGTGCTCGTGTGGATATTGATAGAGGCCGGACACATGGATGGCTTGGCGCACTACAACTCTCCCTAGACGGTCAAAGCATCGATCTTTTAGATTAAGCAAGGTAATCACCATCTACTAGCTTAACATGTTTATTGTATTAAGCGGAGTCGATCTTGGGACCGGAAATCAAATTTTAATTTCCGCTACGTTAAACTAGTTGATTTCCTAACATTTTTTGTGCCATAGACGTCTGATTTTTGGTTTAGTCTGTACTAGCATACATGTTTTTGATGTATCCGTTGATCAGTCTACTATGTACATGTTCTTCTTTCTTCTGTCTGTCAGAACTGTCTGTCCTGACTCTTCATTTATTACTCGGCTGTTAGGTGTAATGCCCGAAAGACAATTTTGTAATTGTTTTATTTAATAAATGAAATGATATTATTATTCATATTTATTATTCTCATATTCACCGATGTGACAATAGTATTTACACTACAGAAAACCCTAAAGTATATCGTTTATGTAATCACTTAACTCAGTGTATGGGATATACACGGGAGGATTGAGTTAGTGAAGATGTACTTAAAATATAAATTAGCCCGTAGTGAAGTTAATCGAGAGTATCGGGTCTCTCCTTTAACGTGCTATTAATGTGCCCAGAACACAATAGGTGTGATTGTCTTATCCGGAGTTTATGTTAAGAAAACCTAGTGGGGCATTTATATGTGATAGATATATCATATAAGGCTGGACCGATTTGATTAGAGTTCACGATATAATTCCGTAATCGAGAAGTCTTATCGAATCAATCGATGATCATATTTATGGATATATCTTAATCCTGAGGTGATCACAGTCAACTGCTTGAATCAGTATGAGGTTTGACTTGACGGTTAAGAATTACACTGAGTCTGTGATCTGAATTACCCCATCTTGGCATTGTACTGGATTGAGTGAGTAGTCTGTGTTATCACAGATACGGAATCCATTCCTTCCATTTATGGAAGTAGATAGACAGTTCCCTTATTTGTTAATCCTAGAAACCGATCGATCGTACGAGTTCATATTACACTGATTAGCTACCAGTGAGTTGTATGAATTAATTGATCACTAGGGGTTAATGGTAAATAAGGATAAGAGGTTCTAAAAAGGGTTAACAGTAACTTCCCGATTTAGAATGAACAGTCTATGGAGGATTAATCCATATGTAATGATTATATCAATGGACGCTTATTATCATTCTCGTGAGGAGATAAATATAATCTCATAATCACAGGAGTGCAGTCACGGGATTATGGTGGCATATTCTTGTGATTGATTTATCGAATATATAATTATTCCATTAGTAAGATAATTATTTATTTGATATATCGGAGCCGGTGATTATTAGTCCATGGTCCCCAACGTGCCTCCAATATAGCATAGCTATTCTCGGACGTCGAATCCTAATAATATTAATTTAGTTCTTTTTAGAACTTAATTAAAACAATATGTGAATTAATTGTTTAGTGGACTATTAAATTAGTTGGGCTAAATAATTAAATATGTGAAAAATACATTTTTCATAATCTTGGCCCAATTAGTGTGTTATGGCGAAAATTATTGTGACTTGGTCACAAGGGAATTTTCGCCAAGGTCTTGTTTTAGGAAACAAGAAATTAGTTTTCTTGTGGATTAATAAGACATGTGCACAAAATATTTATTAGATAAATATTTTATGGTAAGAAATAAATATAAAGAATATTCTAGATTTGTTTGGGATTATATTTTATTTATTTGCAAAATAAAAATCCTTGGATGACAAGGATTACTCTCCTATATAAAGAGAGTTCTCCCAAGCCTAAACACACACAAAAATTCAACTATCATCTCTTAGAGAGAGGATAGATAAATTTCGGCCAAGAGGATGAGAGGGAAAATCTTGGAGGTTTTTCGGGTAGCATATCGGAAGGATTCGAGACGAGGATTTCCTTCCACCGAGAGTTGCTCGGATCACATGTGCGGAAGATCGTGGTGCTCTTCAAACCATCTTTTGTTCTTCCTATTGCGGTTCTTCTACTTGGATTTTGAGATCCGAGAGGTATGATCTACAACCCCCTTGTAGATGTAAATCTAGTTATTTTATTACGTGTAATTTATAGATCTAGATCGTTAAATCGCTTCCGTTGCGGATAATATTACTAACGTCGGCATCAAGGGAGGAGGTATGTTAAGACTTAGAGGGGCTAAGCCCACCCGGAAAAAAAAATATTACACTAAAAAATGTATGTAGTCTTGTTCGATCCATAAAATATTATTAATCCAACCCACCCGACGAATTCGATATAGTTCATTAGCCCACCCGAAATGAAAATCCTGGCTCCGCCCTTGCTTTTAATGCTGGATAACTTTTGTATCAGGTTGCACCTGTAGAATTGGAGTACTTGTTGATGTCTTATACATACATCGATGATACAACTGTGGTTCCATGAGTCATTTTAATCTGTCATTTTTTTCTCCATGTGCTGGGTGCATAGTTGAATGATACCGTAAGGAACATGTCAACAACATATCCATATAAATCAATAGGTCTCAACATGTGTCTGACACAATGTTGTGAAAGAATCATTCATTGGTAAAACTGAAATTTACTATAAAATGAACTCAAGTATCCTGATGAGGAGGCAGGCCAAATACCGGTAGCCTTTGTTGTCAGAAAATCGGGAAGCTCTATTGATGAGACGTAGATTATTGATTTTCTGGCGAGAAAGGTTAGGTGAATATTGAACTTTAAAAAGGCGAATCCTATTAAAACATTCTTAACATGTTTTTTGCTTGTTAAATGTCATTATTCTAGCATGCATATACTTCAACAGATTCGTTTTTCTGAATGAATAAAAATCCTTTTTTTTTTTGCTCCTTTTTGAATTCAGGTTTCTCCATACAAGAAAATTAGAAAGGTGTTCTTCATCAACTCAATACCCAGAAATGCACCAGGGAAGGTGATGAGAAAGGAATTAGTTAAGCTTGCAGCATCTTCGACTCCTTCCAAGTTATAGTTTCACCGTCATATATGTAATCATTCTTGTAAGAACAAAACATCCTGACATGTAACATAGACATGTTGTTTTTAAAAGGAATATTCTCTATTACACCATATCGTCGGTCAGATGTGTGCAATTAGTATAAAAAGACAAAACATGTTTTGTCTTCTTACACACATATCAGTCATCCAATGATATTGTGCAATTGAGACTATTCATACTCGAATTTATCTGTGTTATACAATGGTATCTCATTCTTAAGATACATTATTCTCCCTGCTGTATCCTTGTAGCCAAGCAAATGAAAGTTGTGCCATCTTTTTGTGTTCAAATCACTTCCTTTTGCTTTAACATCAATGAACTAAGAAGCTTTTTAGTTTACAAGGTAGTGCTAATTTCATTTTAATCCCAATCGTGATGTAGCTTATTGATTCAATCTATTAATCACATTTATGATGTCGAGGTACTCATATTATTTTTGTTGATATCAAGAGAAATTCATTTAATAACTCAATCAGACTATGAAGCTTACTGTTGTTCTTCCGATTAGTCAAAACTAATCCAGTCGTGTTTCTGAGCTTGGATCAGGAAAAAGGAATTCGGGATCAGGGGTGGAGTCTGCAACTGTGCATTTTATACTACAGCTGTGCTTTTGGTGTCGTAGTTGTGCATTAATTTCTATGGCTGATGATTCAAATGGCGTAGTTGTTTGTCCAAAGCCTCGAAGAATTATTAATTTCGATGAACCCATCTTCCCCAGATCTTCAAGATTGTTTCATAACAGATATATTTTCTTCTTGTTATTCAAATGGCGTAGTTGTTTCAAACGGGCATTGTCAGACTATGAAGCTTCAAAAATGGCACTTTCAAAACAAATTTGAGTTTCTACAAGGGATGTTGCTAGTGGAAATGGCAATTCAGAGTCCGCTATGGGTACAATTTTGACTAATTCAAAGGTAAATAACACTTCTAATGTTTCTATTTTGGACATTTCAAGTGTTATAAATTCTGAAAATTCGCGTATTGAGCCTGGAAATTGTGGAAATTCGCGTATTGAGTCTGGGACCGTTCCTCGGGCAACTGGGGTTGAGGGGAATCACAAGGCAAGTATTGACACTGCCATGGTAGATATTGAAGCTACCATTGTCAACTCTTTTGAGAACCATGGAGCTAAAACTAATAGTTCTGTTGAGAACACAAATAATGGTAAGTCTGTTGTGGTTGATAATATTGGTGATCCCACAGTTTAAGGGTTGGTTTAAGGATGCATCTATGATGTTTTAAAGAAGATTGATTGTGTTGTTCACTTGGTTCATATCATTAAGCTTTCTAATACACTATTTTTGGGGGTGTTACTGTGTTATTGTTAATATCACTATGTATTGTGAGATTTTCAATCATATATACGTCAAGAATAAGGCTGAAAATCAGATTTTGGAGCATAAAACCAAGTGTTTCAAGCTTGAAAAACTTCAAATACTTTTATTGACTTCATGTTGTTTCCTTTTTCTACCTTGTTCAAATATACAGAAAGATGCAATGTTGCAATGTTTTTTTTTTCAAAAAAGAATCGGTTGTAGTGTGCTTCAAACCCCATCCCTTACATTGGGAAGCATACTAATGATGATATTTCAGTCATTAATGGATAAGAAACGCAATGTATATTTGTTTTATGTGGTTATTAGAACTAAAAAGTGTTTTGAAAAGTTGAAGAGGAAACAGAATTGGTTGTGTTACTGTGATGATAAGGTGTTACTGTGTTACTGTATTATTGTGTTACTGTTAAAATCGCTATGTATTCTTCGTAAAAGGTGTTATTGCAGGCATATGGTGTCTTTATTTGGTTTCAATCTTTCCTTGCATTCACTATTTTTTGTGGTGTGGTTTTGGCCTAGGTGATTGAAGGTTGTTGATTCAAATGGCGAGGCAATGTTGGTGTTTTTTTTGTCTTTAGAAAAATGGAGGAGCCTAGATTCTCTATTGATGAGGCCGAGCTGCTGCTATTCAATTCATTTTCTGCTTCATACGTCTTTCATGAAGTTTGATGTGGTGCGGGTTTGAAGGATAAAGGTCTATAGATGGTAAAACATACTGCTTTGGTCTTCAACAACTTGAAGAATGTTTTAGTTCCCCTGATATGCTTCTTGATTATATGCAATAGTATTAGGCTTTTATTCTCTTGATTCCCCGGGAGTTGCATCTCCATAATGCTTTGATAGATTGTTTCATTACGATATCCACTATTTTTTGATAGATTGTTGTATTACGCAATGTTAATGGTGATATTTTGTCTGTTGATAAAACGTGTTACTGTGTTAGTGTAAACGCTGCGATAAAATTCGACTTTCAAATACTACGTCGAAAGGGTATCAAATGAGGTCTCAAAATGAAGATAAAAAAAATATGAACTTTGGTGAAATAATTTTGATGATCGGTGTTCTAAATCAAAAGTTACGGTCGTTTATAAGAAAAACACTCTAGTTAATGCAAATATTTTTTCAGCTTTCAAAATATACGTCGAAAGGGTATCGTATGATAGCTCAATTAAAGAGCAAAAAAATATGAATTTTGGTGAAATTTTTTGGATGATCAAAGTTATAAATCAAAAGTTACGAGTGTATGAAAAAAAAAAAAAAACAAACAGATGGATTGTAATGTAAACCTGATGTACGAGCGCTAGGGTCAATTTTATCCGTGTCAAATTTTTTTGCAACTAAAAAAATTAGTGTGTCATATTTATTCTTTTTTTTTTTTTTGTTGTCATTTTCCCTCGATCCCACTAAATAAATTTAAAAAAAAAAATCATTATGGCTTTACATAAATACCCAATAAATTTATGAGTATACGAATACGGGGTTTTGCTTCTAATTTGTCCAACAACAATGACTTGTAGAGCAAGGATGTAGTGGGGTACAGCTGCCCCACCGCCACACGGTCCAGAACATCTAGACCCAATATGAACAAATGTGGATGAGCCTTAATTAATTTTTAAATGTTTCCGCGTTTAAGGATTTTGCATTTTCATTGGCCAGTCAATTAGTTGTATATATGAGCACGCATGGTGTCACTTTTTGCCCCTTTCTTTTTTCTTTCTTCAATATACTATATATATATATATATATATATATATACTCATCCGTTTAAAAATATAAATCCGTTTAAAGTTTTGAATTTCTCATATATTATAAATTCATTTCGAATATTAATAGAGTATTTTTAACACTTTCTTTCTTTTACTTATAATTTATTATATATTAATTAGCACAAATTTTATATTGGTTCTCGACCAAATTCTAGTTGGTGAACAATAACCAATAAAAATACACAAAAAATTTGGTGGTCCCTTGTTTCTAGAAAAAAACTATCATTCTAAAAAATTTCATTGGATAGAAATGTTGAGTTTGTGGTTTAAAAATTGATCCAAGACAAACATAAAATTAGTAATTAATTAGAGTCAAATGATATTATGTATTTTTAGCATTAAAATTAATGACATTTAACCAATTTCTTAGTCCATGTAAAAATGTAGTAACGGAATTATATTTTAGGACGGATGTGGTAAACGGAAATTTTGGGACGGATGTAGTTAGAGCTCTTAACGAGCCGAGCCGAGCCGAGTATTGGTGGTTCGAACTCGAGCTCGTTTCGCTCATGAGCTCGTTTGTTAAAAGAACAAAAAATTCTGTTCGAGCTCGGCTCGTTTAAAAGATGAAATGTTCGAGCTCGGCTCGTTAGACATATTTTTTGTCTTTTGGCTCGAACATGTTAGACTTTGGCTCGTTAGACATATTTATATAAGCATGTTCGCAAACATGTTCGCGAACATTATATAAGCATGTTCGCGAACATAATCGAACGTTCGCGAACCAAGCTCGTGTTCGTTCGTTAAGCAAACGAGCCTACAATCATGTTCGAGCTCGGCTCGTTAAGCTAAACGAACAAACGATCACGAACACTAATGAGCCGAACACGAGCTTGTTCACGAGCGGCTTTGTTCGTTTAACAGCTCTAGATGTAGTAAACAGACTTATATTTTGGAACGGATGTAGTATATATGTATTGGCAAATTTATGGTGACCAATGATCACCAAACTCAATGGACATGTGTCATGATATGAATAATTTTGGATCGTTGATAACTGATCTAAATACACAAAATCATTTACTACTTCCTTTCTGAAATAACTGAGGCAGTTGCTAAAAGGATTTGTTACAAAATAAGCGAGGTATTTATATTTCCAACGCATCATTTATTGAGTTTTTCCTACACCTATCCCTATTTATTAAGGAGTGATAGTATAGATACAACATTGTATTAATTATAGACAAATGAGTTTTTTTTAATCATTTTGAAATTCATATCAAAGTATTAACTAATATTCTTATATACGTATTTTTGATAACTTCATCAGTTATTTCGAAACGAAAAAATATATATAATAACACATATTCATTAATTTTGATGTTTATTGACCACGATAAAATACCGTATTCGGAAGTAATAGTACTAAAATAGGGGAAGTTATTGTGTGGTGAGGGAATTTGTAGTGAAATGACGGGTGAAAAGATCAGAACCACACAGTTTTAATACAGAATGAAGGTGTGTGGTGTGCCACATGGTGTCTCCGCACCGTGTGGAGACACTACACAATAATTTCCCCTAAAATAGGGACTTAAATCTAATCTTACAATACACTTTTTGGTGCACCGCCATACCAGAAGCAGATCAAATGTGACACGTAAGCGTTGAATAAATTCTTTTAGTTTGACGATTGGCACCCCCATTCACACCAACCTCCTCGTATATATTCTGTATAAAACCGTCAATCTTCCTTTCTCCCTAATCTTTTCTTTTCTGGTTTCTTCTTCTTCTTCTTTCCAACTCCTATAATTTCCATTAATCGATTGATTATCTTTTTCAATCAAGTAAAATTAAAACAAACCTTATGCAAAATCAACTAATTACATGGAACCTCATCAACATCATCATCATCAATACAACGTCGTCCACGGAGGAGATACCAGTACCGGAGTTGGAGGCGGTGGCGGCGGCGGCGGAGGAGGAGATAGGTTTCCTCAATGGAGTATTCAAGAAACAAGGGATTTTCTCATGATTCGAGCCGAGCTGGATCCAACGTTCATGGAGACAAAACGAAACAAGATTCTATGGGAAGTAGTAGCCACCAGAATGAGAGAAAACGGTTATAATCGCAGTGCTGAGCAGTGCAAGTCCAAATGGAAAAACCTCGTCTCTCGTTACAAGGTACCAGGATCAGATTTATTTATTTATTTATTTTTGCATGTTATTTAAATTAATTATTGGATCTTGTATGTGAATTCAGCCACTCATTCCTTTTTTATTTTTTTTTATTTAAAGAAACCAGTCCCCCCCGTTTTCATAAATTTATTCATAAGTATACTACTTTTTCTAGGTCTAGCATAATGAACTTGGCTAAAACAAGGGAAAAGAACAAGTCAAAAGGACGACTGGTTTTGAGGGTTTTACTCGTATATATAATAATTAAGAATAATAGCCTCGTTTCAACCATTTGTAAAATCGGTTGAATTTGTAGTACTAGCTAGTAGTTTTGAGTTGATTTCCTTTGTTCAATTCAACTTGAGCAACGCATCCTTTTCTTTTTTATTCCAAATTTTAGTTGTTAAAATCAGGCATATTAATATTAATAAAGTGAGTTAAAGCATTGATTTTAACGAAAATGACTAAAAAGTCCTTAAATATAATTAATGTGACATTCTTTTTTATCTATCATATTGAAATAAATAATGATAAAGCAATGAAAAATATCATTAATGTTGTATTGGAAAGGTAACTGCCTCAAAAGAAAATATTTTGACAACTGCTTCAGATAAATTGAAACGGAAGGAGTATTTTTTAATACTAGACCAAACTACCATTGGTATTGGCGGAATAGGCATGTACGTCTTCATACCATGCACATGAAGGCCTCCTTCCCCTCCTTTCATTTTTGTAGAATAATATATGATGAAAAAAATTATATATAGTTTTACCCTATAATTTTTAGTTCCAACATCTTTTTATGATAGATGTTGTGAATCTAGATTTTATTTAACAGCCATTTTCCGGATACCAAGGTTTTTATCCGGAAAAATGACGTTCGTGACATTTACGGTAAGCTCTAACTTAAAGTTTGGTGAAAGAAGTTTCGTCCTCGAAACTTGTTGTACATTACGTGTCTTTCATCATCATGATCCAGAACCTAGACAATAATTCAAACTTAGGAGATCGTCTTCTTAATCTACCTTGAAGCATTTAGAACTTAAGATCTCTAATATGATGTTCATCATCAAATCCATTATCTTACATTTCCGTCCTTATTAAAGATATTCAAGCCTATCGTGATGAATCAACTCCTAAGAGATTTATAATTCTGGGTATCACATCTTACAAAATTTAAATCCAAGACAACAATGTTTATTCCCAATCATTCCGAACTTAGGCTTGCCTAAATTTCCCCAACTTACCAATTATATCGCTCGCTCATGTTCCAGATATCGAGTTCTTATAAGAATATTTGGCACATGATATTTAAAGTAAACCCTAACTTAAAGTTGAGTGTTTTACATAGAGTCAAGGACGTACCCAGGCCCTGGCTAGGGTGGGCGCAGCCCACCCGATTTTTATTTTCGATACATTAAGACTCTTATATAATCCAATCCAACATCGTTAATTGTTTCAATCCAGCCCACCCGATCATACAGATATAGTCCATTAGCCCATCCGACCGAAAATTCCTGGTTCCGTCCCTGCATAGAGTTTGGGAAAAACCTATTATTTTCTCTTCCAAATGATTACACTCGTATGGATGGCACTTAATTAACCACAATAACGTTAAATAAATGAAAAAGGTGGAAAAATAAAACTGAGTGAAAAGCATGATAATTTACGTAGTTTAGTTGAATGACCTATATATCTACGGATGAAATTGACAAATACTACCTCCGGTCCAAAATATAAGTCATCCTACACTTTTCTACTTGTCCCATAATATAAGTCATTCTACATTACCAATGCAACATTTATTGCTCTTTCTCTATCTTACCCTTAATTTATTATGAATTCAACAACTTTTCATTACTTAACAATTATTGCATTAATGATAGTCAAGGGGTATTTTAGACATTAACCTTCAAATTAATGACATTCAACCAATTCTTTAATCTGTGTGAAAACTCCTAGGATGACTTATATTTTAGACCGGAGGTAGTATATTATAATGGAGAAGACAAATTTATTCTGAAATCTGAATTACAATAGCCTAAAAATTAAGTTAAGTATAATAGAATTTATGTGTTTTAATAGCTTTACATGCATTATCATTTTTCATTGGTATGTAGCTTGTTTTATATTCCTTTTGTCTTCTGCAGCTGGCCTTGTTAATTATAAATTACTATTATTTTATTTTTTTTCTGGAAATTAAAGATATTAATATATTAGCTCCATATATATACTATGATGCTTTTATGTATATAAATGTAGTAGGGTTGTGAAGCTATGGAGCAGTCTGAAAGTGCGAGGCAACATTTTCCATTCTACAATGAGTTGCAATCAATATTGGCATCAAGAATACAACGAATGTTATGGATGGAGGCCGAGGGCGGCGGAGGAGGAGGGACGTCCAAGAAAAAAACCGCACTTCTTTCCTCAGATGAAGACGAAGATGAAAACGATGAAAACGAAGAAAGTGATCATAAAGACAAGGGAACGAAAAAGAGACGCAAACTAAAAGGAGTTGGAGGAACAAGTAGTAGTACTACTACTACTCAAGAAAATGTAGTTGTCAACAGTTTGAAAGAGATTTTGGAGGAATTTATGAAGCAGAGGATGGAAATTGAAATGCAATGGTTAAAAGCGTACGAAGAAAGGGAAGAGGAAAGGAAAAGAAGGGAAATGGAATGGAGACAAAGAATGGAGTCGTTGGAAAACGAGAGGCTGATGATGGAAAGGAGATGGAGAGAAAAGGAAGAACAAAGAAAAGCAAGGGAAGAAGCACGAGCGGAGAATAGAGATGCCCTCATTACAGCGCTTCTCAATAAGCTTAGAAGGAATGAAGATTAATTTTGTAGTTGCATTTATTATATTATTATTAATTCATGATTAATTCTTCTTTGGATTTTGTTTTATTTTGCCTTTTCTTCTTGGAGAGTATTGAAAATTTTGTTGATTTTTTCGAGGGTTTCTCGTTAAAATAGACCCAATAAATTTTATACAATTGATTACGATCGATGAAACACCAAATCAATTGTGTAAGATGAATTATTTATTAAATTTTTTAACACCAAATCAATGTTTTTTTTTTTTGTTTTTTGAAGGATACCAAATCAATGTTTTTGTTGTGTTCATTTTAGTATGATACTCCTCCATCAATATAAGTCATTTAATGTGTTTTCTCAAAGATTAAAATAGGAAAAGTATAAAGACACACAAAATTGCACAAAAATATGTACCGACATATTATCTCTTCCGTCCATTGCCCATTAAAAATGAAAAACAAAAGATAAAAGATGTATCACAGCCGCATGATTCATCTTCGGGGGATGGATTCGGTTGAAATCATCGGTGCCTCCATCATCTTTCATTAAAAAATTGTTGAATACTATAAATTTTAAAGATAAATATCTTTAAACTATTATTAATGAAATAATTATAAATTATTATATATAAAGTAGTAATTGTTAATAAATTAGAAGTAAAATTGAGAAAGGAGTAATAAATAAATTATTGATAGTGTAGAAAGACTTATATTTAAGACAAATAAAAAGAGTTAGAGTGACTTATATATATTGTGAAACAGAGGAAAAGTATAACATTAATATTTGTTGTTTTCCAACTTTACCAGAATATTAGATTTTTTTTTTTCAGATACGAAAGGTTTAACTCACAATAATTATGCTTTAGGCAGGGTTCGAATCCAGATCGACTTGTCATGGTATATATAGCCTAGCTAATCATCGGGTCGATTGTTAGAGATAATATCACATTGATCAATAACAGAAAACTATCGATTAAAACATGTTAATATTATTATCAACTGATCGATAGCGTGTGAATGCAATATTATAGTGTAGGAGTTTTTGACTTTGCTGTCTGTTTTGTCCGAAAGACGAAAAAGACGAGGAAGTGATTCATTGTTAGCAGTTGCAATATTGTCTGCACTCGTTCTGATCAGATTTTGATTCTCACTTGTAATGGTACGTAGGAAACTATATTGAGTTTTCACACAAAGTTAAATGTTCCTTCGATCTCCTTTTATTTATTACTATTATTTTCATTACCGCGTGATCGAGTTGTTAATTGTGGGACATGCTTTCCCATTTGAGAAGAATTATGACGCAACCTATGATACAAATTGGAAGGTGATGATTCACTGCATGTCTGTTATACACAATATATATATATATATATATATATATATATATATATATATATATATATATATATATATATATATATATATATATATATATATAGGTGTATAGATGTGATTTGGAGAATGCATTACATTTCTCTATCTGGTACTATCACTCTAAAATAATGCAGCACAATAAATATATCTTCTCTTCGTATTGGTAATTTGGTAGATGTTTTTTTGGGTGATATATGTAGATGGTGATAGACCGTTAAAGATGTAAGACACTTCACATTATAAGAGTAAATAGAAATGTACTATTACCATAATAATGTAATATTCTGATTTTCGAAGAAAAGAAAGGCAGACGTGTTATTTTGCGAAAACGAAATATTATATTTATTTTTATTTATGGATTAAAAGTTATTAAAAAGGAAATATTATTTATAGTAATTAATATTAAGGGTTTTAAATGGGAATTATTGGGAAATTAATTCTAATAACTCATTGGGGAGTTATTTTTTACTAACTAAACTTCCCTCGTGAGTTGGAAGTTGTGTTAGAAAGCTTCAAAATCAAAAAGGGTCGAGCACTGCAGCAATGGAAAAAGGATTATTAAAGTATAAGAAAGACATCTGCAAAATTATCATCAAGTGTTGCTCGGTTTTCAGAAACAAATAGAGAAAAAGAACCGGCAGGAGAAAGGCTTCGTGTTGATACCAGAAAGTTGGAACTTTGAAAAGGTAATAAAAAGCCCTAGTTTTGGTTCTTGATCAAGTTTATGGTTCGTTTTGGGTGCAGTTCGTAGTTCTATTAGTTTAGAAGCTTTTGATCATCAATTAATTCAAGTTTAATAGTGATCAAATAGGTTTTTGGTTGAAGATTCATGAAGTGTGTCAAATTTCTTGGAGCTTTTGCTATAGAGTTTGCTTTGAACAAGTAAGATTCTCTTCCTATTGATTAGTTGTGGTTTTATGATGTTAGGGTTGGGTTTTGGTGTTGATTGATGGTTAGAAATCATGCTTAGGTGTTGTTGTTGTGATATGATGTGTTATAGCATGTTTAGAACCTGTTTTACTGTTGTTTTTCTGAGTATTTTGATATTAAACATGTTTGGTTTGGGTTGGAAGTCGTAAAAGTGCATAAAGTTGAGTTTAAAACAGTTTAAGTGTTTTGGCGAGCGCCAATGGAGTTTAACGCGCGCCAAAACAAAACCAGAATGTGGGAATTGGTTCAGAGTCGTTTTTAGCGCGCTAAAAGGGTCCAGAGAGCATCCTGATTGGTACTTGGAGCTTTTAGCGCGCGCTAAGGGCTTTCAGCGCATGCCAAAAGTAGACCAGAACTATCCTGAATGATTTAGAGAGGTTTTGGCCCGCACCAAAGGCTTGAAGCGCGCGCCAAAGCCTTGTTTTGGTGAAATGTTGAATTTTAAGCCCTGAAACCAGTTTTGAATGTTGTTTCTTGATCTAATAACATTAAATGAATATGAACAATCCATGATTAAGCTTCTGATGCGTTTAGTTCCGGCACCGAATGGATTATTCATAAGAGTTGAAGTTCGGGACCGTCGGAAGAGCATGATTGGCTTGTGCTTTAATGAATTAGTATTCATCAATGTCTGTGTATGTGTTTAGGATGTTGTGTCTAATTGTCTAAGTGATGGAGTAGGGTTGTTAAGTGAGTTTTTCCTTGAAAACACTTAGGTGGCTGGTTAATGGTTAATGAAATACATACTTGTGTAGTAAAAGACTAAACATCATGTCATTCTTGGTAAGGCACAAGTTCATATCGCGATGTGTGGGTAGTCAGTAAAAATGAATAACTCCGTAGGTTTACAAGACCCAAGTACGGAGGGACTTCGCCAAATGTGTACACTACCGGGGTTAGCCCGTGGCTATTGGTGTGATCCACTGATAAGTTGCAACCAGATACTTCGTGGTGAGTAGCACCATGCATAGTGCATTTGAATATGGATGTAACAAATATGAGCTAAGCTAGAAACAAGTAGGATCTCACGACATGTTGATGAGCATGAAGTGAACCCTAAAGTTTGTGTCGGTCTCACAAAGGCAACTTAATAATATTATGAACCTTTCGTTGTAAGACTTAATGATTCAATAGACTCTAAGTACCTATGTACTTACCTCCATTGGATATTTGTTGTTGCTTTGTGGGGTGAGACGACGAATAGGTTGACCCGGTGTTTGATGATGACTTCAAGGATAACATTTGATATGCTTGCAATGGAGATATCTTGCTTTACTTATTATGTTGAACTTTGAGTCTTGCTGCTTTTCTTTTGAGACAAATGTTGTACTTTTATCTTCATGTTGTAAGTCAAGTTTGTTGTACCTTTACGTTGGACATCGTATTTCGTAAGCTATTCGTTGTTATAAGTTACCTATTTCTATCTTTAGTACAGTCTGCAATCTATTCTAGTAGCATTTATGGTTTTTACCCGAGTCTTTTTAGTTTCCGTTTGTTTTATTTGATACGACGACGTAGAGGCTTGCGTATAATATTGGATTTATTTAATGTTATACGCGCCGAACGTTCTTTTCCTGATAAGGACTCAGTATCCGGGAGCGGGGCATTACAAATAAAATGATTAAAGACAGTGATAAAACATATTTATGTATCTTTGTTTACAGTGAGACTAATAATAATCAATATGTCATGCACCAAATTATTAATGACGTAAAAGCTTGTTACGACACTTACAGTACTCAACAGTGAAGTAGAGATAAAGAAAAATGAAACTTTATGGTGTATATATGCATACAAATATACGATTTAATTATTTTTTACGCTTCCCTTTTGTGTTTAAGTCACCAAACATGCATGATTTATGCCTTAACGACAGTCCAACATGTTTCGCTTGCTCTCTTTTTTTATAGTGAAGATAGAATTTTATTACATCATATCCAAAGCACAAACGTCCAAATCAGCCAAGGAGGATAGGGGAGATCCCCATTCTACCAGGGCCTGAGAAGGGGACCTTAGAGAAGCTAGTAAATGTGTAGGGAATTGTTTTGTACGCTTTACAAAAGAAGAAAAACCACGTGATCGAACAATGGAACTAGAGATTTACATGCCTTGATAATGTTTCCAACTGTTGGTAAGTCCTCGTCAGTGCTGCTAAGTTTTTGTATGATAGATAAACACAGTCCCCTTCTAGGATGATGTTTTGGCAACCATAACCCAAGGAAAAAGAAGTACCGTGATAGAACGCAAAAGCCTCGCCAATTATTACCTCTGTAGCGTGCCCGATATAGAAAGAAAATGAGTGGATAATGTGGCCTTCCGCATTGTGGAAGACACCACCGATAGACAGAGAGTTGTCTTTTACCGAGGCATCAACATTAATTTTGCAGTAGCCTTCCGGAGGTGCGGCCCAAGCAATATGTGAAGTGGGATGTGAAGTAGAAGGGGAAGTGGAGTTCAAAGCCTTAGAGTATTCATCTTCCTCTAAATGAGCATGAGACATGATGGAGCCAATGTTCTCTCCCTTCCTTTCAAAGACCCAATTACATTTAGATTTCCAAATGAGCCATATAAACAAATCCTCTTGATCGTGGTTTTGTCTTCAACATGTAAAGGGTAGTCTAGCACGTCGCCAAAAGACCATAGTTGAAGGTCTCTCCATCTTTTACTTTCCAGGACCCTTGTTCATACAGAGCATGGAATAGAACAATGAAATATGCAATGATATAAATCTTCAACTGCTTCACCACATAGAGTATAGAGGCTACGGCATAATTTCCAGATTGTAAGATCGGCAAAGTGAGGAGAGAGTCGTTAATGCAACGCCAAAGGAAATGAATCACACATGGGTCAGCTTTACGTTTCAAATACGATTCCAGAATTTGTTCAGACTTGAGCAGACAGGTTCTAAGGACAGGGAGTCACTGTAATGTTTATAATAACATGTCATCTGGTGTCCAGAATCAACGTCTACAATATGTTAGTAGTGTGAGGCCAGGAGAGTTTATCATTAGCATAGCACGGGGAGAGAGGAATGGAAAGAATAGCCATTGCTTCATGAGGTAAGAATGTTGAATATGTAAGATCATGATTCCATTTCTTTTGCCCGTTAATCTGAAGGTCTTGAACTGCTTTAAGTAACAAACCCTTGCATATAGGCTTATTTTTCATGGAGGGGCAGGAGATCCAGGGGTCATCGAAGACCTTTATCAGGGAACCATTCCCCACATTCCATCTAATATATTTGAGGATATATTCTTTACCTGACAATACGCTGCACCATATAAAGGAGACATTTGATCATGAGTTTTATGCCAGAAATGAGAAGGATTTATAAAGTATTTTTCTTTGAGAAGTTTATGTTGGAATCATCTGAATCCATAGCCAGTCCGAAATCACAATCTGGACAGATCAAACACCACTGTAGAATCAACACTGAGGCCGAACCCTCGGTACTGAGGCTAATCCCTCAGTACTAAGATTGAAACCTCCGTATACTCAATCCACATTTTTGCGTTAGAACCTCGTAGATTCATCCAGATTTCTGACATAAACGAAATCAACATAGGAGGCACGAATTTCTACAGTTTGTTTGATGGATTTTGCGATAAATTAACTTCTAAACAATACTTAAAAGAGTAAGTTAGATATTTTACCCAACGGAATCGAGATGCCTAGATCATCCGGATTGTATGTCTAAGCGAAGACTGTGGGACATCGCTCTTGTATTCGAACCCCCTGGATACGCATAAGAAAAACCCCAGTTTTTCTTCCTCCTAATGGCTAAGACAAGAAAACTAATTTCTCTGTTTTCTCTCCAAAGTGGCACATATTGTGTATCCAATGTATCGGGAGAAACTCTCTTTGTATAGGGTAAACACCAATGTGAACATAAAAGAGTTTTCCAACACACAAGTTATATTTTCCTTTATCCAAATTTATAGTCATTTACACATAGATAATTATATTTTTCATACTATAATTAATTAAGAGAAATTCTATTTTCCCAAAATTACTTACATATGGCACCATCTTTGCCAACTGAGACAATAAAAAAAGTGTATTTTCAATTTTACATATTATTTAACGAATAAAAATAATTTGCATATCCTTTAAATAAAGTAACTATTTCATTTATTATTGAAGTTCTAAAATACGAGAATTCGCTCGCATGTTATGAGCCAATTCGTGGACAATGGACGAATAACCTATAGCTTTAATAAATTGCATAAAATATTTATTGAACAAAATATTTCTACTCAACTTATTATTTCAGGGATTCCACCATCATAAATCCGAAATTGAACTCTATCGATTATAGATAGTTCTTATTTTCAATATTGTCGTGTTTATTGACTGTCCATTGATATAATCATTTCATATAGACTAACACTCCACAGACTATCAGTAATGAAGTAGAAAACCATTAACCCACTAGTGATCAGTTAGTTTATAACCAACATAAACTCCGCGGATCGATCATTTTCTAGGATTAACAAGTAAATGGATTGTTTTTCTACTTCCCACAAGAAGGAATGGATTCCGTATCTATGAAATGTATTCCCGGCTACTCATTCCCAAATAGTGCCAACGTGCAAGTGATTCGGACCACGCCACTTAGAAATCATAAACGAACACATAAACTCTATCTTGAAACAAGCAAGAGTTTGAAATCACCTTAAGATTAAGATTAATCCATATATGACCATCTTATGATTTAATAAGATTTATCAATCACGGAATTATATGAGAAATGCAGATTAAATCGGTATTAGTCCTATATGATTACATCATATATAAATTCCCCATTAAGATAACTAATATCGACGGTCCATATAAGAAGGTCACACCATAAAGTGTGATGAGCGCATTAATGATGATTTAATCAATAGACCATATACTTTGATTTAGTTCACCGTGAACTAAACATTTTTAGTGTATCACCATAAACTTAATGCTCGCGTGTTACACACACTAAGTTATATGGCTACACATGATACGACTTAGGTTTTCAGTAGTGTATTATTTATAAGCACCAATCATGTAATAAGCTGCTAAATATGTCATTTATGGATAGTTAAGAAATTACAATAAATTGTCTTTCAGGCACTACACCTAACAATCTTTCACGTCCGTAAGGACAAACAAAAATTGTTATTAAGAACACCCTTGCCATGTCTACAACATTATCTCGCTAGCTCTAAAGTAGATGAGACTTATCTCCCAATCACATACCCCACAAGTGCTTGTCAAAGACATTAGATACCATCGTCTTGGTGAATGGATCATCAAGGTTGTCAGCTGAGACGATCAATAAGACAAATACGTCTTCACTCTGATCAAGTTGTATTTCTCTCTATATGATTTCACCTCTTGTGACTGCAATGCTCCTCGGAATTCGACACTGGTCGCGTGCTACTCATGAATTACTATCAAGAGTATACTAGGTCAATCGTAGCATAGCAAGAGCGAGTCAAGGTCGATCCCACAGAGACAATGCAACACGGATAACAAACATATTAATCTAATTAAGAACACATATAATGGTCTACGACCAACATATTGACATAAAATGAAGTTGGTGTTCCTCCTCCTAACCGATCTCCTAGCTTGGTTTAATTAATCATCATGTTTACATTCCCTGTAATTCCCCGATTCAATCAGAACTTGTGTTTTAATTCAGTTTTAGCTACGGGTGCAATCTCCTAATCTTGTTTACTTCCATTTGCAAGGACAATAAATGTCTATGTGTAGTTTACCTCATTACTTGGTTGTATTAACCCACATGCAATAAGTTTTAGAAAGTGTCGGCTCAAGACCGAGAACCTCCGTAGGCAGCTATCGACAATGACTAGCACGTTCCTCGGGATTGATCCAGACTACGTCCTAACTAACACTTCACCTTGCAAATCCTTCATGTTAATTTACGAAATACGACAAGTAGATTGGCTAGATCTAACCTACCGTGAATTAAACATGTCAATCAACGTAGCTGGCACTGAATCTCCAGATTTAGGGTGACCTAATAATGCCTCGCAATTGCGATATAGACCGTCGCGGTTGCAAGTGCGGCGGTTTCTACTTATGGAATTCATGTTTCTGTTCTGATTAATTATGGTAAATTACGGTTCGTTTAAACATTCAGATTAATTACATTGCGTTAAATAAAGCTAATCAACCATAATGAAAATATAAAGGAACGTTCAAAACTTCATACCTTCAACTCAAGCTAGTTGATGGTTTAGGGGAGGAAACCAAGATAAATACTCAAAGAAATAACCAAGAAACTTATTTATTTCATAAAACTAAATAATAATTTGAGTACATATTATAATGGGGGCCGGTACATGCTATTTATAGTCATTGTAACCGACTTTAATCGATCCTAAAACCCTAACCGATTTAGACATAATGTGCAGCTCTATGTTTTTGTTGCCTAATGTCTCGCAATTACGAGTGGGCTTCCGCAATTGCGGGCCTGGATTCAACCTGCCTTATCTCAGCAGACTTATTCGTGGACTTCCTTGTCTTGGCCCAATGACTCTTTATAGCTCGGATTTTACCTCTTCCTTGCTCCATAATATGTTATACCTGAAAAGCATAGAAAATGAGATAAAACAGTACCAAGTTCAGGGGATAAATATGTAAATGCAGAATTAATAACCAAGGTTCAAGCACTAAGCATTTGACGTGTATTTCATACAATAGCTGGAATATCTCTCGTCAATTGAGCACAATTCAAGGTAAATAATGGTATAGTTTATTGTACTAAATACGGTGTTATCAACTACCCCCACTTAGCTTTTGATCGTCCTGCACAAAAAGGCTGAAGAAAATGACTCTTGGAACAATATACAAGTTAGTTAAGAACAACTATGTGTCACAAAGTCAAGATAAGAATCGTGTCAACTACCATCCATAAGTAACGCATTAAACAATATTCAATTCATGAACTGGTGCGTATGAAATAACTCTCAAGCCTCAGTAACGTAGATGTTGGAGAAAAATCACGATTGAAGGGTTGAACAGTCAACTTTAGCGCTAATTACGAATAGATTCCGATGTATGTCACCGAGAGTTAATGATATCATTAAATACTCCATACGGAGTAGTTGATGATGGGCTTTTGAATCACTCGATTCGGATATCGGGTGAATGAGAAATTAATGGCTAAAGTTGGTAGAAAATATGTAAGAGATAGGAGTTGAAGGGAGGACCTCACTCCATTTTCCCACATTGGAAACTTGAGTGTTGGGAACTCAAGTGAGCTTTGATGTCTTTTATGGATGTGCCCCAAGGGGCAAAGCACTTTTGTGCAGGAGGGAGGACCTAGATAATTCCACATGCATGCGCGCGCCACCGCCGTCCGTCCGGCTCATTCTCGAGGTTGGCTCGGCTCGAGCTCGACTCGGATCGGCTCGGCTCAGTACGGTTCGGTTCGGTTGAAATGCTACTACTCCAAGGCTCACGTTTATCTTATTATTTTTTATTTATGCGAGGGCCGGGTAGATTATCAAGCAGAAACCATATCAAATATCACCGAACTTGCTGCCCACTTGCCAAAGAATTTTTCATTCTTTTTTGGACAGGTTGGACACTCTCAAAAATCTATCTATCCTCATGGTCCGCTCATTTTGATAAACTACTGAATTCGTAGATCCTTAGCCCTTATAAGATACGCAGCTTGACCTAAATGACCATAGGTAGAACAAAGCTCGGAAAACTAGAGTCAACACAAGTTAAAATAATGCGTCATCTAACTACATACTGAAGAAAGTGAGTTATCATAAAAAGAATATGAGGTTAATACACAACTACTTCAAAAGTTTGCATGAATTTCGTCCGTTCATTCATGAAACAAAGGTGTAATTAGTTAGCTCCAAAAGATCAAAAACTTCATATCTTTGGTATCTCATTAGAAAAACACATGAAAGGTAAAGTGGTGAATGATGCATAAAAAAGAATCGAGATACTCGAAAATCGACAAAATACGGTGCCGATATCTAATTGACGTTCCTACCCCCTACTTAGTCGAAACATTGTCCCCAATGATTGAAAAGATGAAAACAACTAAAGAACTTAGCTTTGTTAAGCGTGAGGCTCGAAAGGGAATCCATATCGTCATAACATCGGGCAAAAGAAAGAATCTGCAAAATCTGCAATAAATCTAACATACAAAACAAGGCGAAGCTCTCGGGGTAATAAAAGTGATATAATAAATTCGACGGCGGTAATAAAGTATTAAAAGAAAACTCTAAACAGATTAAGCCGACAAAATTCATCATATTTTTAATAATAAAGAGCTACAAAGTTGTTCCAAAGTTGGGAAATAAAATAATAAAAAAACAACAACAGAGAAAAAATACAAAAGAAATAGAAAAATGTCTAGGTGTCAGACTCAGACATGTAGTAGTCCTCTGGCAAGGATGGTGAGGGCTCAAAGGCGGGAGGTGGTGCTGAAGTAGAAGGTCCATCAGCTGAAGAAGATGCAGCATAACGAGGGGCACGTGAAGGTGGATAGGCAAATGATGGAACTCCGAGATGACGTATCAAATGATCCGTCTTCCTGTGGAGTGCAGCAGTCTCTCGAACAAATCCCTCATTGATCTCTTGTTGAGATCTAGCTCCCCCATGAACAAGGGTGCGTGCCTTAGCTCCCGTGGGATGTCTTCTATGCCATCCAATGACAGTCACTACAACATTATCAAGGATCGGTAGTGGCTTTACTCTCTCATTAGCAGCTAAAACCGGGCAATCTGCCTCCGTCGCAAATGCATCAATCATGTGCCCGTACGGCAATATCTTTTTGTTAGACACATCAAACTGACATTCACCTTATTCTCGATCTCAAGAAAAAATATAAGCTCTGCCTGCCGTGGCGTAACTGAAGCATGATGATCAGAAGGAAGCAGATGGGAATGACAAACCTATGCAGCATGCATCTGTCCCATGTCAAGTCATTCGACAGAAATATCGTCAGGAACTCAGAGGTGTCCAACTACCACTCGACGTTGTAATGGCCAGAAATAATTTGTATCCTCTCTAAGTTACGTTCTCTCATAGAAGTTGTGTACTCATCCTCACCAGCGGGTGCGTTCTCAATGCGAAATGTGCATTGATTCTCTCGATGGAGAAGTCAATGCTAACCCATCTAACGATAGCATAATGTGCATTAGGGTTATGCGCCACATATGCATAGAAATCTCGGACGATGGTGGCGTTGAACGAGGCCAGAACCTCGGCCATAGCCAACAATCCATGGTGTCGAAGAACACGGGATAAAAGCTCACCACTTTCATTGAGGTCAATGCCTTTCTCTCCCGAGCAACGGTACATGCATTCCAGTGTATACGGAATGACTCATAGAGCTGAACCGAATCGAACTGAGGAACCCTGTTGATTATCGGAATAGCATCTCCTTGTACATCATGTTGCCCTCCAGGTCTTCTTTGTCCTTTGTTGCCTCTAGTTACCATAGAAACTGGGAAGGTGAGATTTTTTACGAAGGATGCTGTTGAAGAATAGAAATCAGCTGAGTCAAAGCCAGCTGAGAGTCAGAAAAAGAGAAAAGTAGCTGAGATTCCAAAGAAGATAGTATTTTAGCATATTGAAGAGCAAAGAGGAACGAAGCGAAAAGATGATGAAGCTAAAAAGATCATGGAAAGACAACTCTTTCCAGATCCTCCTAAGAATTTGAAGATCAAGTACGGTGCTGGTAAAGAAATTAAGGTGCTACAAGAAGAAAAAGCATTAAGTGAGGGGGAAGTTAAGCCAAAAGAAGATGCTGAAGCTAAACAAGAAAAATCGGCACTTGATAAGTCTACTCAAGTAGATAAGTCATCAATGAAATCTTTACCTATTGAAGCCGATGTAGCTGGTGACACTTCGAAATCAACACAAGCTATTGCACCTACTGAAACTACACAGACAACAGTACAATCCATTGAAAATGTTGATATGATCTTTGGAAGATGAATTACCAATAACCTTTACCGAGCCAGAAAGGTTATTGCACTACATCAGATGGAGGCTAAGGGCATGTTTGGTATGGAGAAAACATATGAGAAAAGAAAATATTTATTCTCTTTTCTCAAATTTGACATGTTTGGTTACTAAAGAATAGAAAAGTCTCTTTTCTCAACTTGTAATTTTTTCTCAAAAATGGATTCTTTTCTTTGATTTTGATTCTTAACCCTACCTAAAGAAATGTTTAATGAGAAAAGAAAAGGCTCTTGTATTTCTCAATCCGGTTTCTCTCTCAAAATTTTCCCATTTTCTTCAATGATCAACTGTCTCTGAATTTTTTTTTCATTGTTTACGTTGATAAAAAAATTCTTATTGATTCATCATCATATGTTCCGTGCTTGTGTCGGTGATTTTTTATTATAGGTTTTTGGTGAGAAGGACAAACTAATAACTAAACCAGGATGCAAGGACATTGAAAATTAATCAGGACAAAACATATGTAATTTTCCAAAATCACCCTTTTCCTATCTATCTATAAATTAAAACACCCTTCTTCCCCAGAAAAAAAAATTTGCATCAGCGGCTCTTCTCCTCAACTCCTGCCGGCACTAGATGATAAATAATGCGTGTCAGCTACTTTTTTCTACAAAAATTCATTGTAATCTTCTTTCTTACATAGTAGCTTTAATTTCGCTGATTTTTTGGGACCGATTTGGTCCAAATCTGACCCCTCATGGGGAAAAACGCGAAGAAAAAGGTGCAGTCATCGTCTTCTCCAAACTCGAAGAAATTGGAGGCTGCTTCACCGTTATTAGCTCTTCCAGTGCCTGAGAATGGGGGTTCGATGGATGCTCAAGCTGTTTTGGACACCTGTTGCAGAAAAAGAAACTCCGGTGGTTGCAGGTGCTTCTTCTCCGGCGACTGAAACCTTGGTGTTGTAGCAGAGAGCTCTGATTGATGAATCTGTTTTTTTTTTTTTTTGATGAATGGAAAGGAAAGAGTAACAGATAGATTGTGATTGAAATTGATGAATGGAAGGGTGATTGGAATTGACGAAGAACGATTGAACGATTTAACGATTTGAATGATTGGGGATTAGGGTTTGTGGATTTTCGGCTGCAACCACTGCTCCGCCCAAGTCCACTTTCCGGCCAAGAGAAGGCAGGCTGTTTTTTTTTTTTTTTGTTTTTTTGGTTTAGGGTTGTTACTATTAATTTTGTAACGTTACTAGCCTGTTACGACATTTTTACGGACTGTTACGACTTGTTATTGGCCGTTACTACATTTTACGGGGCTGTTACTATTTGTTTTTAGTCTGTTACTACTTGTTTTTAGGATGTTACGACATTTTTTTGACTGTTACGACTTGTTTATTGGCCGTTACTATATTTCACGGGGTTGTTACGACTTGTTTATTGGACGTTACGACTTGTTTTTAAACCGTTACTACTTTTTCATTGGATGTTACGACATTTTATGGGCTGTTACTACTTGTTTCTTGACTGTTACTATTTGTAGAGGGGTAAAAAGTAACAAGGGGTATTTTTGTCCAAATATTTTGTTTTTGTCCTTTATAACATCCGAAAAAAAAGAATGTCCTTGCAGACCCATTTATGTTTTTTTTTGTCCTTGTAGCCTCTTCCCCCTTTTTTTATTACATTTTTTGAATGATAATAATTTCCATTTGCATTCATCCTGATTTGTTTCGTAAATATATATATATAAATTAAACAAATAAATCATCATCATATTCATCAGCATTAGCAGGTAAGTGTTTATGTGATTTTTTCTTCATTTATTCAATCACAACAAGTTTTTAGAGTGGATTGAATATATATATTATTGAATATTGTTTTTTTTCATGTTGATTCAATCATTATTTTTTTCCATACTTTTTCATGAGCAGGCCGATTCTAATTTTATCACTATTTACATCTTCATTCATCGCATATTGAATATTGTCTTTTTCATGTTGATTAAATCATTATTTTTTTCCATACTTTTTCATGAGCAAGCCGATTCTAATTTTATCACTATTTACATCTTCATTCATATATATATATATATATATATATATATATATATATATATATATATATATATATATATATATATATATATATATATATATATATGTATGTATGTATATATATATATATATATATATATATATATATATATATATATATATATATATATATATATATATATATATATATATATATATATATATATATATATATATATATATATATATATATATATATATATATATATATGTATGTATGTATATGTATGTATCTCATCACGAGCATCTTTTCTTTTCTTAGTTTTTTTCTCAAAACCAAACAACATCGTTGAGAATTAAGTCTATTCTCACCATTTTTTCTCTTATTAACCAAACATATGGCGAGAATTCAGTATTTTCTTTTCTCGGGTCTATTCTCAACACTTTTCTTTTCTTAGTTTTTCTCCGTACCAAACATACCCTAAGTTCCATAGAAACACAAGAACCCAAGAAGGAATCAATGATAAATGAAGAAAAATGGGTTTTTGAGTTGTTAAAAGTCAAAGATTTACTTGATATATTTCATGTAGCACAATTCCTCATAGAAGCTTACAAAATCATTCGAAAGAATGAGGAAATGAGAAGGAAGAAAGCATCATCCAAACAAAGGAGAAACCAAAGAAGGATGATCATCCAGACTCTGATGACACTCTGCAATTAGCTACCTTAATTCATAAAGCTGCTGAAAAAGGGAAAGATATGAAGACTACGGATAAAGGTAAATCAGCGGAGGATAGCAAGTCAACTGATACAATGGAAAATAATTCAACTGAGAAAGTACAAGCTACTGAAGATGCCAAAGCAGCAATTTCTATAGAAGAAAGGAAGTCAGTTGGGACTCAAATAGCTGACAAGCCAGAAGACAAACATGAATTTGATGATCAGACTCTTGAAATTCAAGGTCATGCTGAGAAAGTCGATGTAGTTCAAAAAGAAGAAGTTATTGCTTTAATAAGCATATACACAACGGACTTATTTGATGAAGAAGACTCAACAAATTCAAATGTTGCTGGCAATCCAGAATTGAAAAATGAAAAGGCTATTATTTCTTACAATCAGCAGAGTTCATGACAACTGAGGACATGGATCGATTTCAAAAATGTCTAGATGCTTTGATAAATCAAAGGTTTACCCACACCAAAGTTTTTCAGGAAATTTCAAGCTACATTTCAAAAAGAAAGACAGTGGACAAAGGCATGACAGAAGAAATGGAGAAAGACATGAAAATTGCAAGTAGCTCCGTTGGAGAATTAAAATTGCTGATGGAAAATCTCGAACAGACAAGAAAAGCTGACAAAGAGATTTTTAGAAAGTTTGAATGTGATGTGTATCAAAGAATTACCAGACTAGAAGCAAAGCTGGATGATTTACATCAAACTCAGCTAGGTATTTCTAGTGGACAAGAGCTGACATATAAACTTCTCTTGAAAATGAATGATGCCAAAAAGTGAGAAGATGAAAAGAAAAGTCAACAAATAAAGTTTGAAAGAAGTGCAGAACTGACTACAAAGGAACTTTTTGACAAGAATTGTCAACCTGCTGACAATAGAATATCTCTTAATCATGACCTATGGGATGAATTCAATAAGGTCTACAAACCTAAGCAGAGAAGATTCCGAGATATGAACAGAGATGAAGCCTTACAATCTTTTCTTGATGAGAAGGAACTTGCTGAAAAGATGAAGATATTCAGACAAGAAATGAGGAATAAGAAGAATATCATCTTAGCAAACAAAGATGAAGAGCTAGAATTTGATCTCAAAGTGTTAGAAAATTTTTATAACAAAAGTTGTGGTGCTGGAGCATTAAAGTATGATGCATGGAGAACATGGAAATCAGTAAGCAATGTTGAATACTCAATTGAAGATGGTAAGAGAATCATTGAAGAGACTTCATGATGAGAAGATGATGTTTCAAATGAGCATGGATGCCGCCAAGAAGAATACTAGAACTGCTTAGTGATTAGTATTTTGTACCTAGTGATTAGTCGTCAAAAGAAAACTTTTGTAAATCAGCTGAACAATGTTCTCAATGACAAATCCAAATTTTTTGTTCTTTTATTTGTTTTTATATTTAAGCTTTTCTTTTAAGGAGAGTTTTGGCATCATCATCAAAAGGGGGAAATTGTCAGAAATAAAATTGTTTTGTTATGATTTGTTTGGATGATGAAGTACCCGATGATGGAATGATGAGACTAGCTGTAATAGTGAAAAGCTAAAAGATGTCTAGAGCAAATTATATAGGTTTATTAGAGTCTGGTCTTTATATAGGTTTAATCAGACAAGCACTACAATAGACTGCAGAATAGGTTTTAGTGGAGTCTAGGTTACGAAGACTAAACCGAGGCTATAAAGTTAGAATTCAGGTAAGTCTGTAATGGTCTGGATTGACTTTATGGACCTTGTATTAAAGGTTTGAGATCCAAAGTTATATGTGATGAAAAGACCTGGATTGTGTTTTTAAAAAAGGGTGTACTCGATCTCACAAATCAAGATCAAATGAAATCAAGAGAACTTAGCTGAAAATAGATTAGTTGCTGAGTATCTGTAAAGTTAGCTAACTATTGAGAAACCCAAAGTCAGCAAAGGCTGAATAAAATTCAGCAAACCAAGTCAATTGAAGAACTGAAAAGCTTTGAAGAAATTCGAACGTTGGAATTGATACTTGGAGAGCAAGGTGTTAGGAAATCACTAGTTTAACGCAGCGGAATTTAAAATTTTGATTTCCTTTTCTAGATTGTCTCCGCTTAATGCAATAAACACGTTAAGTAGTTTGACGGAATACACCTTGGATGATCTACAAGATTGTCGCTTTGACCGTCAACTGAGAGTAGTTCTGTGCACAAGCAGTCCACGTGTCCGGCCTCTATCGTTGATCCACACGAACTCCTCGCCGGAATCCTCCTTGGATTGCTATCAGAAAAATCCGGATGTTAGACTGGCCTTTTTCCCTCTCTCTAACTCTCTATAGGAAGCTCTCTATTTTACACAAAACTATTAGCTCTTGAAATTGTGATGTACAAAAGAGCTAGTCAACCCCATTCTTATATAGGGTGAGAGGCGCCTCATGTCTCCCTAATCTGATTAGGAGAAACTTCCTAGAAGATAGATGAAAGAGAAAAATATTTTTCCAATAAAATAAGGAAAATCATTTAGATTGATTTATCTCTTTTATTATAATATCTTATATTAAATAAAAACTAAATATTGCCAATAACTTATATTGAATATACAGGGAATGAGGGAGAAGGACAGAAATATTTCATCAATTGAGTAGAAGGACAGTCTTTTGAAACTTTTGCATAAAGCACAAAACTATTTATCCACTGTCGAAATTCACTTGTGTTCGAAATTCACTGCCGAAATTCACTGTTGAAATTCACTAATTTTCAAAATTTATTGTCGAAATTCACTGATTTTCGGGATTCACTGTCAAAATTCACTGATTTCGGGATTCACTGGGAGATTCACTGATTTTCGGGATTCACTGTTTGTCCTTCTCGCTATAAAAATTATGCAGTTGTCCTTCTCCATATAAAAAATATGTAGCTGTCATGTTACTTAAAAATATTCCAGATTGTGTCCTTATCTCTAATTTCCCATTGAATATATTTATCTTATTACCATAAATATATTTTTCCAAAATCAATTAATATCCAATATTAATATTATGGTAATCTTATTAATTAAATTGCATATCCAAGTGTTCTTATACACTTATGTTCTGCGCCCCAAATGCCAATTTATTGGCTTTCAGAATATTATTTAATTAATATAATTTATGTATAATTAATATCTTGTATTTTATTTATTCATAATAAATAAATACCACCATATTAATTTACCACTAAACCTTTATATTCTAAAGATAAACTTTCCTTATTTGGTTATCAACTATAACCACATTTTAATCCGACTCGATGTTCATATGTGTGTGACCCGATAAGCTTCCGAATATGTTAGCCGTAGACACAAAGTTCAAATTACGAAAATGCCCTTCATGCCTAACGATCACAAGATAGCGTCTAGCAACACACCGTGACCCCCAATCATCAGAAGAGTCAAATGCAATGACTACTACCTTTCATGTGAACCAGTTACCGTGTAACTTACAATCCTATCGCTGTAATAATTGTTAGGAAATCACTAGTTTAACGCAGCGGAATATAAAATTTGATTTCCTTTTACTAGATCGTTTTTCGTTTAATGCAATAAACACGTTAAGTTTTGACGGTTATACCTTAGATGATCTATAAGATCGTCGCTTTGACCGTCAACGGAGAGTAGTACAGTGCGCAAGCCGTACATGCGTCCGGCCTCTATCGCTAATCCACACGAACTCCTCGCCGGAATCCTCCTTGGATTTCTATTGGAAAACTCCGGTTGCTAGACCGGCATTTTCCCCCTCTCTCTAACTCACTATAGGATGCTCTCTATTTTACACAAGAACTATGAGCTCTTGCAATTGTGATGTACAAAAGAGCTTGACATCCACTTCCTTTATATAGGCAAAGTGGCACCCCTATGATGAGTGGAGGAGAAGAAAATATTTTCCCAATAAAATAAGGAAAATCAATTAGATTGATTTATCTCTTTTATTATAATTAATTTTGCCAATATATTATATTTAATATAATTATCTTATTACCATAAATCTATTTTTCCAAAATCAATTAATATCTTATATTAATATTATGGTAATCTCATTAATTAAAGTGCACAATCCAAGTGTATCTTTATACCCTAGATGTGGCGCCCCAAATACCAATTAATTGGCTTCCGGAATATTCTTTAATTAATATAATTTGTATATAATTAATATCTTGTATTTTATTTATTCATAATAAATAAATACTACCATATTAATTTACCACTTTAACCTTTATAGCCTATAGATAAACTTTCCTTATTTGGTTATCAACTATAACAGCATTTTAATCCGACTCGATGTTCATATGTGTGTGACCCGATAGACTTCTGAATATGTTGTCCGTAGACACAAAGTGCAATTTACTAAAATGCCCTTCATGCCTAACGATCACGAGATAGCGTCTAGCAACACACCGTGACCCCCGATCATCGGAAGAGTCAAAAGCAATGACTACTACCTTTCATGTGAAGCAGTTACCGTGTAACTTACAATCCTATCGCCGTAATAATATCCATACGATCGTATCTCGAGTGTCAATACATTAACGATCGTATCTTATAATCTGGATATCATGCTCTCTCGGGATATTACATTTACTCCCACTTTGCAAAGATTCTCGAGAGCTGGACATTCCTTATAAGAAGGCCATTTCGGATATTCGATCCCAATCATAGGATACGCGATTCTCGGACAACCAATCATGTATACTCCGCATGCTTCAATATCATACTCAATCACTACCGCATGATCGCCCCGTGGCTAGGGGAAATCTCAATAGTGTCAAAGCATGACAATCCACACCGTGATGCCATGAAGACTCCGGTCTAAAGGATAATTACACAACCGCCACATAGTGTGACACTTAATGTAAGTGGGTCAGTCTAACGTACGCATTCTCTAATACACGTCCACGTACAGTCCACGTGTCTCTACACTTCGATAGACGAGATCTATCCCTACCTTCTATAAGATAGAAGACATCCAATACGTGCTAGTCTGGTTATACTATCATTGTCCCATTTGATAGTACATAAGACTAGAGACATTTAAGTACCAAACTTGTTATAGTGATTAGAGATCTCATCAACCATAATCACTATCATGGTTTCTCTATCACAGTTTGATACTAGGGACGTTACTATATATGTACAACAAATAGAATGAAGATAAACTATATATACTTACATTAGTGCTTTTATTAATCATAATAAAGTTATTACATGAACTAAATAGACTGTAAACGACCCGACCCGGTCGGATCCGGTCCAACCCAATTGGGTTTAGGACACATTTCCAACAATAATATCCATACGATCGTATCTCGAGTGTCAATACATTAACGGTCGTATCTTATAATCTGGATATCATGCTCTCTCGGAATAACATATTTACTCCCACTTTGCAAAGATTCTCGAGAGGTAGACATTCCTTATAAGAAGGCCATTTCGGATATTCAATCCCAATCATAGGATACGTGATTCCCGGATGACCAAACATGTATACTCTGCATGCTTCAATATTACACACAATCACTACCGCATGATCGCCCCGTGGATAGGGAATCTCAATAGTGTCAAAGCATGACAATCCACACCGTGATGCCATGAAGACTCCGGTCTAAAGGATAATTACACAACCGCCACATAGTGTGACACTTAATGTAAGTGGGTCAGTCTAACGTAGGCATTCTCTAATGCACGTCCACGTACAGTCCAAGTGTCTCTACACTTTGATAGACGAGATCTATCCCTATCTTCAATAAGATAGAAGACATCCAATACGTGTTAGTCTGATTATACTATCAATGTCCCTTTAACAGTACATATGACTAGAGACATTTAAGCATCAAACTTGTTAAAGTGATCAGAGATCTCATCAACCATAATCACCATCATAGTTTCTCTATTACAGTTTGACACTAGGGACGTTACCATGTATATACAACCAATAACATGAAGATAAACAATATATAATAACAAATGTGCTTTTATTAATCATAATAAACTTATTAGATGAACTAAAATAGACTGTAAATGACCCGACCCGGTCGGATCCGGTCCAACCCGATTGGGTTTAGGACACCTTTCAACACAAAGATATATAGAAGAATGTATATCAACCATTAAATCAAGAAGGCAATCAACGGTGAAGCTTAAATGTCTGTTACAAGAATTACGGGACCGCCTAAAATGAAGCATTCTGATTGGTTGACATTCTGACATGTCAGGAGGACACTGACAGTCTGACAAAGATGGTGGAAACAAAGCATGTCGGGAGCATATTCTGAAAAATCCAAGGACCGTTTAAGGAATTCAAAATTCAAACGTTGGACATGCACCTATAAACATAGGATTTAGCATCAAAGATAAAACACCGAGTTACCAGAGAATTTGAGTAGTATTGAGCATTCTGAGCATGCAAGTCTTTGATAAGTTCGTTCCGTCATCTGTTGAGCTTTAACTGCTATTGATCCAGAAATTTCTTTAAGTGCTAAGTGTTTGAAGATTGATCCAGATCATCAAACACTTGAAGATCCCAAGCAGAATCACTTACTTGATTCAACCTTCTTTGTTTTCAATAAAGGTTTTCTGGACTGTGAAACATCTACGGAGGCGTGAAGGACAATTGTTGGTGTAGCTGTAGAAAGATCCGTGACAAAACTGTGTGTGGTGGAGGTGGTGAAGAGGCAATTCAACCATTCAAAGACCAGTGAAATACTTGGAGAAGCAGTCATTCTACATGTTATCTAAGTGTTCAGATTGTGAAGTTATGGATTAGTGAAAGACAATCATTTCGTTGCTTTTGTATTTTGTAACTATAACTCAAAATTATTAATGAATTCATCCTATATCACAGGAGAGAGAGGGAGAGGTGAAGGATTACACAATCTCAAACTTCTATAAACAAATTCTCTCTTTTATTTCCGCATTGATTTTACTGCAATTTACTTTTATCACACAAGTGTTGACTCTTCGATTTCTAATTTTTTTTTTTGGAGGAAAGTTTATATAGTATTATTTGAAAAGTTTATGTTTTATTTAGTACTAAGGAATAAAGTTGTTTCTTATATACTCTTTTCTTCCTTCCTCCTTAAAAAAGAAGTGAACTTCCTAAAATACCCCCAATTTTATAAAATTAAAAGCAAAAAGAAAAACATTATCTGGTTAATCAAGCTTCTCGTCGTCCAATCCTTATATCGGAGCATACACAGCCGCTGCTCTTCTCCTCTCCTCCCCCTCCATAGTGACGGCATACTTATATCGGGCTTGAATCAGGCGTCGAAATTATTCTGCAGAGCTGGTGAGTTTTTAGTGACTTCGACTTAGGTGACGTTTTTTTTGTTTTTTTTTGTTTTATGTTGAGTGCTCTCATTTTGGTGTTTTCGTTCAATTTTTTTGGAGTGGAACGTGTTTGCCGGAGAAATGGAGCTGTACTATGGAGCATTTTATTTGTGTGAAGTGTCTAATTTGGTGGCGGCGTTGTGGAGTGTGGTGGTTGTGAGCATTGAAATCATTTGAGGCGTTGAGCTTATTGATGGTCATGAATAATCTGTTTTTCTGCTTTAACAGTCTTCTTTTCTTCACGTGATTTTGGAGTTAAACAGAAAAATATGTGTTCACAAATTAGGTATGGAGATGAGTGAGTAATAGGTTATCAAAGGTACCAAACGGTGTATTGTCACGCTTCTTACTTATTTTCTTTTGTGTATTTCTTCTGTAGTTGCTATTTTATTAGTGAAAAACAAATGTATAACTAATAACAACAGCAAAAGGTAAAATTTAGCATTCCATATAACTAGTATTCATGTTTTATAAGGTACATTAGTGGTATACTAAACTTGGGATATTGGAACAGGATATCGTAAATGGCTATTGCAGATACGGATAAGGTGTGGATACAAATCTGTTATTTTGTTGAATTTCAGAAGAATGGCGAAGGAATGTGGACAAGGAAATATGTGGATGATGAAGAAAACATGATAGTAACATCTGTGGGAAAATCTTTTTCATATGATGAATTGTACAAGAAAGTAGTTGAGAAGCTGAAAATAAATTCTATGCTATATGAATTGGAGATGCGATGTGAAAACCATATACCGTCCAATTATCCACAGCTACCAATGAAGATAGATTCTGATGAGTCGGTGGAGTGGCTTGTGGCGGTTTCTGATAGAACCAGGCTAAACATAACGTTGAAGAAAAAAGTTATTGGAATTGAAGAACCTCATGTTGTTCAATCAGGTACATCTTCGTCTTGCTTGGAATTTAGAATAGATTTTCTTATTGTTGATTTTCCATTCCTCAAGGGCCATTCTAATAAAGTGATCGCTTCTAATAAAAAAAAAACAGGTACCACTATAGATAGCCTTGAAGAATCTCAGAATGTTGTGATTGATGATGATGGTATAGATGCTTGCGGTATTGGCAGAGATACTTAATGTCTCGGTGAAAAAAGTCCTCGGAGAGATAGTGCCGCGGTTGACCCATTATTGTCGTCATTTGATGAAGGTTTCGAGTTGTATCCATGGGCGACCAACAATATAGATGATGACGATTTTTGAGAGGATATTAATAGAGATGAATGTTCGGATGACGGTAATTTTGGGGAGGATATCGATAGTGATGATTCTTCGTATGACGGTAATTTTAGGGAGGATGCACGTGAAAACACACCCATCGAAGTTTGGGTGGCAATAGTAATGGCTCGAATTCTCATGAAAACCCAATTGTGCAATCAACCGGAAGCCTTGATTTAATTCCAAGTCACCCCGATAGCGGCCACGTTTCTTCGGTGAGAATTCCAGAAAACTTGGATATTTGTGAGCGTGACTTGTTTGAATCGAAGGGCCACTTGATACGAAAGTTAGAGATGATGGCGTTGAAGGCACATTTTGAATTCATACGACCAGTGTCAACCAAGCAAATTTATGAAGCGAAATGTGCTGTGAAAGAATACGGGTGGCGGGTGCGTGCAACGAAGGTAAAGAAGGATGATCCGGAGTCAAAAGACTTTCAAGTACGAATTTATAAAGGTAATCATTCTTGCTCACTTAGTGTTCGGCAAAAAAAGATCACAAACATGCATCCTACACGTTCATTGGAATGCATTATCTTTATAAATTTCGAGACGTCAATTGTATTTATAGAGCCAAGGATATTATTAGGGACTTCCGGGAAGAGTTTGGGTATACCATAGAAAAAGGTAGGGCGTATAAGGCTAAATGGTTTGCCCTTGAGTTGATCCATGGCAAGGCATCAGAAAGTTAAGAAAAATTGCCCAAGTATTGCTATATGTTGAAGGTGCAAAATCCTGGCACCAAGACATGCATTCGAACCAATAAAAAAATGGGTCGTTCCCTATATTTTTTTATGGCACTTGGTGCGTCTATAAGTGGTTTTAAATCGTCGATTCGCCGAGTTATTTGTGTGGATGGAACGCATTTAAAATCTGAGTACAAAGGCACATTACTTGTGGCGACATGTCAAGATGCAAACTTACAGATATTTCCACTTGCAGGGGGTTTTGTGAATGCGGAAGATAATAAATCATGGACATGGTTTTTTCAAAAGTTAGTGACGATAACAGGTGACACGGATGAGGTTGTGATAGTTTCTGACCGAGCTAGTAGCATTAAAAGGGGTTTTGAGAGTGTGTTTAAGAATGCTCATCATTGTTATTGTGCGTATCACATAAGGTCTAATTTGGAGACCAAATTTCCAAGATGTTGTATTGGAGACATGTTCTGGAAAGCTTCACAGGCGTATACCGAACATGAATTTCAAAGGTTGTGTACGGCGTTATGCAGCGTTAAACCGACAGTTGAGGGAGTTAATCCTGTTGAGGAGTATCTTAAGAATGCGCCTTTTCGTTACTGGTCTAGAGCACATTGTGATGGTTTGAGATACGATATTATGACCACAAACCATGCTGAGTCACTAAATGCTCTGTTTTTACGTACTCGAGAGTTGTGTATAGTTAGCTTGATTGAAGAAATTCGTGCGACTGTGCAAAGGTGGTTTGCCGAAAGGCGTAATAAATCTAACTCTTGGCACTCCATTCTCACCCCACCTTTTGAGGAAAAGATGGTGGGAAGATACAATGAGGCCGCGGGTTTAACCGTTGGGGAGGTTTGTTATCCAAAGTATGAAGTGTGCAAGGGTTCGGTGAGTCATGTTGTTGACTTGGAGTAAATGAAATGTTCATGTAAGAAATTTGACCTAGACAAGTTTCCATGCGAACATGCGATCACTGCAGGAAAGGAGAAAAGAAAGACTGGTTATGATTATTGTACCCCGTATTATACCACCGCATATTGGAGGGAATCATATTCTGAAGCCGTATATCCTTTGATAACTGAACAGGTATATGACTTTCCCGATGAAGTGCTTGGTAAGAAGGTCCTGGTTCCATTGGTGGATAAAAATCAAAGTGGCCGACCACCATCAAAAAAAAGGAAGCTAGGAGCCGGAGAGCGAAGAAGAGTTAAAAAATGTGGTCGTTGCAAAAAATCTGAGGGTCATGATATTCGTACTTGCTCGGCTTTACTTGATCCTCCACCTCGATAAGGTAATTCCGTTTTTCTAAATTATTATGTGTAAAAGGATCATTTTCGTCCTTCTAAACAGTTTTACGGTTTCACTTTGCAAAATTTGACTTGATAAGGTAATTCCGATGTAGTTGTAATGCAATGACATTGAATATTTTGCTTTGCAGATTTGTCAAATAACCGGGCTAACGACAAGTAATAGAAGGCCAAGAAGGAAGTGTTTTTGTTTTTTTGGTTGTTCATCTCAAGTTGTACTCTGTTGTTTGTCATTTTCGCCTCCCGGTGGTATTTTGCTACGCTTTTTGGAAAGCTTTGTTTTTGTCTTTTGGCTGCCATGTTGTTGGACTACATAATGAAAAATGCTACAGAGAGACCGATTAGAAATTGGATCAGAGGTTAAAACCTCTATGGATTTTAATATTTTGTATGCCTCTATGCAGTAAAATTTATTGGTTTAATTACATTTAGCGTTATGTATCGCAGGTGTTCAAATCTATTGTTTTTATATAGTGATTATTAATGCAATTATAAGTCTGTGTTTAATGTTAGTGTTTAGAAAGTCCACTGAAAGCACAATATGGAGGAGGAAAAATTGAAAATCCAGAAATGAATGAAGGGGTGAAAGGATGGTCATTGTTTGACGGAAATGGAAAATTAGCTGAGAGGAAATCGGACAATGGAAACAACTTCACTGTAACTTCTGATCTAACGCGATGGTCATTTTTTTTTCTTTTTCTTTAAGACGATCAATGGCACATTACTTGATCTAACGCGATCGCCTTGATCGAACATTGATCTAACGTGACATTATGTGCAATCAACCTGGATCACACTAATCGCCTTGATCGAACCTTGATCTACCGTGATATTATGATATTATGTGTATCTAACCCTGATCACAGTAATCGCCTTGATCGAACCTCGATCTAACGTGACACTATGTCAAATCAACCATGATCACAGTAATCGCCTTGATCGAACCTCGATCTAACATTTTATTATGTGTAATCAATCCGGATCAGAGTAGTCACCTTGATCGAACCTCAATCTAACGTGACATTATGTGTAATCAACCCGAATCACATTAATCGCCTTGATCGAACCTTGATCTAACGTGACATTATGTTTAATCAATCCGGATCATAGTAATCGCCTTGATCTAACCTCGATCTAACATCTTATTATGTATAATCCATCCGGATCAGAGTAATCGTCTTGATCGAATCTCGATCTTAAACCTTATTATGTGTAATCAACCCGGATCATAGTAATCGCCTTCATCGAACCTCGATCTAACATCTTATTATGTCTAATCACCCCTGGTCACAGTAATCGCCTTGATTGAACCTCGATGTAACATCTTATTATGTCTAATCAACCCGGATCACAGTAATCGCCTTCATCGAACCTCGATCTAACATCTTATTATGTCTTAGCAACCCAGATCAGAGTAATCACCTTCATCGAACCTCGGACATTATGTGTAATCAACTCGGATCATAGTAACCGCCTTTAACGAACCTCGATCTAATGTGACATTGTGTCTAATCAACCATGATCACAGTAATCGAACCTCGATCTTAAATCTTATTATCTATGTGTAATCAACCCAGATCATAGTAATCACCTTCATCGAACCTCGATCTAACATCTTATTATGTCTTAGCAACCCGAACATCTTTTAGAACCTCGAACATCTTTTAGAACCTCGAACATCTTTTAGAATTGATTAAATGTTTTATAATTATGCCAAAATTGAGTTCGATTCGTATGATAATCAATTCGAGTTCAAATTCCAAAAAAATCCGAATGAAGATCAAGCTCGAACCCTGCCCCATATATAATGATTCGACTCAGATAGCTTATACCCCTATATAATGCTTCACACCCTAAACCCTAACTCAAAATTCACTTCTCCCATCTCAGCGCCACTTCTCTTCTCCTCTCCTCCCCCTCCATAGTGACGGCATCCTCATATCGGGCTTGAATCAGGCGTCGAAATTATTCTGCAGGTATGAAAATAAATCGGGTGAAGTACGTTTCAGTAAAGAGCTGGTGAGTTTTTAGTGACTTCGACTTAGGTGACGTTTTTTTTGTTTTATGTTGAGTGCTCTCATTTTGGTGTTTTCGTTCAATTTTTTTGGAGTGGAACGTGTTTGCCGGAGAAATGGAGCTGTACTATGGAGCAGTTTATTTGTGTGAAGTGTCTAATTTGGTGGCGGCGTTGTGGAGTGTGGTGGTTGTGAGCATTGAAATCATTTGAGGCGTTGGGCTTATTGATGGTCATGAATAATCTATTTTTCTGCTTTAACAGTCTTCTTTTCTTCACGTGATTTTGGAGTTAAACAGAAAAATCTGTGTTCACAAATTAGGTATGGAGATGAGTGGGTAATAGGTTATCAAAGGTACCAAACGGTGTATTGTCACGCTTCCTACTTATTTTCTTTTGTGTATTTCTTCTGTAGTTGCGTGAAAGGTGTAAAAATCAACACATATTTGCCAAACATAAGAAATATCAACGATTCCATCAAAAGTTTTCTTTCCCATGATCCCATGTTCCTTTGTTATAGGAAGTCATCGATAATGGCTTAGTGAGTAGTTTGTCTTCAACGTCAAACCATATAAAAAGTGAGTGTTTGCTTGATTAATTACGTCACATCCATATGAATTTATTGCCCTTTACCTCTCTGCTATTTTTTTTATCAGGAATTTCTTTTACTCGGATTGCAATTGGTGGATGCCAGACTGTTGTTGAAGAAAAAAGGTCCACAAATTCTCGAGGCAAGTTCATATCTCTGTAACTATAAACGTATGATGGTTTTGAGTTAAATGCTGGAAACAATATGAAGGTCTTAAGTAGTAAGTGCAGCACAGTAAACTATAATATATATTAGGATCGGGTGATCCTGTTTGTCAAGTTAGGTCATGGTACACCAAATTCAGAGTTTTATTTGCTTGAAGCATTGAGGCCAACATTTACGAATCCCGCACATCAACACACACTATGTCTACCAGCAGTGCAAGTCGCTATTCTGTATGCAAACAACAGATCCGATTTGCAAATAAACAGTGCTGTGGAAGAGATGCACCTATATTTGTTGTGAAGGACCCTAATAACGAGAGGCAAGGTTTTATGTATTTTAAATGTCGTTTTGCATGGTGTAACCCAATAAACAATGACGCTAGTGACGAAGTTTCATCCCGCCACAATAATGGAAGTGATGTGAATAATGGTGGAAGAGTGATTAATGGAAGAGTTGATGAAATAATCACCCTTCTCAAAAAAATTGACCGCCACAATAATGGAGGTGATGTGAATAATGGTGGAAGAGTGATTAATGGAAGAGATGATGAAATAATCACTCTTCTCAAAAAAATTGATGCGAAGATGGATACGAGGGATAACAAGATTTGGTTGATATTGTTGTTCGTTGCTATTGCTATTGCAATTTATGTGTGGAAATAGGTTGTGTGGTAGCGTGAACTGTGTATTCAAAAGATATTGTACTGTTTGTATTGTGAATGAATTTGTGTTTGAACGTATTTTATGTTTAGTATTTTTGTAAAATATTAGTCTTTGCCTATATTATGAAATCGGTGTAAATGTCATTCTATTTGTTTAATTTGTTAGGAAGTCTTGATGTTAGTTACTCATTTGTCTTATTGTTCTCATCTTTGCGTTCTACTTCGATAAGAACCGGGTACTACGACTCATTTTAACTCATGATAGTTCGTGATTTATTGTTCGTTTATAGATTTGTAACTTATAAATTATATTGTGGGTGTTCATAGATGTGTTCAGTACATGAAAGTGAGGAAGATATGGGGTTATGCCCGGTGACGGTTGGAGTGGTCGTATTGGTATTAAAGGTTTTACACTACAAGTTACACAATGCCGTGTCACGTGTGGAGAAGAGAGCTAGTTGGTCGAGTGGCCTAGAGAATGCCTGATGGGGAGCAACAAATGACACTGGTAGATTTTGAAGTTCAACTATGTGTATATTTTACAGGGGGTTGTGTCCAGACACAAACCGATGATACAATACAAGCTTATACATAGATACAAGGATTTTCAAAATGCATTATTTCATTGTTAACCTCTCACGGGAAAACGGAGTGGGGTTTTTTTTCCCTCGATTTCTATATACATGATGTAAAAGTAGGCATTCTGTACATCCCATGTGCTTGAATAGAAATATCCATACGGAAAGGTTTACGATCAAACTAAGGAATAATCTGTAGTCTAAATGTTGTAGTAACATAACTGTCAGTTATTTTCTTTGATCATAACGTTACCATAACTCAAAACTCAATTCGAGAAGAGACATTCGAAAAGTAGTCAACCATGTCCAGAAAACACGAGCTTTGTCAATCGAACATATCCATGAAGCAACTCGCAATGTTTATATGGAATAAAGATTCATTTCTCTTTTGGATTTCTTTTGCAGATGGCTCTCCTCCATTTATACTTGAGTTCTATTGCGCTATGACCTTTCCGGAAAAGCATCAACTCCGAATTTCAAAATCTTTATCCATGGAACATTGCAAAATATCTCCAACCCCCTCTTGTGTAGCAAAATCCACATCAGCGGTCTATATATGCCTCGTATGAAAATAATATACACTCGAGTAGAAATTAAAAGAAAAAATTACAAATTCGTCTAACACAAGTCACATCACATTGATAATTAGGGGAGCCGAAAAAGAAAAGATACAACATATAAGGACAGAAAAGAAATAGCGTGACGTTCTAGATAAGAGAAATGTACCCTTTAGGCAGAGCTTGCCCATTGATCAGCTTTTAATATCGAAGAAACTAACTGAGCCAGAAGAGATCATCCCCATTAAGATTTATCAAGACAAGCTTAGACTATCAGTTGCACTCCGCCCCAAACTGGATGTTTACGAATTCGATGCAAGTTATCAAGGTGGCACCCCTAGGCGGACCAAGGGCTTAGAAAGCAGCCTAATGGTGTAAAGATGCGGTCTCTGTGTTTTGTTCATCTTAATATTTTACAATAATCTGTAAAATATGCAAGTAGTATTATATAATCTGTAATATATGCAGGTACCAGGGTGTACTCTTTGAATAAGAAGAACGTAAAATCCTAGTAAATCAAGGTAAAGATAGGCCTAGCAGTAGTTGGTAAAAGAGTATTGAACTCTACTACACCTGCAGGTACTGGACTGTGTAACATAAAAATGTGAAATATATGTGTAATAAAATCCTTTTACTCTATTTGTTTCTCACTTCTGCTACCATTCAACTCTGAAGTATAATTAGGCAACCACCAGATAACCTAAGTGCAATAGATTGATCAGCAATTGTATTTCATACCGAAAGCAGGGAAAGAACTCTTACAACAATAAGTTAAATCGAATGGATATAAAAACTCACCAATTTCTCACTCACACCAGTTTTACAGATAGAAAGTTGAAGGAGATGATATGATGCACTTCTCAATCAATCTCCATTGATATGCGGACTTCACCATTTACACCAAAGTCATAATTTGGCCTTTTTCCATTCTCCAAAATGTCAACCCCAAAATTAGGCCTTTTCCAGAATCCTCCACCAAAACATCAACTAGTAACATGCACCATAAATCCATCTCCTATAAATATACACAATCAATTCATAGTCACATACTCACACAAATCCACTTAAACAAAACACAAATCAAAAATTCATATACACAAACCTTACATTATCTATCAACAATGGCTGATTCATCAAAGAAACGCAGTTGTTTATGCACCCTCTTCCTCTGGTTTTCTTTACTCTTAATCCTCATCCTCGTCCTCGCCGTCATCGCTGCCGCACTCTTCTACGCAATCTACCGTCCACACCGTCCCCATTTCTCGGTTTCCTCCCTCCAAAGGTCCTTAGGTCCTTCGGATTCACATAATCCACAAATTAAAACAACAAAAAATGTCTAATTTTACTTCAGAGAGGTAGAAGATGAGCTCAGTGAATACGAACCAAATAGAAATGAAAGTTCATGTAGCAGAACGATTGAAGATCGCTATTGCTATCACGTTCAATTTCATCTTCTCTTCATCGCTTGTTACCTCAATGAACTACAAACATATAATTATAAAAATTGAATCAAAGGAGATGAAAAACAAAATCAATGCAAACTGAAAGATGATTCTTTCACAACCGGAAAATCAAACGGCGACGGCCGACGAGAGAGCTAAGCATTTGAAAAGCTTAGATACACAAGTAAAGCTTTTGGGTTGCTCGGCATCGCTTTATATGTAGGGATTTCTCGTGCTCCCGCTAGTGCTTTGGTCACAATCCCAGCAAAAATAAGACGGTAAAGGGAATTGGATGGAGGGGTATATTTGTCATTTCCGGTCAATAAGTTTTTTCAATTATTTTGTAAGGCCTCCCTATTATGGAGTACTAGTAAGGAAAAAAACTTACGAGATTATACTAGTCGAGGAATTTTTCCTTTTTTTTTGGGAAATTTGTGAAAAAAGACAGTTTACATATGCTTTTTATCATTTAATCCACTAATGTAATTTCTTTAGCAAAAAGGACAGATTCTATTGTGTGTTGACAACAATAGCCTTTTCCAAAAGTTCCATCGGTCATCATAACTCATAAGCAATAACTTCTTTCTTCTCCCACGTTCATAAGCAGGTGCGAATAAAATAAAATAAAATAAAATAAAATAAACTCTGTCCTACCCAAATCTTTAATCACTCATATCTTTTAATCTACAACTTCAATTATCATAATTTTTACTATCATAGTTTTTTTTTTTTATCTTCTTTATTTTGATATATTATTTGATATCATCTGAAATCGCATTTTTTTTTACAAATACACATTCCTTCGTTACAACCAAGTGACAATCGTGGCACATTGTCAAACATTGGTTATTGTCACTCCTGTCAAGTGTCAATTGATAGTAAAAAATTAATTGACACTTGCTATTTATTATCTATGAATCGATGTGGCAATTAATAATAACACACTGTCTGACATTGGTTATTGTCACTATTGTCGTAGTGTCAATTGATTGTGACAAATTAAATGATACTAATTATGTAATTTCTGTGAATCGGTGTGACAATTAATAGTGACACATTGTCTGACACCGATTACTGTTACTATTATCGTAGCGTCAATTTAAATGACACTAACCATATATTTTTGGTGAATCGATGTGACAATTAGTATTGACACATTATCTGACACTGACTATTGTCACTACTGTCGTAGTTTTAGTGGACCGTGACAATTTAAAAGACACTATTTGTGTAATTTTTGTGAATTAATTAGTATAACAATTAGTAGATACACATTATCACAAATTGATTATTGTGACAGTATCAATTTGTAGTGTCAAATGAAAAATTAAAAGCTATGGCCGGTTAAATAATTAGTATATCTTCCTATACTAATAAGAAGGGAAAAGTTGCCTTTTATTGACACTTGTTTTTTTTTTTTATTGGTTCCCCGTTTTTTTACTGTTCATGGCCCAGAAATCCGGCCCTTTTTTTTTTACTGTTCACGACAGGCCCAGCCCAGAATTTTCTTTTTTTTTTTATAAATTTTTTTAGAAGAAGGGTTTGAGTTAAATTGTTCCATTTTGGAGGACTCAATTGTATCTCCTTTTAATGTGTGAATATAAAAAAAAATTATTTTTCTATACATTCGAACTACTGTTGGTCATATTTCTCTTTATCGAGAAATTAGGCTTTGTTGATTTATTGCGTGATGATTTTATTGAAAAAGACCGAAGTCGCGGTATTTATTTCACTCAAGATTGAGTCTCTCTACCAGGTGTTATACCCGTTGCTTCAGGAGGTATTCACGTTTGGCATATGCCCGCTCTGACTGAGATCTTTGGGGATGATTCTGTACTACAGTTTGGTGGCAAAATGGACTATTTGCCCCTCTGTTAGAGGTGTTCCAGAAATGTCTGCGATCAAGTAAAATCAAAGTTTTGAAACAATTGGAGGGTATAGATATAGAGATAGGGTTACCTCGGATCTAAAGAATCTTGTTTTCGGTATCTATTTTCTCAACAAGAGGGAGATTTTTTTAGTTATTTTATAATTTTATGATAAGGTACTATCTTATTGACTTTGCTGGATCATTGGATAATTGAATAATTATTAATAAAAAGATTCTTTCCTTTTTTCTTGATTCTTTTCCGCTCGAGATGTATAGATCCTGTTCATGCGTAATCCCGTTTTTTTAGAACGGGTTGAGGGTGTAGGTATTATTGGTGGAAAAGAAGCACTAAATTGGGGTTTATCGGGACCAATGTTACGAGCTTCCGGAATCCAATGGGATCTTCGTAAAGTTCAAAGCGAACGTCTGCAGGGTCTTTATTAAAACCCTTGAATTCGGAATATGGTAAAGTAGCCCCTGGGTGGGGAACAACTCCTTTGTTTGTAGAATCTTTGTTGTTTTTTGTTTGAATCGATTTATAGACCTTTCTTACGTACGGCCAGTTATTAATGGAATTCCTTGCCGGCTCTCTGTGAAATACTCGTTTGGCCGGGGTAGCAAATGTATGACTATTTTTAAAATATAAGGCCACGGTTTGTTGCCGACACGATCTTTGTATCTTTATAAGAGAACATTCGCCTATAAATTTTTACATTTTACTCTCTTTTTTTTTTTTTTGTCTATGAGAAAAGTTGTCTTTTATTGAAACCTGTTTTTTTTATTGGTTCCCCGTTTTTTACTGTTCGTGGCCCAGAAATCTGGCCCAAATTTTTTTAAAGATTTTTTTACTGTTCACTGCAGGCCCAGCCCAGAAATTTTTTTTTTTATTTTTATTTATTTTTTTTATTAGAAGAAGGGGTTGAGTTAAATTGTTCCATTTTGGAGGACTCAATTGTATCACCTTTTAATGTGTGAATATATGTTGCAAATGTATTACTATTTTCAAAATATAAGGCCACGACTTGTTACCGACACGATCTTTGTATCTTTATAAGAGAACATTCGCCTATAAATTTTTACATTTTACTATCTTTTTTTTTTGTCTAATAAGAAAGGAAAGAGTATGCCACGTGGCACCCTCACTTTTTTTCTCTCGGCTCCTCACCCGTATAAACCACCAAAAAATCATCTATTCTACTCTCATTTGTTGCTTTTTGTGTTTCGGCCCTTTTTGTTATTTTGGACCGTCTGGTTTGTAAGGCCTGATATTGTAGAATTATTTTTTTTTTTCATAAAATGAAAATTGACCAGAATGAAATCGGATGGAATGAAATGAAAATCGATAAAACACGTGGTGGTGTGTAAGAGGAAAGTGATGTTAGGTAGGTGGTGGGTGGGTTGGGTTGGGTTGGGGTGGTGGGAAGGGTAGGGTATAGTAAGATGGGTGGTGGGCACGGTAGGGTAGGGAGGTGTAGGGTAGAGTAGGATGGGGTGGTGGGTAGGGTAAGGTAGGGTGGGATGAGATAAAATAGGGTGTAATAGGCTTAGCTAGGATAGTGAATTAATATGTAGGTTGGGAGGTAGGTTAAGGTTTGTAGGTATGTAGAGAGGTAGGGTGCGGTAGGGTGTGCTAATGTAGGTGAGGCGAGGTATGAGATGTAATGCGGTGATGTATGGTAGGGTAAGATGGTATGGTTGGATGATGGGGTGTAAGTTAAGTACGGTTGAACAATCGACATGATATATTTGCTCACATTCCGGGCGAAGATTTGGATCTATATTACATATAGTAGCACATACGCCAACAAAAACGTTAAGATATGGTATTATATGTTCATTTCTTATATCTATTAAAACTTTATTAGTTATTTGACTATTAAAGTTTCTTTTGAGTAAACCTTGGTGGATAGGTGAGTGTTAAAAAATGTTAGGATAGGGTGCGGTTGGGTGATTGATAATGTATGTAGTAGATAAGAAATAGTGTGTTGACTAGGGTAGAGTTGTGTGGTAGGTTGTGGTATCCGAAAGGAGATCGACGTAAAATGTTCACGGTAGGGTAGGGAGTTGTAGGGTAGAGTAGGATGGGGTGGTGGTAGGGTAAGGTAGGGTGGGATGAGATAGAATAGGGTGTAATAAGCTTAGCTAGGATAGTGAATTAATATGTAGGTTGGGAGGTAGGTTACGGTTTGTAGGTATGTAGAGAGGTAGGGTGCGGTAGGGTGTGCTAATGTAGGTGAGGTGAGGTATGAGATGTAATGCGGTGATGTATGGTAGGGTAGGATGGTATGGTTGGATGATGTGGCGTAAGTTAAGTAAAGTTTGGTAGGTTGAATAAAGTACGTAATATAGGGTAGTGTGGTAAGATAATGTGGTGTAGGGCATGGTAAGGTAGGATTGGATATGAGAGTGTTAAAAAATATTGGGATAGAGTGCGGTTGGGTGATTGATAATGTGTGTAGTGGATAAGAAATAGTGTGTTGACTAGGGTAGAGTTGTGTGGTAGGTTATGGTATCCGAAAGGAGATCGACGTAAAATGTTTTATTTTCATTGTTGCGCTTAAAAATTGCGTTCTGAACGGTTCGTTACATGCTACGTTTTTTCGTATTTAATATCGTCAAATAAGTTAAAACTTATAGCATGGGCACTCCGTGCGTTGCACGGAGTTGCGATTTCACTAGTATATACTACCTCCGGTCCAAAATATAAGTCACCGTTGACTTTGGCACGCATATTAAGGAGGCGATAACTAATCGAATTTTTACACCATCATGACGAAATTACCCATTGTTTACACTGCAATTGTCTGAACAAGGGCTAGAGGGTAATTTCGTCATGATAGTGTAAAAATTCGATTAGTTATCGCCTCCTTAATATACGTCAAAGTCAACGGTGACTTATATTTTGGACTGAAGTAGTATATATATATATATATATATATATATGTTTGCGCTATTGCTGTCATATTAATGTTTGCACAATTACTGTCGGTTGGTAACTGGTTAAAACGTGGGAAGTAATGGGCTTTTTTTTTTTCAATAAACTTAATTTTAAGGGTATTTTTATACTTTAACTTCCATAAAATGTCCTTTTTATTAAAGGAAAAAGATTGTTGTCCTATTTCACAATTTTAAAATGTCCTTCGGATGAGGAGCAGCCTGACTCGGCAGCTAGGGCTACGGCACCACCTTCTGGACCCTCCTCTGATCCTCCGGCCGATGATTCTGCGACACCGAGCCAGCCTTGATTTTATTTTTCTGATTCTAGTTTTTCTTTTTCTTTGATTCGATGGATGTATGTTATTGGTACTTTTTCTTATATGACTCGTTGTAATTTTGCTGTTGCTACTGTCACTTTTTCCGATGGATCATGTAAGCCATAAGGCTCCCGTACTTTCCCTTCTACTGTGTTTCTACTTTCTGGATGTATTGAATGCTTTCACTTTTGCTTAATCTTCATTTTTGATATCTCTTTTCGTTCTGGTATAATTCCCCGTTTTCCCCGAGATGGTTCCATGTTTGTCAAGACGTGCAGGTATATTTTTAGCGGTTTCTTCGGGCTACATTGTCTGGTTACGCGTTCTAAGTGTCATTATGTAGGCTCCGGCCTGACCGACGATTCGAGTTTCGATTTATTCAGCTAAGTCTTTTCCTTTTTCTTTCGTTCTGCACAACATGAGGACATGTTGATTTTTTAAGTGTGGGGGAGGGGAATGTTTCGATATGTATCTACACATTTGCTTAATTCGTAATGTTTCTATGTTTCTATGCAAAACGAGCTCAAATTTTTAAATTTTTCGACACTTTTGTTTTTGTTTTGTCCCGAGTAGGCAATTCGATTCACTGTTCGTTATTTTTATAGACATTTAAGCTATGTATCATATGTTTAGTAAGTTAGTTGTTTCACCTGAGATCTATTTTTCACGAGCCATAGTAAATGATGATCTATAATATAAAGTTATACCCCTTTTTGATTAGTGATTTCTGATTTTCTTATAAGTCATGTGCTTAGTGCTACGTATATATCTTGAGATTTATGATAGTTTGTATTTAGATCCGAAGTATGATATACTGTGAATATCTGAAGGTTTGAATGTGATAAGTAACACGTAACTTGATGTCAAATGAAAAAGTTGAGAAAATATGAAAATAATTGGGTGTGTCGGAAGCTAGTCGATGATTTGAGTGCGATAGGGTATACCACGTATGTCCTATACCACCATGATGACTAAAAGCTCACGACAGTCAGAAAAGCTGCCTTATGATTTGAGTAAGGTAGGGTATATCTCGAATATCCTATTCTGCTATGACAGGGCAATAGCTCATTCTGATGTGTGTTAAATGTGGAAAAAGTTGAATCAACTTGAATGAGAATTGGTATGAATTGAATAAAGTATAAGACTAAGTTATCGTCTATCTTATCCCCAGTATAAACTGAAAGATATGCTGTAGGGATTATCCTCTGAGTATTTCGGAAAGGCCCTAGATATATTCGATCATTCTTTTCGGGATATTTCACGTTTGTAGGGTGCACCTTATGAGTGTCATTTATTGCTAGTCTACAAGGGTGTATTAGCTAGTTTTGCTTTGAGTTTCTCGAGTTTGGATTTAGTGGAAGTTTTCTATGGCTTGGCACACACGCACTGGTGGACTTCTGATTTATTGGATATGTGTTATATATGTTTAGATGTCTATCTTTTCTCGAGCCTTTACTTTGTTTTGTTTTGCTCGGGACGAGCAAAAGCTTAAGCGTGGGGGAGTTGTTAAGGGTGATTTTATACGATTTATAACGCTATATTTTATGTTGATTTCCCCATATTTGTATTAAATTGCATAAGAAACGTGTGTTTAATGAATATATTGAGTAAATGATATTTCAAAAGAGTTAATCGCAAAATAGGTTGATTTATGTGCTTTACTTGTGATTTTATGATTATTTGAGCGATATTACATTTTGTGGTGTTTTTATATGATGTAGATACATTTTTCAAGGCTCAAATGATGATCAAAAGAGATAAGAGTCGAAATATATGATGATAGAAGAGATAATGAAGGAATTAACAAGAAGAGAAGAGATAAAGATCAAGAAATCGAAATTTAATCATATTGAACTGGCGTCCAGGTCCCGTCCAGTGGACGGGCGTTTGCTGAAACTGAACGAGCGTCCAGGGATGGAAAATTGATTCAGGATGTTTGGACGCTTGTATGGACGCTGGATGGACGAGCGTCTGGTCATGACTCGGCCCGATTTGAAGTTCATATGAAGAGTGGACGGGCGTTCACCTATCCAGACGGGCGTCCGGTAGCCGACTTGCTGAAACCGACTTTAAAATCTATATATAGTCGGCTGTTTCTCCACACAAAGAATACCATACACTTATTATTCAAAACCCTAAACCTAGGGGCGGCTTTAGGCTGCGTTTTTCTCCTTTTTATTTCAGTTTTTATGCACTTTAGATCTAGATTAAACTAGTTACTTTTTATGTACTATTTCTGCAAATTCGAGTTGCTGAGGATGTTTAGAGGCTAAAGCTTCATCAAACGAGTATTGTGAAGCCATCCAACGATTGTTGATTTCGTTTTCTTCGGTTGTACTGTGAGTTTTTATTTAAAGGTTGTTTCTTATTCATGTTTAATTACGTTTAATTGCTTTTACATCGGAAGATATGCATGTGTGATTGTTTATTGTTGATGGAAATCTTAATAAACCCTATATCATCATGAATAAGAATAGTAATTCGAATCTATCATAACGGAAGTTAATAGGTTTAATTACTAGATTACAAACGTAAAGTTTACACCTTTGGTTAGAAAACGCGTTAATCCTACATCGGAAGATAATAGATTAAGAGATGAACTTTCTAAGGAATTAGGGTTCATAAGTAGATAAGGTGAATCACAACCTAGATAAAAACCACAATATAATCGAGATAGGGAATCAATGCTTGTTGGATAGGTGGATCAATCCTCGTTTGTTTGTTATAAACTTGATTTAAATCCTTAAAACTTGAATTTGTTTAGTTAGTTTACTTTTATTTGCATCTTAGTTTAGTTAGTTTAAATTGGTTCGCAGCCCGTATTCTTCCTAGCTTTGGATTACATCCTCTGTCTAGTTTTATTTTCTGTTCTGTCTCGTTTATTCGCTGTTTAGATTAGTTTCATGACATTAGTTAGTTAGTTAAACAAAAACTAGGGTTAGCAATCGTTTAGTTCCCCGTAAGATCGACCCGGCATTAACCACTATTACTACGATCCTTATACTTGAGGTTAACCGGATTATTACTTGTTTGTTTTGTGTTAATAAAATCCGTGACAATAACGAAGCCTTAGAACTTGATTAAAGAAATTTAGTCAACTTCGCGATAGATCACTACTAAAAACTATGTCTTTAGATCACCATCTATTTGGGGGTTGTTTGTTGATGGGTGGATTCGTTGCCTCGCTGTGTTTTCCTTTAATTGTTTGAATCAAATCGTTTAGATTAAGTTTAGTTTAAGTTCTAGTTTTATAAACCCTAATTTCCTGCTGTTTTCCTGCACTTTTCTGTTTATGTTCGTAGTTAGACGCTCGTCCGAAATATCGAATGAACGTCCATTAGATTAAGCTTTCAGACGCTCGTTCACTTTAGTGAACGCTCG
>CM044900.1:93074550-93508037 GCA_024500145.1 Gentiana dahurica var. dahurica | reverse complement strand
AAACACTATAAACTCCCTCTCATTCAAGTAATGAGCCGCCATCAAGAACTTTAAAGAAACGATCATTATCCATTTGCTTCAATGTAGATTATAAATTGAAAGGTGAAGAAGTGGTTCTCTTTACACAACTGCTTAAAAGAGTTTGAAGAAATGAGAGAAATGGCTCGTACTTGTACAACAACAATAATTGCCATGTACCACACTAGTACTTGCATTACCTACGTTTGGACGTAGATAACGTTGCATTACCTACGTTTGGACGTAGAGAATGTAGCATTCCCTACGTTTGAACGTAGATAATGTCGTATTATCTACGTTTGGACGTATTTTATCTACGTTTGAACGTAGATAATGTTGCAGCCATAAATTTCGACTAGTTTCTCTACGTTCCGACGTAGAGAATGTAGCATTCCCTACGTTTGGACGTACATTCTCTACGTTTGGACGTAGAGAAATTCAAATTGAATGTTGCAGTTTAAGTTGAGTTGTTTTTTAAACAAATTGAATACCAAAATATAACATACACCAAAATATAAATGGCTACCAACATACAACAAAATACCAAAAATATAACATACACCAAAAATTCCTACACAGTTTGTCAAAACAACATACACAAAAATACCTATATATCTACTATTTGATTAAATAGCTGTACACAAAGTTTCTTTCTTAGCAACGGCATATTGTCATGATGGATCAGAGAAAAGTTTTCATTGTGCATCAAATGCTCAATGAACTTGACCGTGTATACCCCACAGTCACCCCTGTATAATATGAATAGTGTAAGAAGAGTATAAACTGTATAATATACTATATAGTTTGAAGTTTATAACACTTACGGAATTGGCATTTGTGGTACGAATTCAGGTTTTACTACTTTGACATCAAAAAGAGGCTTCGCTGGATCAACCATTTGTGGGAGTTGACGTAGACGAGCATCTGTCTCCAACACTCTCCTAAACGAAACACCCCACGCTTTGATGTTTTTCTTCACATCATTCTTATACGGCTGCCCCGACAGACAATCCCACACCCTAATCTTCCATATGGGTATAGACACTTCGACAGCTGCCCAGTGAGCATAACTAATGGACCAGGGAATGTAGATCATGGTGTTTTCATCCCATTGTTTGACGTACCGATCCACAAAGTCTGGAATGACCGTTCTGTCTGGCGGCTTTCCCTGATCTACATGACCTTGCCCGCAAAAGATGGCTAATTCAGAGTATGCAATGGCCGTATACGGGTGAAAGCATCTTGGATGTGCTTCCATTTGCCGTTCTATCAGGTCCAGATACGCATCGACATGCTGTACGCATGCAAAAATAAGTTAGAGATAATGAAATCAGAAATTTGAAAATTTCAGAAATATGTAAATGAAGTCACAAGAATATACTTCTCGGTCTAACTCTGAAAGAGGGCCAAGGAGACGCGTGAACCAATCCTTGTCAAATGGAATTGTAAGGCGGAAACCAGCTGCGTACCCCGTCGGAATCTCAATTGGGGGCGGATCTACTTGTTGGTACCACATTGTGAACTTGTTTTCCAGCTCGTCCGGAAACTTTTTCAACGGAGTCCATCTCACAACGTTATCACCGGGCATATTGACTATGTGAGACCCATCAGTCAAATACCGTGGTCGGCTAGTAGTCTGACGGGTCGTCAATCTTCTGTCAATTGCATCAACCGCCTTTCGTTTACCCAATTGTACAACAGTTGGGCCACCAGCTAAACAAATTTCAATACATGATCAAGTTAGATAGATTTCACAATATAATTTATAATTCCGATATTAAAAATCAAATAACTTACTATAATCCATCTCAGGCTCCACAAACGATGCCTGGCTGGGCGTAGCCTCGGGAGGGGGATGGGGCATAGCCTCAGGAGAGGGAGGGGGCGTAGCCTCGGTAGTAGCCTCGAGAGGGGGAGGGGTCGTAGCCTCGATAGTAGCATCGACAGTATCTGCATCAAATTAGGCACTCTCATCAATTCACGATAACAAACAATATCTATGTTAATAATACAAATTTCAATATAAATAACCTACTAAACAATAATTATATATAAATAACATAATGCTTACCCGAATAAGCTTCCTCCACGAATAAATCATCGACGAAATCCTTCTCGACTCCCTCCTTCTGAACTCCCTCCAACTGCACTCCCTCTTGCCCGGGTTGGGAAATGCCTTCAAGAATCTTATCAAACCCGAGCATCATCATCGGGTCGTCGGCGGACGGGGTAGGAGATGAATAAGTATGCTGATGCGTATGCTGACCAGGTGGAGGCTGATGAGTATGCTGACCAGCTGGAGACTGATCAGTATGCTGATCAGTACGATGACCCTGTGTAGACCCATCAGGGGAAAACTGAGAAGATGTGCCCCGGTCAGTATCATGTGGAGGAGGTGAAGGAGGTGGAGGAGGTGGAGGCCGATGAGGGGTAGACTGAAAAGATGTTGCCCGGTTAGTATCATAATACATACAACTAAATTTATCGCATAAATAAATTGACAATGAAATAATTTTTTACCTGATCTCTGGATGACAGCGTCTGCATCAACCCCTTAAGTTCAAGAAGTATCGCCCCATGCTCATTCTGCCGCTGTATAACCTCTCGAATTACTTGCCGGTTCTCGTCATTCTGCCGGCGAATTTCCTCCCGGATGTCATTCAACCCATTATATATCCTTCTCTTCACAGCCCTATAAAGCCCAGCAGCTTCATCTTCTTCATCAGATTCATCTTCTTCCGCCTGTAGCATCTCAGTGTATGAACTGTGCGGCACACGTCGTGAATGAGGAGGTAGAGGCGGTTGTGAAGTAGAGGGATGTGAAGTCGAGGTAGACTGTTGTGTAGCAGAGCGTATTTGCTGTGCAGTAGATGGACGTCTAGGAGGTGGCCGTGCAATTGGTACAGGCCGAGGGATCACACGTGGCGGCTCATTAATCTCTGCATCAGGGATGCCCCTATTTAGCATCAACTCCCTATCAACTTCCCTTGCAGCCAGGTATCCTGTAACAGGGCTCTGCAGACAATGTATATTTCATTAGAATCAACAATAAGAAAATGTTTAACCATACCGGATATAATTAAGAGAATATGTTTATTAAGCTTATTACCTTGCTTGCCTTCGCCAACACCCCCTTCCACTGCGGAGGGGTAGTCTTGCAACTCCATCTCAGCATCCGAGGAGCTGCTTCAGGAGCTCTGAGGGTGGCAGCAATAGTCGGAACAGCAATGCCCTGGAGGGTCTCGTAAGCCCAAAACTGTAAGGCATGTATAACCCCTTGTATCGTCACCCTGCCTTCTGCACTTTCCTTGTAGGTATTCATCATGCGACAGATCTTTCTATAAGTCTGATCCCACAACCAAGTACCCCATGGAAAGTCATTTAGGCCTTGTACATTCTCGACCAAATAGAAGGTCTCATGAGGTACCTTAGTAGTCTCATCATGACCCATCATAATACCGTGAATAAGGTAGACTAAATCTACACGGTAGAGAACTTCAGGATGCTCACCCTCATCCAATAACCATCTCTCAATATCTGGTATGGTGATCGGTTTTGGGTCAGGATGATGGATGTGGCCGTATGTCCCCTCAGCAAAACACCTGGAATAACTATCGGGAGCTTCCGGGAGATCACCAAACCTAAAACCGGTCATCATGCAAAACTCCCGCCTACCGAACTTCGCGGTCGTCTCACCAAATCTAAAATGAAGCTCACCGGCCACATTCGGATAAACGGCACTGAAACATACATATTGCAAAATTTTGGCGGAAAACTGCCAGTGCTCGTACATTTGAATGAATTCTCCAAAAACCCCACCTCTCAATGTTGCCTCAAATCCGATCCTCCTCATGTGAATGTCAAGAAGATCCGAGAGCTTGTTCTTTTCCCCTCTAAAAGTCCATGTCAAATTTTCCTTTACTTTGTAGACATCAGTTCCATGAGGGCCAATCAACTGTTAACAAATAGCATTGTTTCAAGTCAATCACACACATATACTAGTCAATCACAAGCTTTATACACTAACATTGTGAAGTAAATCAACTATATAGTACATTAATACTAAAGAAGAAAAAACAGAGCTACCAATACCTAAATGATTAATGTAAGTGTAAGTGTGATCAATATTTCCAATAACAATGGTCTCTGAAAAACAGAGCCATTTTCAGTACCATTTTGGGTAGGAACAGCACCCTTATGCACGATCAAACCATCAATCACACCATCAAGCCTCAATCAATCTCAACATATTCAAGAAAAAATGCATATTAACACCATACTCATACACTATCAACTTAAATGTCCCCAATTTAAACATACCTAGCCACATTTTGCATGTTTTTATCAAATTACAATCAAGACTGGAAAAATCTGCATACAAAAATACACAAGAGGCCTTAAGAACAGTTCTCTACGTCCAGACGTAGAAAAACCTACGTCCAGACGTAGAAAAACTACGTTCAGACGTAGAAAATCTACGTTCAGACGTAGCAAAACATACGTTCAGACGTAGCAAAACCAGCAGAAACACAGAATTCCTCCCTTAATCGTCTTCTTCAAAATTTCACCCTTACTTCAACCCACATAAAGAAAAATCAGGCTAATCCCCTCTATTAGTCAACAATATCAGACTAATCACCACAAGGCCAACAAATATCAGGCTAATCACCACTACAAAACACTAAAAATTGGAAAATATATACAACATAATTTAGGAAAACAATATAACAATCAAACGTTTTAAATGCATCATAAGGGGAAACACTTACACTTTCTATATTGCTTTGATCCATTATGCTTGAGAGCAGAGGTGCCAAATCTGAATATTTGGTGCAAAATCGCCGTCAAACGTAAAGAAACAGATGAGAAACATAGGGATTTGAACTAGTGGAAGGGGATAGAAGAGAGAGAGAGTTATTCAAAACCCTTCAGGAGCTTACCGTTAGACGTAGATTACTTACGTTTAAACGTAAATAACTCTACGTTTAAACGTAGTTAAATTTGGATTTTTTAATTTATTGTAATAACCTACGTTTAAACGTAGAGTTCTTTACGTTTAAACGTAAGTAATCTACGTCTAAACGTAGGTTATTCCAATAAATTAGAAAAATTGCAATATCCAAATTTCCCTACGTTTAAACGTAGTGTTCCTTACGTTTAAACGTAGATAACCTTACGTTTACCTGATTTTCAATGTCAGAAATGACACAACCTGATTTACAAGTCAAAGGTCTGACACAATCTGATTTTCCAATTTCTGGCTATTTGTGCTTCATCGTAAACATTTACAGGTTACGTATAAAATAAGAATGAGAATATTGCTTATGAAGAAGGGGAAGAAAGTTTATAGAAGTGCGTGCCATTTATCACTTCCATCTTGAAGACCATCCCGTTTCTCCAGCGCAGAGTAACGCAGTGCCTGATCGCCCCAGATAAAACCCGTCTATATCAGCTGGCAAGAATTCCGTCTAGCACCCAAGGTTTGTACTTTTTTTTTTTCTTTCTGAATCTGAATAGAGGAGAAGGTTATTCTTAATGCAACAGTTGTTTTCTCTCTTTCCTGATGCTTTTCTTTGTGGCCTGAAGTGGTTTCGTAGGATCTTATTGAATATAAATAATTCATGTGTAGCAAGTAAAATTTGTGGAAATTAATCCAATGCCTCTACAAACAGATAAAAGGCAGTAGAAGTAAAGATATTTATGGAGGAAAGTTTGTCGGAATCATTTTAATTTATGCATCTATTGTTGTTGAATTGGTTACCTGAGAAGACTAGGAAAGAATTTTGGCTAGTGGGATATGGTGACATGATTAAAATATCAGCTGCTAGTTCCCTTTGTATGAAGAATTGAAGTCGAGTTGTGGGTTCTTTGGAAACTACAGTGCGTATGGACTGGATGTCTTGATTTTTTGGGGTTACACTTCTCTAAAGATTTATGCTTTCAATTAGATTTAGTTTTGTTCAAAAGCTGACATACAGCCAGTATTCCTGGAATTCCCAAGGTTTATTGGTAGAGTTGGTTCTCCTGTGACGATCAGTCAATCCTAGGACAAAAAGAGGCTGTAACTTAAATTGTTTCATTGTGATTTTATCTTGGATCATCAAATGTAGCTTTTTGGAGAAAGCTCAAAACTTTCATTTTCAAGTTTAGATGAGTACATTCACATTGTCTGAATCGTTTTCTTCTAGAATGATGGTCTAGTCTCATAATTTGCTAGGTTTAATGTCGTCTTATATTGAAGTCTTTTTATGAACCAACATTACTTAGTCTCATGTTGCTTGAACTCACTTCAACAGTACTGCAGATAAAATGGTTACAGGGGCAAAGAGTTCCTATTTTGGCTTACCAGCTTTGGATATTTCCACTGCCTTTCCTCAAGCAACTCCAGCATCGATCTTTCCTCCTTCTGGTTAGATATCTATCCTTACTTTATGAATAAGCATGCGTTATCTTGGTGTAGTTGATTGCAAAATGGCATGTGTTTTTGAAGATGATTTAGACGACTTTGTATATCTATATTTTTCATACAAGATGTCTTTCTTCATGTATTTTTGGGCTTGAAACTATAGATGTAATTATTTTTGGTCAAGGATTGGCCCTTTGTTTTCCTTTTTATTTAGTTTTCATTTATACCAAATTTTGTTGGTTGATGCCGTACCGCGTGCTTTTATTAAACTAATAATAATAATTTTTGGCATCTGTAAAATCACAGCATCTGACTATTACCAATTTGATGATCTACTGACCGATGAGGAGAAGGCCATTAGAATAAAAGTGAGAGAATGTATGGAAAAGGAAGTGGCTCCAATAATGGCAAAGGTATTATTATTGCTTTTATCATTCTAGTTGCATTCTTATGTACTATGCAACTTCGTACATAGCATTCGATTTCTATAGAATGCGTTCAAATGGCCTGTGACTATGTATCTCATTACAAATTCCTTCAGTATTGGGAGAAAGCAGAGTTTCCCTTTGAGGTTGTTCCACATCTTGGTGCCTTGCGTGTTGCTGGTGGAACTATCAAGGTATAGTCTTCTTGACCTTCCACTTCCTCCTTCTGAATCGTGGCTGTGACTAGTAAAGCAACTCATTTTCTATGTAGGATTATGGCTGTCCTGGTCTCTCGATCACTGCAAGTGCTATTGCTACAGCAGAAGTTGCTAGAGTTGATGCAAGCTGCTCTACTTTCATATTGGTGCATTCATCTTTGGCTATGCTAACTATTGGTAAGATCTCAATATGTTTCACATATGCTTCTTTACATTGTCAGTGTTTGGATAACTACCGAGTGTTTGTGATGGCAATGATCATGTATTTGACGTGAGCTGTTTCCTGTCAATAACAGGATTATGTGGGTCAGAGGCACAGAAGCACAAGTACTTGCCGTCTTTGGCTAAGTTTACAACTATAGCTTGCTGGGTGAGGATTTCTTATTTTTTTCTGTCATGATTTTGTGGAGTTACCCTTTCTTGGTAAGCCATAGTAATGGATTTGGCTTACATTTTTTAGGCTCTGACTGAACCAGACAATGGAAGTGATGCAAGTGGTTTGGGAACTAGCGCAAGGAAGGTTATAGATTCATGCCATTTCTCCTTTTTCTTCTTCATATTTATGTTCCACATAGAATTCAGTGCAAGAGATTTCTATCTTTGGGGGTTTTGTGACCCATATTGGATTTTGCAGGTTGAAGGTGGATGGATCCTTAATGGTCAGAAAAGGTGGATAGGAAACAGCACGTTTGCAGATATACTTGTTATATTTGCACGAAATAAAAACACAAACCAGATAAATGGGTAAGTGGCAGGTGCATGGTCCTCTTTTTGGTTTCTTGAACCTCTTCCGATCAATACTTATGTTAAACATATGATGTTGAAATTGTTTGGCCATAGTTTCACACTGGGCTGCAGACTAATCATACATGGGCATTCAGTTGACATTGTTGTATACTTTCGTGTCTGTAGCATCTGAATTCATAGATTTGGCAGATGTTCTGAGTAAGTTTTGATCTTGTAGAAACTTCACGATTGTGCCACTTAATCAATCAAAGTTGTTAAATCATAGGATGGTGAAGCAGTTAACATTTATCAAAACTTTGTTCATCTGCCTTCTCTTTATCTAACTGTGTGTGGTGCTTGTTTCAGATTCTTAGTGAAAAAAGATGCTCCTGGACTTCAATCTACTAAAATAGAAAACAAGATAGGACTGCGGATGGTCCAAAACGGAGACATTTTATTGAAGGAAGTCTTTGTGCCTGATGAAGACAGATTGCCAGGTGTCAATTCTTTTCAGGACACAAGCAAGGTGAGAATACTCATATATATATTTAGCTGTTTTTGACTGCATATGTAATATGACGAGATCAATGTTTAGTGTATGTCTTTGGATATGGTTTTGGGCACTTAAGTGTAGAATGATTCCTCAGTTTTGATAGAATTGTTGACTTTGGCCTGTGCCTGCCATAACCATGTCTGTTTTTTAGTTTTGTCTCTCTATTCAGGATTTGATCAGGTGTTAATCCGTATTTTTTGTTATCATTTTCCTTTCCCCTTGAGTTCAGGTTCTTGCTGTTTCACGTGTTATGGTTGCGTGGCAACCTATTGGCATTTCAATGGGTGTTTATGATATGTGCCTCAGGTATTATCTTTAAATAAGCTGTCATCTTTGAGTATTGTATGCTCAATCTTCTTTGGAGTTTTGTTTTTGCATATATATATATCACCTTTAAGATAGTTAGGCTAACGTACATAAATGAAACAACAAAGTTTATGTTAGATGTCTAGCATGTGTTTTTTTCCATATGTTACCCGGTTCAGTCTAAAGCAGTTTCTGGCATGCTGTTTCAGATAGAAGCAGCAGAAGTTTAGTTCACTTTAAGTTCATTTGGAAATAAGTTATTTCGTCTTTACTTTTATTCAGTGATTTTGTTTTTTTATCAAGATGTTAGAATTGATTTGGGTATTGTGAAAAGGAATAAAGTGTGTTGTGTATTGCGAGATAAAAAATAACTTTATTAAGATGAAGAAGTTGCTTTATTTAGATTAAAAAGTGGTGTGACTAGGGTGTGCATTAACTCAAACACGCTCTTTCTTTCTCATTTATTGAAATTCTAGGTCGTGATGGGGCCATGAAAAGGGTGCAGGCTGTAAATTTTTTATAAGTGTGTTGATGATTTTTTTTATATTTTAAATCTTTTTGTTTGTGTGTGTGTGAAAACCAAGATATTTGAAAGAGAGGAAGCAATTCGGGGCACCTTTGGCGGCTTTCCAGATCAATCAACAAAAACTAGTTCAGATGTTGGGTAATATTCAAGCTATGGTTCTGGTGGGTTGGCGGCTATGCAAACTGTACGAGAGTGGGAAAATGACTGCCGGACATGCAAGCTTGGGGAAGGTTTACGACCTTTCTTTGTCTTGTGTTTTTTATTTTTATTTTCCCCAAGAACTAATACAACTCGATTCGCATTCAGTCATGGATTAGCTTGAGGGCAAGGGAGACTGTATCTCTTGGCCGGGAATTACTTGGTGGCAATGGGATTTTAGCTGACTTTTTAGTCGCCAAGGTAAACACACACTTGATTCTTGCTAGGGAATGCATATCAAGGCATCACTTTGAAAACCGACTTCCAAAAAAGTCAAGTATATATATGCACACCCCGACTTTTAAAAAGTTGGTCGGTCATCAAACTTGACTTATTCAAAGTCGGTTTTCCGCTTGTTTCTTGATGTGTGGTGTGTCATAGTAAGTTGACCCCGCCACACCCACCACGTTGAAAATCGGTTTTTTTAAGAGTATATAACATAAACTGTATTGGTAAAAAAACAGGCGTTCTGTGATTTGGAGCCAATATACACATATGAAGGGACATATGACATTAATACATTGGTAGCCGGAAGGGAAGTTACCGGCATTGCTAGTTTTAAGCCGGCTCCTTTGAGCAAAAGGAGCCGTCTGTAAATTTGGCCTTCGTGAAACGGCTTATATTACTTACTATATATGTATGTACAGTAAGCTGTTGTTTGGGCAACTTTTGGATGAGGATGCTGCCTCTGTTGTGCTCTCATGCCGGGTCGGCTTTTCTGCTCTAATAGGTTGAACATAGAGAAACCATGGATGATGGGATGATGCCCATCTCTCCATTTGTAATAAATAAATGATGCTTTTCGCATTTATGTTTGTTGTAATAATATGTTCTCATTTATACATGTTTTGTTTTTTTAAAACACACTCAACTAATGTAATATTAAAGAGACTTCTTATATAAAGTTTTTTATTTTTACTTTTATTTTTTATACTGAATTTGGTACTCTGGTTGCTGTCGTCTATTTTTCCTTGCTAACCATGCACGATTTTATAGTAAATGTGATCATGCACGGTCGATAGAAACGCCTAACTACCAATCTTATCTCCACTACTCGTGTACGCAACTTTAGCATTTATACCAGGTCGTGGAATAGGTCTTGAGTTATGAAACATATTTAACGAGCACAAAAAAATAAAAATTAGCAGCTCGCTAACGCGGCGTCATTGAGTTCCTGTTCAACAATTACCCGAAAAAACACATAATCATGTTCTGTTCGTGCTAATTTTATGGATAACAACAAAGACAAAACCTTTATAATGAAAACATAACCTTTTTTTATAAGAAAACTTCCTGATGACATCTTTCAAGACGGGATCTCAACCAGAATAATCATACCTCCAACGATGTAGACCCGGCAGATTCATATCTTTGACATAGAAGGACTCCACTTTTCATTTCTTAATACTAGAAGGGCTCCCAGCCAAAACTTTGACATCTACGCCAGTTTCGACGGGCGATGCATTACCAGCTCATGGGTTCACTACATTTTTTGAGGCAAAAAAGGCTCTAAAAAAGGATTACTAAAATTTTTACATGCTATCCTATATAAATCACAAAACTTAGAGCAGCCGTAGTGGTCGTATGTAAAGGACCCATGGACTATCTCAAAATTGTGGATGTGGCATAATTTTATTGGAAGAGAAATGTAGAATAGTTGTATAAGTGATGTATGATTGATAAGATGTAGTAATGGTGTATAATAATTTAATGATATCCATCCAGGAAAGTGATACATTACTTCTTTGAATCTACACCATTTTTACACCATCATCAACTCACAACATATTTTTTACTTGTAAATTTAAAAAAAAACTTAATAATCACAACCACAAAATTGTCTAGGGTGTAAACATGATTTAGACTTGAGTGAGTAAACCTATCATTACTCATCCAATAAAATATTAATAATCCCACCGGTAAATTTGATTGATGTGACAAAAAAGAGGAAATATGTGATGCTACATGTGGCATCTGCCATTGACCCACTTGATGAAAATGCATCCTAGAATTACACTATTATTTTAATTTTAGTCTAAGAAAAAATCCAAATGTTATTTGTCGACTTGAAGTAGTCCTCAATGTCTTTATTACGACTGCTCTTATAATGGTTAAAATCCCATTTGGGGCGATTTGAGGCGGACTTAAGCTGCTTAATGTTACTGCACGGTAACCCTCATAGGACTTATATGCTTTCTGGATACTCTGGGGTAAAACTGGAACAACAATTATTTCATATATGTCGTACTTTTCGCAGACGTCCATCATTTGTTTCGACGTTAAGACCGTGGAAATATTCCTTACAAGGAAGGTTCCGACCTCTGCATTCATGGAAACTTTCATGGCTTGAGATTCCTAGGAAATTTCTTTAGGTTTAAATCTTGTCATAGAATAAGAAGCAGAATTTTCATGGGCAACAAACCAGGCACCCTCGGAAATATCCCTACTCATGGTTTCATCAAAAGAAGTGTCTATGGCGGATCGGCTACCGGATGCCATGATTTAGGGCAAAAGAGGAAGAAAATTATGTGGACAAAAAAGTGGCTTGCTTGTTTGAAGATCTAAGTTGAATCTCGTGGACTCGGAAAGAAGACGTGTTTCTCTTTTGAAGAATAATTTTAAACTCTAAAGATTGTAAATAGTTGAATATGATGACCCCTCATTCTTTTTATAGTAAAACAAACATCGGAGCCAAGGAGGCGTCTCTACTTGCCATCAACCCGATCAGCGTGATCTCCTATGTAATCATGAGATACGACTCCTCGAGATAAGCAATCGGCGCTTCAAAGTTCAAAATACAGGTTGGCAAACCTCACTCACACCAGAAGCCGTCAGACTACAACCTCTCGGAACAACGTCTTCTCATAAAAAGTCAGAAGCCATTAGACTACAACATCTCGGAACAACGTCTTCTCATAGAAAACATAACCTACGATGTAGGTCATACGCCATGTCGTGAGACGTCCATGGCCTCGTACTCCCGACGTCCTCTCTAAACATGCCACGTCTTCTCATAGAAAACCTAACCTATGATTATATCATAGGCCACGTCATGAGAAGTCTATGGCCTTGTACTACCGAGGTGGTGTAGGTTCTCCTCAACTGCTTATACTTAGCAATTCCGTAACTGCTCAACATGACGTCTAAAAAGAGAATCGAACCGGGAACCTTCCTAAACATTCTCAAATCAATTACCACTTGAGCCAAAAAAAATTATTTTTATTTTTATTTTAATACGATGGAATGAGAAATGAAATGAGGGGGTTTTGGGAAGAATGGAGGCAGGGTTTTAGTGGCCACCGTACCAAATCGTCATCTGTGTTGAGAAACCCACCATAAACCAGCAGCCATGGCTTTGGCGCCGTTGCGAAACCTCCGGCGTGCCTATATTCGTGGTTCTTTTGCTTTAAACTGTCAAATATTGAGACGTTTCCGTTCAACTTCGACTTCGAGCGCGCCCCTTCGAGCTCTTCATGACGTCTCCGTTCCTCATATAGTTCGGCTTCCGAATTCTCCCTGGGTATCTCTAACTGGATCACATTTCCACTTCTACAGGTTATTATGTACTAATAGCATCAACCAATCAGGCGGTTCCGGTGGATCTTCTGAGGCTAAGTCTAATGCTGGAAATGCAGAAAGCCCTGGCGGTGATTCTCAGAAGACAGCTGAGCAAGGAAAGGCTGTTCGAGGATCGGTATGCTGTACGCTTCCACGTTTTTGTATTTTTCTTTGTTCAGGTCAACAGAAAATTTTCCATTAATGGCACTGATCTATAATAATGTGTTTATCGCAAAAAAAAAAAAAAAAACTATATTATTGTGTACAAAGTTGGCCTGCCCCAGGAAGATGATATTTCCCTTGTCTTAGTGGTTAACGTATTTGATTTCATGTTTTTTCTCACTGATTCAAACTTCCAATACTTCAGCATATAGTTTTGATGAAGTCATGTGAGTAATTGTTGGATTTCTTTGCAGCCTGTTTCTTGGATGAGCTTCCTTTTACTTCTTGCCACAGGGGTAGCATTGGTTTTGTATTATGACCGGGAGAAGAAGCGTCATATTGAAGGTAGATTACTATGGTGAGTTGTAAAATTTTGGGTTTCATCAACGTTTGCACCCAGTCTAATGGTGTAAAGAGCCGCTCATTTGTAGTGGAGTAGTCTGCTTTGTCCACAATTTTTCTATCTATGACGTGGCAAGCTGAATTTTTATGCTTGCAATTTTGCCGCCTATGATGTTTCTTGCTGAAAGTTATGTGATGCAGTTTTATCTTTTTTGAACTTGCTTAGTGATATGATCTTGTGTGCTCATAAAAAAATATCGTTGAATAGGAATAAACAATGCCTCGAAGGCTGTGAAGGAAGGACCTTCTGTTGGAAAAGCAGCAATTGGCGGTCCATTCAACCTTGTGGATCATACAGGCAAGCCTGTCACTGAGAAGAACTTTGTAGGAAATGGACTATATTATATTTTGGATTCACCCACTGCCCTGATATATGTCCTGATGAGCTACAAAAGCTTGCTGTGGCAATTGACAAAATAAGTAAGTTTGGATTGTCACCTTTGGCCACTCTCAAATCGATTGTGAAGAGTTATCCAGTTCCTATTACATTAGCTCTTTTAAATGCTTTTGTTTCACTCTCTCTCTAAAATGTTGCTATGATATTTGGTGCATAGCCAGTAGATTTGTTGGTATATTGCATAGACCGACAATCTGACATACACTGTGTTTCAAGTGTACAATACACTTTGTTTTGATCTGTCAAGGTCTTTGATCTCTGATTTTCGGATGCATGTAGTTCAACGGACAGATTTTCCTATTCTTGCATTCTTCATCAGTTTAGTTTTTTTTATAGAAATAATTTTAATGTGTTTGTAGGGTTTACCCAATTAACATTGAGCGCCTTTTTTGAACTAATGCATGGAAACAAAAAATGTTTCCTACAAAGTGATGTAGTTGTAATCATCATCTGTGATTTTGACCCCTCTGGGGCATGCAGAAGTTAGATGTGTAATATTTGCTCTATTTTGTGTGTTTTCGCTCTATTGTGTTGTCCAGATTTATCATTTCAATCAGTTTTGTAGTTTCTAATATGAATATCTTTCAGAAGACAAATCTGGATTTCAAGTGGTACCTGTCTTCATCTCAGTTGATCCTGAAAGAGACAATGTTGAGCAAGTTCGTGAATATGTTAAAGGTGCGTACACTTTGCTCTTGATCTAGTCTTTGTTTAAGACAGGAGACTCTATGGTGCTGCGGTGTACTCAGGAATGATTAGCACAGATTCCAAACTTACTATTCTTTTTTATATTTGTTTTAGAGTTCCATCCAGATTTAATTGGGCTCACCGGCAGTGCGGATGAGGTAAAAAAAGTTGCACGTGCTTACCGAGTATATTACATGAAGACCGAAGAGGAAGGTTCAGATTACTTGGTTGATCACTCAATAGTCATGTACGTATTATCATTTTCCGGTGATAATGGCCTTTTTCGTTTAGCTCTTGTGTCATGTCTTTCAGTGCTGCTGCTTGTTTTCTCCATGGTTGCGCTAAAAGCATGAGTTCAATACAAATTGCTTAATAATGTAAAATATATTAGTGGAATTGTGTGCATCGGGCATCCATTTACTTAACCTCCACTCTTCTTAGTCAAATGATAAGGTACCAGAGTTGATTGTTGTTCGGGTTTTGATCTGAGCACAAATATTGTTTGGTTTTGCTATATACCCACTATTAGAGCTCAACCCTGGCATTTAATTTTGTCTTTCTTTTGGCCCTTGGATTTTGATGAACAAGGTTGTCAAGTCTTGAGCTGTTAGTCTGCTAAAATTCCTCACCGTCAGTCTTATCAAATAATTTAGAAGTTTTTACTTATTTCTTCTCCACTTTTGCTTTTAGACAGATTATCAACATGATAGCTCGGTAATATTGATGGTTTGTGGACTTTCATGCAGCATTTTGAAAGAAAAAAAACAGTATATCTTTCTTGCTATATCATGATGTAATCAAAAGTGTGAAATATTCATATGGTGATATTTTCTCATATCCAGTGGATCAAATTCGACTCTCATCCAACTTTCAACTGATATGTTCTTGAACCATTCACTTAGGCATAAGGGTGTTAAATTGTTCCTTTGTCTGCTGGAGCAAAATTACTTCGTCGCCTAGTTGTAATCGATAGCTCCTTTTTATTCACCAAGTGCATTAGACAATATATTACTGACATAGACTTGACTACCTTTGTTGACTCTCGCCTGAACAATGTCATGACGACATTCGCGGAGATTTGACTAAAGTGATCATGGTCAATCCAGTCATCCTTTGGATCATAGCTCGAAAGAGTTTTCAATTCTAGCCATCAATAGTTTATGAGGTAGCTCGATAATATGGCAAAATTCACAAAAGAGAGATTTTCCAATGATTAGCTTGATCAAAATAAAAGGAATATCCTCTGTTTTGAATTGTAGAGGTTATAGGGCCAAGGGATCTGTTATCAGGAATACAGAAACAAAAACAGCAATTGGTTGCGCAAGAAATGAGCTTTTTAGGAATCCTGGCTGGTCTGACCTTTTTGTTTTGTTTTGTTGAGGATATTATTTCTTTGTATTTTAAATAAATTAATTGTTAAAGGACTTTATTGTGTCTATCGTTATTTATTTCATTAAGCTTTGGTTTTACCTTGGCTGTCTAAGACATAGATAAACTTGAGTTCTGATAAGTCCTGGTAGAACAAACCTTACTTAGCAGAAGCTTATCAACCCCTAAAAAATCGGAAAGTTAAACCTTACTAGCACACTCCTATTCTACTCAAGCCTATCCATGTCTTATATGAATAGATAATGATGACTCTTAAAGACCATAGAGTCGTTTAACAATGAATCAATTGAAAAAAAAATGTCTAGACAGGGATTTCTAAGAAGCTCCTCCGTCACATCTAACAGGTCCGTTGGCCCTATAACCCTTGCATGTCCAATCAAATAGAATTCAACACAGAGAACATACCTCTTTATTATAGCCAGGTCACCGGAAAAACCCTCTTTGTGTGAATTTCCCCTTAAAAATGACCTTGCATCTCATGTGGCTTCTCAATGAGCTCCATGTTTCTTTGCCCACCATTCGAATTACCGATGAGAGACAAAAGAAAACCATCATTCCCGAGCTACCTCTTAACCTATCAATGGTTTGAACTGAAAGAACTCTTTTTAGCTATTTCCATGATTTGATTGACCATGATCACTTTAGTCAAATCTGTCATGGTCGTCAAGGCGTCTGTTAGGCGAGAGTCGACTGAGAGCCTTAATTTACTGTATATTGCGAAGTAAACTCGGTCCAGCAGACAAAAAAACAATAGAAGGAAATAATGTTGATAGTTAAAGAAAGTTTTAAACTTTTTTCGCTTGAAATTTATGACGTACACTTAATTTGTGTGTAACGACCTATAATAGAGGACATAGGGTAGTATTTGGCTTTCACTTGGTATTTAAATCTTAGTTGATAGCGTTCGGCAGTAGTTTTAACTGTTTATATACCGAAATGTACTAATACTTAAAATTGATACCTATCCAGCTGAAAGTCGAACAGGATTTGAATAGAGAATTTTTGTGGTACAACCGTTGTATCAATGTTTGCAACAAGTGGATAGATGTTACCACAAACTCACCCTTACACACTGTTGCTATGTGAAAGAACAAAAATAGTTAAATCATGTCCATCCACATGTTACAACCGTTGTACCTTATAATTTCACTCATGAATGGGAGGGGGGGGTACCCTTTCGCCTGGTTTGCATCTGCATCACCTCTTTGTCATAGCATACCCTTCGGAGTTGTTCGCTGATGACAAGTTTTCGTTTTTCATCTGTCTGTTTTAGTTTGTACTTTCTTGTAGTTTTTTAGTTTGTTCCGGTTGTTTAGTCCAGGTTTGTGCTGGTTTGTAGTCCAGTTTGGTGCTTGGTTTAGTCTAGCTGGGGGCTGGGTGTTGTTTTTTTTTGTTTTGTTTGGTTGTTAATAAAATCTTTCGTCCTTTGGTGAAAAAAATAAAACTAAAAAGAACAGGTGTGGGTGTGGGTGTGGGTGTGGGAATAAGGGTATGTATGAAATAGTGGTTGGATGATAAATGCAGGTATCTGATGGATCCGGACATGGAGTTTGTCAAGTTTTTTGGTAAGAACAACGATGTAGACACACTCACTGAAGGTGTAATTAAGGAGATAAAGCAACACAAGAAAGTGACTGCGTGAACCGCTTGCAATTTCTGAGATCCCAAATTGAGATGGTCAGTAAGGCTCACATTATTTTTATTTTTTTTAAGTGCTCTCTGTGTGCTGCTAGTTATCTGGCCAGTGCACAATATACCATTCTGTCCTGAATAAATTATTTTACTTCAACTTCAATTCTTCTATCTTGGAAGAACCTTTCTGGCACCTCTTCCACCCCACTCCCCACCCCACTCCCACCCCCACACCCTCCCTTTTCTAAAATTTTGAAGTTTATGTTTAAAGGCCACCATTAGGCCGACGTACATGTGTGGAACATGGTACATTGTATCCAAATGACGGCTTTTTATTGGTTTGAACTGTAGAAGTATTTTTTTTTGAATGCGAATAGTAGAAGTTTTATTGCTGAGATGGTGTAATGGTAAAAAAAAATTGTTCTGTTCTTGTGAAAATAACTCGACTACCATGCTCAACACCGCTACGCACTTCTCCGTTAACGCAACTTCTTCAATTGCTGCCACTTTTAAGTTTGAGATTGACTCGATTTATTATTTAGGCAATTTTACTTTATCTCAAAAACCTCGAAACATTGAATCAAGTTAAAAAAAATTGCGAGCCAATTACAAGTAACCCATAAATGGTTTTATAACTGGCTCTTCTACATGATAAGTCTTGGTGAATTCCACCAAATCGAACCCAGAACCTGTCGTTAGAAAGTCGCGGTAGAAGTTTTTTCATCTTATAAAAAGCTTCTTCGTGAGAATTATCGTCTCCTAAAAACTTCTAATTCACTTTTCTATTTACCTATTCTTAATGTAGTTTTCTTATGAAAAGAGTTGAATTGGTAAATCATATTTGTAACGTTCCGTCTGGAAGTTCAGCCCACTTTCGAAAAAAAAATGTCCGGCATGCGTCTTTCAAGCTAACTTTAGGGAACGCGTTACCCTAAGTGACTAGATACCACTAAAAACTTATGGATGAAAAGTAACATTTATGGTACGTTTGTTAGGACGGAATGGAATGGAATGAAATGAATTTTCATTCTATTCCAATGTTTGTGTATGATTATGAGTGAATGGAATGTAATGAAATTTTATTCCAATGGAATGAAAAATGTCCATTTTCATTCTTTCCAAAAATGGATGGAATACGATGAAAATCGACAAAACACGTAGGTGATGGGGTAAGAGTGGGTGGGTGGTAGGGTAGGTAGGGTGGGGTAAGGTAGGAAAGATCGTAAGGTAGGATAGGTGAAATAGGGTAGGGTAGGATAGGATGGGGTGGTGGGTAGGGTAGAGATGAGTAAGGTAAGGTAGGGTGAGGTGATGGGTAAGGGTAAGGGTATGGGTGGGTAGGGTCTGTTAGGGTGGGTTGGTGGATAAGGTAGGGTGGGTAAGGTAGGGTAGGGTGGGTGGTGTGGGTAAAATAGTGGTGGGTAGGGTAGGGTGGTGTGGTAGGTAAGATGGTGGGTAAGGTAGGGTATGATAGCTAGAGTAGGGGTGGGTAGGGTGGGTAAGGTCTGTTAGAGTGGGGTGGGTAAGGTAGGTAATATGCGTAAGGTAAGATGGGGTGGGTAGGGTAGGTTGTGATATAGTAGGATATGGGTGGGCGATGGTGAAGTAGAGTAGGTGGTGGGGTAAGGTAGGTTGGATGCGCAGGGTAGGATATGGTGATGGACGGATGGTGGAGTAGGTAGGGTAGGGTGGGTAAGGTAGGGTAGGTGGGTGGTGGGTAGGGCAGGTAGGTTAGGTGGGTGGTGGGTAGGGCAGGTAGGTTGGGGTGGTAGGTAAGATAGGGTGCGTGGAGAGATATGGTGCAGTGGGGTGTGGGGTAAGGTACCCCACCCCACTACTTCTATCATATTCTACATTTTATTCCATTCTTTCATATCTCAAACGCAGTAATGGAGAATTTATTTCATTCCATTCTATTCCATTTCTATTATTTTATTTCATTTCATTCCATTCCTACGTAACAAACATGTCAGAAAAGGATGGTCAACGCCACCGCCACAGCGGTATGATTGATACACACTATTTTCTGTAAAAAAAAAAGAAAAATTTGAAAAAGTCATTTTCTATATTAAAAAAAAAATAGAAGTGATATTAGAATATGTTTCACATTATTTGTATTTTACGTTTATGCCCTTGTTGTCCCTCTATATAAACTCATTGTACACAACATTATTTTCTAATGACAATTTGATTGTTGTTCAATACAATCTATCATGGTATCGAGCTTGATCCCTAAACCTTCCTTCTAGCCGCCGCCGCAAATTAGGAGGAGCTATTACTGTTTTTTTTTCTCCTTTCTGCGTTTCTATTCCGGCCGCCGGCCGCCCCCTCTCAGCCATGGCCGCCTCCTCTGCCTCCACGACGCAGTCGTCCGCCCAAGCCATTCCCAGTGCTGCGGCTGTGGTTGCTTCTCCTTCCGCCGCTGCCACGGTGATCTCTCTCAACCCCGCCGTCAATGCTCCTACAAAATTCGACGGCAAAAATTTTACCGCTGGAAGCTTGATTGACCACGTTGCTCACAGGTCATGGTTTGATCGGTTATGTGACCGGTAATGCACCCACACCGCCGCCCACCCTACCGTCCTTGTCTGGTACGGCCACCGTTAATCCGCAGCACTTACACTGGATACAACAAGATGCGTTGATACACAATTTAATTTTGGGTTCAGTTGATAAGGAGTTTATGCCTATGATCCAACACACAACGAATTCGAAACAGGCTTGGGACACCCTACTTGAAACGTATGGGAAGCAGAGTAAGGGTCGCATTCGACATCTTCGACAGCGTTTGCACTCGATTGTTAAAGGTACAATGTCCATATCTCAATATTTTACTGCCGTGAAAACCATTGCGGATGACTTAGCATCTCTAGATGCTAAAGTGCCTGATGATGAATTGGTTGAATTGCTTTTGAAAAGTCTTGGTAGTGAGTATAAGGACCTTGTGTGTGCCATTCAGGCTCGTGATGACACTATATCTATGCCTTTATTACATGAAAAGTTGTTAATGCATGAAGCGTCACTTGTACAAAGTCAGTCGGTTGCACCCCCTGCTTACACTGATTTCCCCGCCTATCATCAACCTCGTCCTATGCATGTTCCGCCCAATACAACCTATTACCCCTATTCCCTCACCTCTCGGCCACCCTCACCCATCCTGCCGTCCCCTCCCTCCCCCTACCCGAGGCCCTCACCACCTCCCCTCAACCCAATCACTCTTCCAAAAATTCCACTCCTCGTAATTCTAAAGGTTATCAAGGCTTCTGCCAACTCTGTGGTCTCCAAGGACATGTTGCTACTCATTGTACCACCTATCCGCTCTACAACAATCTCCCTCGTCCACCCCGCAACCCTACCAACTCTCGGTCCACACAGTCTCCCCATGCCCTTGTTGCTCACCATGCGTCCTTCGGTCCTCCTGTGCAGTACTCTGATTCTTCTGCTCCTTGGATGCTTGACAGTGGTGCCTCTCACCACATGACTCAGGAACTCAGCTTGCTCTCTCTTCACTCTCCTTACCAAGGTACGGATCGTATTGTCATTGGTGATGGTAGCTCCCTGGCCATCACACACATTGGCTCTACCTCTCTTTCCTCCTTTAAATTAAATCATGTTCTTTGTGTGCCCTCCTATCTCGTAACTTACTTTCTGTCCAAAAATTTTGCGAGGATAATTATATCTCTATTGATTTCTTACGATTCGTTTTTGGTGAAGGATTTGAAGACGGGCAAATGCCTCCACCAAGGACAAGTCGGTGATGGTGCTTATCTGTGGTCTTCCAAGGCTCTCTTTGCCTTCTCTGCGTCTAAAGCCTCTGCCGCCACTTGGCATCTTCGCTGCGGTCATCCTGCTTTTCCAATTATCCAGAATTTAGCAAACAATAAATTGTTAGAATTATCTACTACTTCGCATTCTCATTGTGATTCTTGTTTGTGTAATAAGAGCCATAGGCTCCCCTTTTCCGATTCCACATTATGTACTTCTCAACCCTTGGAGGTTATTTATTCTGACGTTTGGTCGTCACCGGTTTATTCAATTGATGGTTTTAAATATTATGTTCTCTTTGTCGATCATTTTACTCGATATATGTGGTTATACCCGCTTGCATGCAAATCTGATGTCCATAATGTGTTCATTAAATTCAAAAAATATGTCGAAAAGCTTTTAGATGCCTCTATCAAAACCCTCTATTCGACAATGGTACTGAGTACATCAAATTACGCCCTTTTCTGTCTGAGCATGGCATCTCCCATTTCACTTCCCCTACCTACACGCCACAACACAACGGCATCTCCGAACGCCGCCACTTGCATATAGATGAGACCGCTCTCACCCTTCTTGCACATGCCAAGATTCCAGTTACCTATTGGTCGTATGCCGTTAGTACCGCGGTTTACCTCATTAATCGCATGCCCACAAAAAATCTTGATATGTTGTCCCCGCATCTCAAGCTTTTCTCAAAAACGCCGAACTACTCTAAACTTCGAGTCTTCGGTTGTCTCTCTTATCCGTGGCTTAAACCATATACACAGCACAAGCTTGCGCCTACCTCCAAGCCGTGTATCTTCCTTGGGTATGCCCTCACACAGAGTGCTTATCTATGTTATGACATCTCCGACTCTCGTATGCATATTTCGCGTGATGTTCGGTTTGTGGAGGACATTTTCCCTTTTGCTAATATATCTTCTGATCCTTCCTTCCCTCATTTGATTGCACTCCTTCCCGACGACTCTTATACACCTACGCTTGTTCCCGTTTCTCCACCCATCCCCTCGGCCCATACACCTCCCGCCGGCATTTATGCCCCCCCGACGGCTCTCTCTCCTCGTCCCCTCATGACTCTCCCAACTCTCCTTCTTTCGGTGCTTCTCACACTTCCGCCACTCCCTCATCCTCTTCCTCCACCTCCCCCTCCAACTCGTCCTCCCCTCCTCCCCCTTCTTCTCCTCCTCCGCCCCCACATCCCATGACTACTCGATCTCGAAACCAAATTTACAAACCTCGTCAACTCTTTAACCTTCAAGCTCAACTGCATAATCGCTACCTTGACACGGAACCCTCGACCCTTAAGCAAGCCTTGCAGTGCCCGCAGTGGTGTGTTGCCATGTCTGATGAGTATAGTGCACTAGCTGAAGATGTTTATATGTCTCAACCACATGGGTTTGAGGATGCCACGAAACCCACCTTTGTTTGCAAGCTTCGCAAGGCAATCTATGGTCTTAAGCAGGCTCCTCGGGCCTGGTACCATGAGCTTAAGACCTTTCTACTCACTATGGGTTTTGTTAACTCTGTGGCTGATCCGTCTCTATTTGTTTGTCGCACATCCGTCAGCATTACTATTCTTCCGGTATATGTCGATGATATTATTGTTACAGGTAGCTCTGCTGAGCAGGTTCGGAGTTTTATTGATCGGTTGGGTTCTCGGTTCTCCATTAAGGACCTTGGTCCACTGTCGTATTTTTTGGGGGTTGAGGTCACTCATTCTACCATGGGTTTGCTACTGACGCAGACCAGATACACACGTGAGCTCCTTTCTCGGGTTCACATGGAAGACTCTAAGGCGGTTTCTACGCCTATGCCGGCCGATGCCTTTTCGGGTGATACCGTTTTTTCCCCTGCTTTTCGAGATCCGACTCAGTATCGTCAAGCGTTGGGTGCCTGCAGTACTTATGCTTTACGAGAGTTGATATTGAGTTTGCGATTAATAAGCTCTCGCAGTTTATGCATTCGCCGACCGAGTATCACTGGATGCTTGTCAAACGCCTTTTGCGCTATTTATCCGGCACCCTCACTATGGGTTTGCGGTTGTATCGAATTCTCCTCTGGCCTTGCATGCTTTTTCCGATTCCGATTGGGCGGGTAACAAAGACGACGGCTACCGTGATCCAGTGTCGTCTGAGTATGTGCCTGGCTACACTTCTACTACTGCTTACATTATTTTCTTGGGCAGGAATGCCATTTCTTGGAGTCCCAAGAAGCAGCACTCGGTTTCTAGGTCTTCCACTGAGGTTGAATATAGGAGCGTTGCGGATACAGCTGCTGAGGTTGCCTGGCTGACCTATCTTCTTGCGGATCTTGGTTTTTCGGTTGACTCCACACCGGTGATCTTCTGTGACAATTTGGGAGCGCTTCGTCTCAGTGCCAACCCGGTCTTCCACTCACGCATGAAGCACGTGGCCCTTGACTATCATTTCATTCGTGAGCATGTTGAGCGTGGTCTTGTTCGTGTTGCTCGTGTTGCTGCTTCAGACCAGCTGGCTGATGTTCTCACCAAGCCTTTGCCACGGTTGTCCTTTTCCGCACTTGTTTCCAAGCTTGGACTTCGCTCAACTCCGTCCGCTTGAGGGAGCGTATTAGAATATGTTTCACATTATTTGTATTTTACGTTTATGCCCTTGTTGTCCCTCTATATAAACTCATTGTACACAACATTATTTTCTAATGACAATTTGATTGTTGTTCAATACAATCTATCAAGTGACACTGCTGCAATATTCTAACACCAAAATAAGATAATAATATTTCATCCTCAACTTAAAAGTAAGATCGCCATGTACTTGGCACGTAGGCTTTATTCACTAAATATTCAAAAGACTAAAAATAAATAAATAACTCCATAATCCTCCAGCTTATGACACCTCGTACTTATATATAATAGTTATCATCCTGTGATTCTTCACAAAAATAAAAGAGAAAATTAGTGAGTTTCATGATAGCCCATTATGGAATACAAGCATAAGAAATTGAATTCATAACTTGTCAAACTGGGAGACAACTTGTGAACTCACTTTGAAACTAAAAGCTCATTCATATGCTATTTTTTGAGAGATATGTTTAGCCCTCAAAGTTTGGGTTATGTTTTCTTAATGGCTTTCATGGAATGAAATGTTTTATTAATGCATACATCTTATATAACTACTAATACTTACATAATCCGGCTCGATCAAATACAATTTATAAAACTCGAAACCTTAGGCAAAACTCACTTTCTAACCGGCAGTGAACCGGGTCGATCGTAGGTAGTGCGTTCAGAGTCCGAGGTCGATTCCACGAGGAGATTGAGTCGAATATAAAATTTTGTGTTAAAATCAGAGGGCAAAGAGTATATGAACAAGACAAAAGATCGAAGCTTTTATTATTACACGGCATAAACAAGGATCTGAATCAAGACTTTTATCCAGAGTAAATTTCATCAAACTAATGATCTACACAATCAAAACCATATTGAGAGAAAACAAATCGAAATCAGGAAACTCATAATAATGAAGATCAAAATATTGCAGATCAAAACTTTTGAATCCCAAATCAGCAAAAGATATTAATATTTAATTCATACAATGATCCCAGGCACGAACTCCTCCAAGCCATCGATCAAATATCGTATTCTACTCTGTATATATAAAAATCTAAACTAAGAAATTGAAATACAGAGCCTAGTCCAGAGCTCTAATCCGGCTATTTAGATGTCAACCTGTCATAACAACCGCCGAAGCGGCTGGGTTGAGCACCTAAGCCGGCCTCGAGCTTAGTCTAGGCCAATAAAAGTCAGAATATCGGTTCTCTTAGGTTTAGCTGCTCTTAAATAGGCAAAAATCGCGACCTTGACCTAGTTGGGCCGACCAACTTGGCCCATTTAACTCGTCTTCGGTAAACTGGTGATAACTTGTTGTGTAGAGCTCCGATTTGAACGATTCAAGATGCGTTGGAAAGCTCGTTCAATTCCCTACAACTTTCATGAAGACGAATTTACCAGAAACTGCCTCCAAGATGGGTCAAAATAAAGATTAATGGACAGGTACGGTGAAATCAGCTGCTGTCGGCGCCAAACGAGCGTTTGCCCTCCTGGTGAACGCTCGTCTGCCTGGAGATAAGATTCTTGATTAGGGTTCTTGAGATTCGAACGAGCATCTGGCCTGCCTTGGATGCTAGTTTGCTTTGTATGAGCTTTTTACTTCGGGTTGAACCCATCCAAACGCCAGTTTCGGGGTCATTGGGACGCCCGTCCAGCTGAAAACCCAACTTTCTGAATGAAGTGTCAACTCTGTAAACGTCCGTTTGGAATGGGCAAACGCCAGTTGGAGGTAGGCTTCCTGCAAACGCCAGTTTGGGGTATGGCAAACGCCAGTTTGCCTTGATTTTACTCCAAACTTGGCTTTTCTTCCACTTTCACTCAACTCTCGTGCCACGGACATGTCTCTTAGTCCAAAACATCGCATTCCAGGTCCTCGAGTCACCTAAGTCCTGCAATAACATAGACGAACAAACACCACGTGTAATTCCGCAAGACAAAAGTACTCGGAAAAAAGTGAAATATCGTTAAAAAGGCGGAGTTTACTATCGATATAACAGTTTAACTCTCCGTGCGCATAACTCTCGATATTACACTCAAACAGGTCTAAATCTACCCGAAACATGCCAATAAAGTGATAAACGGGGGCTAGATCACATACAAAAGTGCAGTGATGTTGACTCCCATCAACTACCCCACACTTAGCATTTGCTCGTCCTCGAGTAAACAGGCGCATTAAAAGAGACCAAGGGATCAACTTCACAAACGCGTATAAAAACACTCACATTGCCAAGGTAAAAGATAAATAAAGCAGTGAATGCAAACATCTTGACTCAATCGTTATCAGACAAACGGAATGTGTATGTGTGAAAATTAACTTCCAAGTCATAGACCAAATCACCGGTTCGGATTATAGACGCTTAGCTATCGCGACTACACTAAAGCTCATTTTAATAAATTCTCCACTAATCGGGACCAACCAAGGCTAAACACGGTCCAGTAGGACTTGAAGGGTTATAACGTTAAGCTCGGGACGGGGTTAATCGAAAGGAAAATTTGGGACTGGAGAAAGAGAAAACACGAGTGAACCTAGTCATTTCACGTACTCTTTCTTTGAAACCATACCAAACCACACCAAACTCCTTTGATTTTTCTACATGCATTAACAAACAACTCCAACCTTAACATCATATTTTTTTTCATTTCATACATTCCTTCTTTGACTCCTTTTTCCTCAACTCCGTTCAAACTTTCATTTTTTTTTTTCATCTTTCCTTCATCTCTTTTCTTTTTCTTTTTTTCTTTTCTTTTTCGAACCACAAGCCTCACAATACGTTCCTCGAGCACCTCCCCTTCATATACTCGCTCGTACTAACCAAATTCTCTTGAAGCACGCACTATCTCCCACCCCACACTTGATTTAGCAAGTGTGTCTAAAGTAACGACTAAGTCCACTCGTAGGGTGATCAAGAGGAACGTGACCAATAATAAAGCTCAGGGTTAGGGTAATACATGCTAAGTAACAAAAACGGCTCATTTCGGACGGTGGTCAGACTGTCCTATCAAGGTTTAGAGGGGTTACGAGGGTATAATGTTGGGATTTTGGCTTATTTGGCTCTGGCGGGTCAAAGAAGCGCCATGACTCTCATCCCGTGTCCTACCAAGGTTAATCCTTCTATTTCGCCTCGAAGTTACAAAATGGGATCTAGGCAATCGGAGTGTGCTCAATTCTACCATAATCGTCCACTAGATCCTAAGGCCCATGAAATTGAAGCTAAACGTGCAAATGAACTTCCGTTTATAAGATAAACCTAGAGTCTTGATATAAGCATTTACTACTTCGCTAAGTCGTTTACCAAGAGAATGCGAAGTTTAAACATGCAAACGGACGTTAAAACCTTGGAAAATTTTAAAATCTGACTCAAAAACGGACACAGACTAAGTATATTACTGAACTGGCACATTTAAACATACAACTCAAACCAAGCTAAGTCTACCACCCCACACTTTGACTGAAACACTATCCTCAGTGTGTATATGAAAGAGAAAGAAGACTTAGCTTTAGACCCGGCAGAAAGGCGTGAACGAATCTCGTGACATCTTCTTATAAGCGCATCCCGTATACCTAAAGTCAAATAGACAGAAAATAATGCAAACACATGCACGGGACGTGGTCCACGTGCCAAAAGTATGCAACAGATATACTGGGGATATAACATGAAGAAGCCATGCAACATCAGTAGACTCGAAACACAAACAATCACTCAACATGGACCGCAATAGATGGAAAAATAACCATAAAGGTAAAAGAACAGAACATCTACGCATATCATGTAAAGGCCACAAAGGGTCACATTAAAACATCCATGTCGAGTAGTGAAAGCATGTATCACAATCAAATACTCCTCACTATATTCATCGTGAATTCCTCTTAGACACACCTAAGCTTGCTTTATTCCAAAGCGTTCTCTCTCTCTCTCTTTTTTTTTAACGGCAGCCTTGGGTTTTTTTTGGTACCCCTCACACATTACTGATCGTAGGTAGTGCGTTCAGAGTCCGAGGTCGATCCCACAGGGAGATTGAATCGATATTAAAACTTGTCTTAAGATCAGAGGGCAAAGAGTACATGAACAAGACAAAAGATCGAAGCTTTTATTATTTCACGGCATAAACAAGGATCTGAATCAAGACTTTTATCCAGAGTAAATTTCATCAAACTAATGATCTACACAATCAAAACCATATTGAGAGAAAACAAATCGAAATCAGGAAACTCACAATAATGAAGATCAAAATATTGCAGATCAAAACTTTTGAATCCCAAATCAGCAAAAGATATCAACCTTTAATCCATACAATGATCCCAGGCACGAACTCCACCAAGCCATCGATCGAATATCGTATTCTACTCTATATATAAAAATCTAAACTAAGAAATTGAAATACGGAGCCTAGTCCAGAGCTCTAATCCGACTATTTAGATGTCAACCTGTCATAACAACCGCCGAAGCGGCTGGGTTGAGCACCTAAGCCGGCCTTGAGCTCAGTCTAGGCCAATAAAAGTCAGAATATTGTGTTTTCTTAGGTTTAGATGCTCTTAAATAGGCAAAAATCGCGACTTTGACCTAGTTGGGCCGACCAACTCGGCCCATTTGACTTGTATTCAGTAAATCAGCAATAACTTTCTGTGTAGAGCTTCGATTTGAACGATTCAAGATGCGTTGGAAAGCTCGTTTGGAAAGCTCGTTCAATTACGTACAACTTTCATGAAGATGACTTGACCAGAAACTGCCCCCAAGATGGGTCAAAATAAAGATTAACAGACAGGTACGGTGAAATACTGCTGTCGGGGACAAACTAGATTTTGCATTGGCCAAACACTAGTTTGCCTTGTATGAGCCTTCTCGATTCGGGCTGAACCCATCCAAACGCCAGTTTGAACGCTAGTTTGCCTGAAAACCCAACTTTCAGTATCAAGTGCTAATTCCGTGAACGCCAGTTTGGACTGGCCAAACGCTAGTTTGAGGTAGGCTTGAGTCAAACGCCAGTTTGAGGTAGGGCAAACGCCAGTTTGCCTTGATTCCACTCAAAACTTGACTTTTCCTCACTTTCATGCTAATTTGGAGCCACGACCATGTTTCTCATCCCAAAACATCGCCTTCCGGGTTCTCGAGTCACCTAAGTCCTGCAACAACATATACGAACAACCACCACGCGTAATTCCTTAAGACAAAAGTGCTCGGAAAAGAGCTAAATATCATTAAAAAGGCGGAGTTTACTATCGATGTGACAGTTTAACTCCCCGTGCTTAAGACCCTCGATAATACTCTTGAAAGGCCTAAATCTACCCAAAACATGCCAATAAAGTAATATCCGGGGTAGATTCACATTCAAAAGTGCAGTGAAGTTGACTCCCACCAACCAGCCCACACTTAGCCTTTGCTCGTCCTCGAGTAAATAGGCGTATTAAAAGAGACCAAGGCATCAACTTCACAAACGCGTATAAAAACACTCACATTACCAAGGTAAAAGATAAGTAAAACAGTGAATGCAAACATCTTGACTCAATCGTTATCAGACAAACGGAATGTGTATGTGTGAAAATTAGCTTCCAAGTCATAGACCAAATCACCGGTTCGGATTATAGACGCTTTTCTATCGCGACTACACTAAAGCTCATTTTAATAACATCTCCACTAATCGGGATCAACCAAAGCTAAACACGGTCCAGTAGGACTTGAAGGGTTATAACGTTAGGCTCGAGACAAGGTTATCCGAAAGGAATTTTGGGAACTGGAGAAATTGAAGCTAGACGTGCGAAAGAAGTTCCGTTTATAAGACAAACCTAACGTCTTGCTATAAGCATTTACTACTTCGCTAAGTCGTTTACCAAGAGAATGTGAAGTTTAAACATGCTAACGGACGTTAAAACCTTGAAAAATTTTAAAATCTGACTCGAAAACGGACACAGACTAAGTATATTACTGAACTGACACATTTAAACATACAACTCAAACCAAGCTAAGTCTACCACCCCACACTTTGAATGAAACACTGTCCTCAGTGTGTATATGAAAGAGAAAGAAGACTTAGCTTTAGACCCGGCAGAAAGGCGTGAACGAATCTCGTGACATCTTCTTATAAGCGCATCCCGTATACCTAAAGTCAAATAGACAGAAAACAACGCAAACACATGCACGGGACGTGGTCCACGTGCCAAAAGTATGTAACAGATATACCGGGGGTATAAAATAAAGAAGCCATGCCACATCCGTAGACTCGAAACACAAACAATCACTCAACATGGACCGTAATAGATGGAAAAATAACCATAAAGGTAAAAGAACAGAACATCTACGCATATCATATAAAGGCTACAGATGGTCACATTAAAACATCAATGTCAAGTAGTGAAAGCATGTATCACAAACAAATACTCCTCACTATATTCATCGTGAATTCCTCTTAGACATACCTAAGCTTGCTTTATTCCAAATTTTTTTTTTTTTTTTTTTTACTTTTTTTTTTTTAATGGCAGCCTTGGGTTTTTATTTTTATTTTTTATTACTTGAAAACATTTTACTGAAAGCATCGTAAACAAGATTGTAAGTAAATCGTTGATAATTCCAAAACTTACCACAAAAGATAAACCTTTGACTAGGAACATGCTACAATGATAAATAAAAGGACAACAGAGTAAGCAAAGATTTTCATAAGCGCTGAATACATCGTAGTACATGATAAGCTGAAAACATATAATAGTGAAAGTTTCTTCTAATGGTACCACAGCATACTCCTTGCGGGATCATGATTTGTGGAACTTAAAACCAAAAATCCTGGGAACATATCTTTGAGATGACTTTTTTTTATTTATTATTTTTTTTAACCCCTCACGCACACGATATTTTAAACCCCTCAAAAAGTCATGATAGCCGAAGGTCCTAAGCCCCAAATCTTGCCGGACTTACAAGATATCAACCTCTGAAGAGGCTAAGTACCAAAGTCGTATTCAATCCGAGTTCAGGACAATATCACTTCAGCATCCCATGGCTCTTATCGAAATCTAAATAAAACAAGATGATAAAAACCTAGGCCCAAGTTCTAGGACAACCTACAAGATATCAACCTAATATAACAACCCCATAGAGAGATTGGGTTGAGTATCAAAATTGCATTCAAACCTAGTCTAAGCAAAATCATATCAAAATGTTTTCGTTTTTTTTTTCTCTCTTGACCTAACACAATTTTTTATATCGACTTTTAAACAATCTCCTCGGCAACTGCGCCAAATTTGATAAGTAGCCTTGGGTTTTTATTTTTATTTTTTTTATTTTATTATTATTATTATTATTATTATTTTTTAAACAATCTCCCCGGCAACGGCGCCAAATACTTACATAATACCCAGTAATCTATGTACTACAACCTTTGTTGATTCTTTCTTCCTTACCGACGGCACATGGGCGGAAGCAGGATCCTGGGTAATAGAGGCGATATATAGTAGAATTTTTTCGTAGGTAGAAAAATGTATACTAGTATTTTTTTGGGGGTTATTATTTGCACCAATGCATTACACCTACTGGAGCACCACACAAAAAACACAATCAACTTTGGGAAGTCGATTTTTGAGTCAAAAATCGAATTTTCCAAGGTCGATTCTCACGACCAACCTTCGTAAAAGTCGATTTTTGACTCAAAAATGGACTTTCCCAAGATCAATTCTCACAACCGACCTTTGAAAAATCATTTTTTGGCTCAAGAATTGACTTTCCCAAGGTCATTTCTTATAACCGACATTCGAAAAGTCAATTTTTGACTCAAAAATTGAATTTCTGAAGGTTGTTTTGGTGTGGTGTAAGGAAGTGTGGTGTATCGGTTAAATTAGGATGGTATAAATTAATACTACCTTCGTCCTATAAAAAGTGTCCACTTTTTATGGTGCATATTTATTAAGAAACTCGATTAATGTGTTATTTTTTTACCAGATGGACGCATATACGCTTATTAATGAGTTTGTTAACTTAATGTATGTGTATTGAGATCAACATGCATTTATTATAATAGTGACTTTTCACATTGTTAAAAGAACTTGACAACCTTATTCACTTTTCTTTTCCGTAAATTTTCAGCTTGTTTGTGCCTAGGTAGTAGTACTAGTAGTAAATAATTGTTTTGGGATTAGAAAAGGTGAACAATGAATAATTTTAGGAGAAGAGTATATTTAGAAAGAAAAAAAATCATTAAATGATGAATTGGAATTGAAAAATGACACTTTTTATAGGACGGAGGTCTTACTTTCTTTTTGCCTCATTGGATTATAGGAGAAACATTACTATATACTATATCCGTCTTATAAAAAGTGTCCATTTTTGGAAAATGAATTGTCTCATAAAAGTGTCAATTTAGAAAATCTATGCATCATTTAATGCAACTTTTTCAAACATACCCCTATCAACATTTAATGTTTGTATATACTTTTCATATTCCAAAACAAACATTTATTATAAAATATGGGCATTTATGTCCATAGTGTTTAAAATACAACACATTAATTATTTTCTTAATCTGTGTACACCATAAAAAGTGAACACTTTTTATGAGACGGAGGTAGTATATTTTGTTTGGAAGTATCATTTTTGTAAAGATTATGTATTTTTATTTACATAATAAAAAATTTATGTCAATTTATGATTATTAATTATGATAGGGGTGAATATTGTTAGGAAATCAATCGAGTAGCGCAACGGAATTTAAAAAATTGATTTCCCGATCCAGGATTGTCTCCGTTTAAACAATAAACATATAAGAGAGGGGACGGTACTATTACCTTGGTTGATCTAAAAGATCGACGCTTTGACCGTCCGGTAGGAGTAGATGTGCGCGAGCCGTCCAAGCGTCCGGCCTCCACCAGTTATCCACACGAGCACATCGCCGGAATCCCAACAAGGATTGCTACTAGAAAAACTCGACTGCTAGGTCGACCTTTTCTCTCTCTATAATCTCTCTCTAAGAAGCTCTCTTATTTTTCACAAGAATAATTAACTCTTGGAATTATGGTGTATAAAAGAGCTAGCCAAGCATCCCTTTTATAGGAGTGTTGGGCCCCCATATCATCTCCCCAAGTGATTGAGATTAGCTTCTAGTAGATTGATGAGAGAGAAAACATTTTCCTAATAAAATAAGGAAAACCCCTTAGATCGATTTATCTCATATAATTTAATATCCTATATTAAATATTTCCAATATATTGTCAATATCTAATATTGACTATCTTTATCTTATTACCATAAATCTATTTTCCAAAATCAATTAATATCTAATATTAATATTATGGTAATCTTATTAATTAAATTGCACAATTCAAATTTATCTTATACACTTTATCATCTGCGCCCCTTTTGCCAATTTATTGGCTTCCGGATTATTCTTTAATTAATATAATACTATGATTAATTAATTTGCAAAATATATGTATATCATATATACATATTTCGAAATTATGTATCTATATACATATTTAATTAATCAACATAATTAATATTTTGTATTATATTTATTCATAATAAATAAATACCACCATATTAATTTACCACTATAACCTTTATAGTATGAGATAAACTTTCCTTATTTGGTTATCAACTATAACCGCATTTTAATCCGACTCGATGTTCATATGTGTGTGACCTGCTAGGCTTCCGAATATGTTGGCCATAGACATAAGGCGCAATTACAAAAAATGCCCTTCACATCTAACAATCACGGATAGCATCTAGCAACACGTCCGTGACCCCCAATCATCGGAAGAGTCAATAGGCAATGACTACTACCTTTCATGTGCTCGGTTAGCGCGTAAATAGAATCCTATCGCTGTAATAATATCCATACGGTCGTACGTCGAGTGTCAAGCATTGGAAACTGTATCTTATAATCTGGATATAATGCTCTCTCGAAGTAACTCATTTACTTCCACTTTGCAAAGATTCACGAGAGTAAGTCATTCCTTATAAGAAGGCCATTTCGGATATTCACCCCTATTTATAGGGTACACGATTCCCAGACGATCTAACATGTATACTCCGCATGCTTCAGTATCATACCCGATCACTACCGCATGATCGCCCCATGGTTAGGGGAAGCCTCAATAGTGTCAAAGCATGACAATCCACACCGTGATGCCATGTAGACTCCGGTCCTAAGGATAATTACACAACCGTCACATAGTGTGACACTTAACAGTGTAAATGGGTCAGTCTAACGTACGCATTCTCTAATACATGTCCACGTACAGTCCAAGTGTCTCAACACTTCAATAGACGAGATCTATCCCTGCCCTTAAAGACGGAAGACATCTAATACGTGCTAGTCTGTTCGTACTATCAATGCCCTGTTTAATAGTACATAAGCCTAGAGACATTTAAGTAAGAAACTTATTAAAGTGATTAGTGATCTCATCAACCATAATCGTCTATCATGGTTTCTCTATCACAGTTTAATATTATGAACGTTATCATATAACAATTCATAATTGGTTCTTTAAAAGAACAAATATATGACAACAGTAAAGCCATTTTTATATATATGTATAATCATAAAGAAACAGTAGAAATGATCCGACCCGATCGGATCCGGTCCAACCCGATTGTGTTTAGGGCACTATTTCAACAAATATAAATTGTAAGGGGGGAGAAAAAATACATAACATATATATTAGTGTTTTTTTCTGGATCCGAGGGGGGGCGATTGCCCCCTGCTGCCAAGGTGGATCCGCCCCTGTACCGGCATTGTGTTTGCTCACAACTTTTATCTTTATCATTTTCAGATTAAGTTTAGGTCTTGAAGTATGGATTGAAGCGTGGGATTGCAAGGATCAAACTCTTGGATCTAGGCTGCATTGTGTAATAGTTATGGTCTTTTTTGTGGGTTGTACTTATTTTGATGGTTATGTTGTTCTTGTGGATTGTACTTATGCTTTAGCGGTGATGTAATTAAACGGACTGGAGCGTGGGATCGTGGTACAATTACCATCCTGGATATGTAATAGTTATGCAGGCCTTATATGTAATAGCACTTAGACTTGAGGTTATAGAACCCATTTACGTTCCGAGCATGTATTGTTAAAGTTTGTAGAATTACAAACAGATAGTAAAGAAAATTGCGGAATTATTATTAATGAACTGAAATCAACAAGTTAAGTTACAATGTAGCTGATCATGGGGTATTTATAGCTTCACATTAGGAGTAAGTTAAAAACGGTTACAACAAACCATAACTGAATAACCATTTTATATACTAAATTACTCAGGAGTATGCCAAGTCTTCACGTAATCTGCTGAGTTCTCCAACCGACTGAACTCAACATTCCCTTCAGCCCTTATACTGTAACACCCCCAAGCTAAGAGTGGTACATGAACAACTTGCATTCAGCATTCAGCATTCCCTTCAGCTACTGGAACTCTGAAATATCTTTGAAATACCCAATTTGTCTAGCAGATAGGAGAAAATAGGTGCATCCAAGGCTTTGGTAAGAATGTCAACTATTTGTTCTTTTGTGTTGACTAGTAGAAGTTTGACAAGGCTAGATTTGACTTTGTCTCACACACAATGACAATCAATCTCAATATATTTTGTTTTTTCATGAGCAATGTGCATGGCACTTGCATTGTCACAGAACAACACAGCAGGCAGCTGAACAAGAATTTTCAAATCTTGTAGGATGTGAATCAACCATTGGAGTTCACAAACTGCATTTGCCATAGCCCTGTACTCAACCCCTGATGAGATTTTTGCTATAGTGGTCTGTTTCTTTGCCTTCCAAGAGATATGAGCATCTCCTAGGAACATCATGTAGCATGATACTGATTTTCTTGTTTCAGGACAACCATCCAAATCACTGTCTGTAAAACCTTTTATGACAAGGTTATTCTCTACTAGAAACAAGATTCCTTGACCTGGATTGGCCTTCAAATATCTCAGCAGTCTATGTGCTACCTTCATATGGTTTTCAGTAGGGGTGCTCAAAAACTGACTCAGTTGCTGAACTGCAAAAGCAATGTCTGGTCTTGTAAAAGTCATGTAGATTAATTTGCCCACTAATGATCTGTATGCAGTATTATCTTCCAAGAGTGGTGAATCACCATGCTGTCAAGTTTGCTTAGACTCCATAGGTGTCTTAGCAGGTTTTGCTCCGAAAAATTCATATTCTTCTAGGAGGTTGAGAATGTATTTTCTTTGAGAAATGGATATGCCTGCAAGAGTTCTAGCAGCTTCAATACCTAGGAAATATCTCAATTTTCCAAGATCCTTTAACATTAAACAACTGATGTAGGGCATCATTGACTTACAGAATCAACTGCTCACTAGGGCTTGCTGCTATGATGTCATCTACATATACCAGCAAAGCAATAAAAGATTGTCCTGACCCTTTTCTGAATAAACTGAGGTCATTCTTAGACTGAATGTATCCTTGAGCTTCTAAGGACTCAGTTAACTTGAAATTCCATTGTTTGCTGGCTTGCTTTTGGACATACAAGGATTTGGTTAGTCTGTAAACTTGATTTGATTTGGTTGCTGCACAGCCTGGAGGTAACTGCATGTATACTTCTTCATGTAAATCTCCATGTAAGAGGGCAGTGTTGACATCCATCTGATGTAGATGCCAATTATTAGGTGCTACCGCTGCAAGTAAAGTCCTGACTGTAGTAATCTTGACCACATGGGAGAAAGTTTCCTGATTATCAATGCCATATGTTTGAGTGTAGCCTTTTGCTACTAGTCTAGCCTTGTATCTATCCACTGAACCATCAGGATTATACTTGATTCTGCATACCCATTTGCACCCAATGGGTTTCTTGCTTGGGGGCAGATCAACTATTTTCCAGGTATGAGTCTTTTGCAGGGCTTCAATCTCTTTTTGCATTGCTTCTTTCCACTCATCATGCTTGATGTCTTGAATGTAAGTCTTAGGTTCTTTAATAACATCAATGACATTAATGAATCTGGCATACTCTATTGAAAGGTTTCCAGATTCATTACCTCACTCAGCAGTTGTGGAGTCTGCTAAACTGTATGAGCACCACCTTGATAAAAGGTAGGTAATTTCCTCATCCTTATGGATCTTCTCAATTGTGCTAATTCAGGTGCCTGGCTGACAGGAGCATGATCTTCATTAGATGCCTCAGCTACAACTGACTCTATGTCTGGTTGGTCTGCTGACTCATTCAACGGATCATCAAAATTGTCCATCACTAGTAATGGTACTGGCATATCAACAAGATATCTGGCGCTGCCTAGTACCTTTTGAAATAAAGGAAAATAAGTCTCATGGAATTGAGTTTTTCTAGCAACAAAGATATCTTTGTTGGTAATGTCCAAAAGACTAGCACCCTTGGAGGTGTTTGAAGTTCCAAGATATATACAAGTCCTTCATCTGGAATCAAACTTTGTCCTGTACTATTGAAGTGTGCATGAAACAACTAAGCAACCAAATACTTTAAACACAGAATAATCTGGTTTGGTGCCATAGAGCACTTCATGTGGAGTAATATCTTTCAGTAGTGATATATGTGTGGCATTAATCAATTTTACAGCATGTTACATGCAGAAAGCCCAATACTCAATGGGTAAGTTACTTTGGAACCTTAGCCTCTTGGAAACATTCAACAAATGTTGATGTTTCCTTTCAACAATACCGTTTTATTCTGTTGTGCTGACACATGATGTCTGATGGATGGTGCCCTGCTAAGCATAAAAATCAGTAAGCTGAAACTCAGCTCCATTGCCAGATCTAATTACTTTAATAATTTTATGAAACTGAGTAAAATTAACAAAGGATTTAACAAGATCAGAAGCTTCAGATTTATGCCTCATAAGAAAAACCCAAATAAATCTAGAAAAGTCATCTATAACAGTAAGAAAATATTGTTGTTCATTCACAGTATGTTGTCTCAAAGGACGCCAAATATCCATATGAACAAGATAAAAAACAACATTTAAATCAGTTGTACTTAACGGAAAGAGATTTTTCTTTAGTTTTGCCATGTGGCAAACATAACAGAAATCACGATTACAAAATTTGACATCAGCAGACTGTGAACTAATGACTTGCAATCTCATATCTGGCAAGTGTCCTAGTCTGTAATGCCACAAAAGGGCATCATATAATCTATCAGACAAAATGTGATTTTCTACAACATTAACAATAGAGAGTTTGATTGGCTGGTCTATGATATAATCCTTTGTGTAACCTGTCCTACAAAACACATTTGCTAGCAGAAAAAACAGTTGCAACTTTTGTATGATTAATAAAAGAATGTAAAGATAACATGTTATACTTAAAACCAGGAATGCAAAATACATAATGTAGAACCAGCTGAGGGTTTACCCTTACTTGGCCTATATGTGTAACAGAAACATTATTTCCATTAGGTAATCCAATTTTTATACCAGATGAAGGTTTGGGATTACTTAATAGATCTAATGATCATACAATGTGATCTGTGGCACCAGAGTCCAAGATCCATGTATAGATCTTACTAAATTTAGGTCACGTGTCCCTGTAGCAGGTGAGTAGTGTGTAACAATCTTAGGAGGTTGGCCAACAACAAATCCCGCATTACTAAGAGTATCAAAACTTAGCAGAGCCATCAACTTATCAAGTTGCTGTGCAGTAAGATTGGGAAACCCTGGTCCAGCAGACCTGCTTTGGGCCTGATCTTCTTCTGCTGACTTTTCCTCTTCACCCAAATTAACCATTTTTGACTTGAAACCAGGAGGATAGCCATGTTTCTTGTAACAAGTCTCTTCAATATGACCATTGAACCCACAAAACTACACTGAACCTTCTTGGGATTCTTAGGTCTGGCATTTGCAGCAGTCAAAGAACTTGGTCTATTGACTGTTTGATTAAGCCCCTGTCCATTATTCTGAGACAAGAGAACCATTGAATCTTGATTATTGGCCTTGTTAGCCACATATAACTTCTGTCTTTCAAATTTGATAGCCATTGCAAAGGCATCATGGATTTTTGGAAAAGGCACCATCAGCATTGCCTGTGAAACCATTGGCTCAAATTCATCCCTTAAACCTATAAGAAATTTCATGACATGTTCAGCCTTAATATGATCCATTATTGTGCTAATTGCATTGTAGTGACATTGAGTATGGTCTTGATTTATTCCCACAGAACCATTAATTTTGTGAAATATTGATTGACAGAATCAAAACCTTGCTTCAGCAAATGCATCTCTTCAAGAAGATCTGAATGTCTCAATGCATCAACATTAGAAAATCTTGTAGCAAGATTCTTTCAAACTGCATGTGCACTCATTAAATACATCAAACATTGTGCAATGGTGTTCTCTACAGAATTCAAGATCCATGATCTCACCATTATATCACATTGTCTCCATGCATGGAATCTGCTTCCGACCTCTTAATTGTGCCGTCTACGAAGCCAACCTTGTTTTTGGTGATTAACACCATCTCCATAGACATCTTCCATGGGTTATTATTGCCATTAATCAATGGCTGAACAAGTACCAAAGATGGATTCTCATTGGGATGGACATAGAATGAGCTGAAGGGACTTAATTCTTGTTTCTTTGCTTCCATGGCTATCAAGAACTCCAGATTCTTATCAAATCTCAACAAAAAATATGAAAATATATTGATCAAGAAATTATAAAAAAATCAGAAACGATCACAATTTACTCTCAAGAAACTAAGAAACACAGAAAAGATGAAAAACACTCTCAAGATTCTTCAACAACCAGAGAAAAAACACAGAAAAACATTCAGAAATTCTCAAATTTATGCTTTGATACCATGTTGAAGTTTGTAGAATTACAAACAGAAAGTAAAGAAAATTGCGGAAGTATTATTAATGAACTGAAATCAACAAGTTAAGTTACAATGTAGCCGAACATGGGGTATTTATAGTTTCATACACCTCATGAATCAATTATGAGTAAGTTACAAACGGTTACAACAAACAATAAAACTGAATAACCGTTTTTTATACTAAATTACTCAGCAGTCTGCTGAGTCTTCATGTAGTCTGCTGAGTTTTCCATCAGTCTAAACTCAGCATTCCCTTCAGCCCTTGTACTTTAACATGTATTGTATGTATCATTTCTGATGATTTTGAAACCATCACGGTTGTTTTAGCGGTGTTTATATGTATGATATCTGGCTATAAAAGTGTGTAAAAGTGGTGTTAGCCGGTGGTGACCGGCGGCGGCAATGGATTCCGGCGGTGGTGCTTTATAAGAGAAGAGGATGGGGGCAATTTGGCTTGGCCATCTATTTTATAGATTATGATCCGGACCTTTAATGAGGTTACATAGCTCCCCTATTTATAGGGGAGCCACCGACTAGAGTCAGTTTATTTACAATTGAGGACATACAGTATATAATAGATATTTAGCTACAGTAGCGGGCTCGTAGTGGAGCCGATCCCTGTAACCTTTGTTTCATTGTCTCGCTGGACTTGAGGTAGTTCTTCCTCTAGATATTATGGTCGAGGTCGCTGGCGGACCCGTTTATTAAATGAGATCGCATGTCGGCTCTTTAATCCCTTTTGTCGTCGCATAAGGTTGAGGGCTTAGAACTGATCCGAAGGCTCGCGGCTCTAATTTGGCTTGCGAGCTCGTGGGCTGTAATGGCCGGTGGCCTTATCCTCTAATGTCGGTGGCCGGTCAGACCTGAAAAAGGATCCGTGACAGCTGCCTTTCGTAGTGCTAAACCAGTCCTTAACCGACAGTGTATCGGGTCAAACTGTAGTGCTAGTATGGTGAGTCAGAGTGTCGAATCCTCAGGGAACTTGGTAATTCTTCTAAGTGTGGTTAAACACCAAAGAGCTGTTATTAACTCGATCTAAATCGCAATTTTATAACACAAATCACTACTATTCTAGTTAACATAAAATAAATGCGTAATTTAAAAGTTATTCTAATATAATATATATAGATGTACATAAATTGCAAAGTATATATATAGATATAAATATATAGATACCAATATATTTATAGAACTAGACAGATAAGTTTATAGAACTAGCCGAAGTTTATATAATTGATTTATACGATCTTTTCAGTAAACGGAATGTGCTCGATCTTTCCTTTTATTTTAGGTCCAATTGAGTAAATGAAACGGTGCACTCCTGAGGTTAACAATTCCTCCTCACACGAGCGTATGAAATTGTCATATGTCATTGTCATCAGTTCAATCTCCACAACTGCCCCATGCTAATCTCAGTTAGTCTGAACAGGTACCGAGTACAAATCTACCCCGGATAAAAGAGGTTATTCCGTTCGTCAGACGGCCGATGTTATTCAAAAGGCTCCGGTTGTCAGGCGGATCGATTTAACTTTCCGGTGTTAGTTTCAATTAAACCGTTGATTTTAACATTATTATGATCTCGAGCACAATTTTAATAAGATTAATCTTTCCCAAGACAAATCTGCCCCCGGGTAGGAAATAGGATTCCGTAGTCACGCTTTCGCACGGCCAATTTTACCCTCCGGTTTTTCTATCTTTTATCTCATATCCTAACTTCTCTGGTCAGTTCATCGTTAGGTTATATGGTGCGATTCATCTTGGTTAATTACGTCAATCCGAATATTATCAATACGTTACAGAATAGAAAAAGATTCAATTAACTCAATTTTAGTCAATTTTACTTAGACAGCATTCCTTTACCGAAAAGATCGAAATAAAACGATTACATAACTTTGGCTAGTTATTAGAGTTAGCCTAAAAACATTATAACAACGAAAAAGATAAAAACAAACATAAATACTTAAGAAAAGTTACCCGATTACAAATGCTGAATCAGAGTTGTATTCTTCCGGACATTACAACGACTTCAACAACACTGAACTTCTGATAATTTCCCGAGCATTACAACGATACTACGAGATTATTATTTTTGGCGTAAGGCCTATTTACAAACTACTAAATAAAAAGAAAACAAAGAGGAGAAGATATATATATATGATATGGTGTATATATATTGGTACACTTCGACTCTGCTTGCAAATGAGCTCTTTATATAGAAGTGAAGTCCTTGGCCGGACCGGGCCGGTAGTAGGCCGGACCGGGCCGGTAGTAGGCCGGACCGGACCGGTAGTAGGCCGGACCGGACCGGTGTAATGATGATCTCCACCTTCTTAAGTAATCAGCATGTGCGGTGATATATAATTATAATTATAATTATATATATAACTTATAAAATTCATATCTCGAGTTCTGGATATCCAAAAATCATGATTCAAGCGGCATCGGAAAGCTCTCGGGAAAATCTACAACTTTCGTGAAGGACTCTTCTTCAGATAATGTCGTTTTGATGAGCCATTCGTTTGTCGAAGAGATTTCTCGATTACCACTTAATCGAATCGATTAGCCACTTGACCACTTAAGCAATTCGATTGACCATTTAAGCACGTGACACTCTCTAAATCCTTCCAGAGATATGATTATACTTCAACATGTCGATTTTCGGGGTCTCGGCTTATAAATCTGCAATAAAATACCACAAATACCCACGTAAATCTGACACGACACTCCGATTTACTAAAATCGGTACAAAATTACAACTTTTTACTATTATTACTACTAACTACTCTAAATTATAAAGATTAACATTTCATACTATTTATACCATAATTTCATATATTTTATATAGAATTCGTTGATAAAACATAATAATATAACGTATATTTAATCATATAAAAGTAGTATATCAATCCGCGAACCGAAGTATGATTTAGGCACATCAATGGCCCCCTACTCCGTGCCTTAATCATTTTTATTGAAATGTTAGGCGGGGAGTAATAGTCTGTTTGCGGATCTGTTGCTTTGAAATACTGTGATGGCTCGCTATTGTGGCGGATCGCCTGTTAGCTTTGTTGAAATAGTGTCCTAAACCCAATCGGGTTGGACCGGATCCGACCGGGTCGGATCATTTCCACTATTTCTTTATGTTTATACATAGATTAAATGGCTTTTCTGTTGTCATATATATGTTCTTTTAAAGAACCAATTATGAATTGTTATATGATAACATCCTTAGTATTAAACTGTGATAGAGAAACCATGATAGGGGATTATGGTTGATAAGATCTCTAATCACTTTAACAAGTTTGATACTTAAATATCTCTAGGCTAATGTACTATTAAACAGGACATTGATAGTACAAACAGACTAGCACGTAGTAGATGTCTTCTGTCTTTAAGGGCGGGGATAGATATCATCTATCGAAGCGTAGAGACACTTGGACTGTACGTGGACGTGTATTAGAGAATTCATATGTTAGACTGACCTACTTACACGGATAAGTGTCACACTATGTGACGGTTGTGTAATTATCCTTAGGACCGGAGTCTGCATGGCATCACAGTGTGGATTGTCATGCTTTGACACTATTGAGGTTTTCCCTAGCCATGGGGCGATCATGCGGTAGTGATTGGGTGTGATACTGAAGCATGCGGAGTATACATGTTTGGTCGTCTGGAAATCGCGTACCCTATCAGTAGGGTGAATATCCAAAAGGACATTCTTATAAGGAATGTCTTACTCTCGTGAATCTTTGCAAAGTGGAAGTAAATGTGTTACTCCGAGAGAGCTTGATATCCAGAGTATAAGATGCGGTCGTTGATGTTTTGACACTCGACTAATGACCGTATGGATATTATTACAGTGATAGGATTGTAATTTACATGGTAACTGTTTCACATGAAAGGTAGTAGTCATTGAATTTGACTCTTCCGATGATTGGGGGTCACGGTGTGTTGCTAGACGCTATCCCGTGATCGTTAGGCATGAAGGACATTTTTGTAATTTGCACTTTGTGTCTATGGCCAACATATTCGAAAGCCTATCGGGTCACACACATATGAGCATCTAGCCGGATTAAAATGTGGTTATAGATGATAACCAAATAAGGAAAGAATTTATCTCGTACTATAAAGGTTATAGTGGTAAATTAATATGGTGGTATTTATTTATTAAGAATAAATATAATACAAGATATTAATTATGTTGATTAATTAAATATACATATGATGTATGTATGTCGAAATTATTATGTGTATATGATACACATGTATTTTGCAAATTAATTAATCATAGCATTATATTAATTAAAGAATATTCCGGATGCCAAATCTTTGGGATATGTGGCGCCAATTATAAGTGTATTATGATACACTTGGATTGTGCAATTTAATTAATAAGATTATCATATATTAATATTAGATATTAATGACTATAGATTTGCACACATGTGTAAATTAATTTATGGCAATAAGATAAAGATATATTCAATATAAGATATTGTCACTATATATCTTGGAAATATATTTAATATAGGATATTGAATATTACTGAGATAAATCAATCAATTATATTTTTCTTATTTTATTGGGAAAATATTTTCTTCTCCTCCCCACTAAGTAGGGGCGCCACTTCTACTATAAATAAGAGGTGTGTGTCAAACTCTTTTGAACATCACAATTCCAAGAGCTAATAGTTCTTGTGTAAAATAGAGAGCATCCTATAGAGAGTTGGAGAGAGGGAAAAAAGGCCGGTCTAGCAAACGGAGTTTTCCAATAGCAATCCATGATGGGATTCCGGCGGGCTGTTCGTGTGGACCAGCGGTAGAGGCCGAACACTTGGGCGGCTCTATGCAGAACTACTCTCATTAGACGGTTAAAGCGTCGATCTTTTAGATCAACCACGGTAATCACCGTCTACTAAATTATTTGTTTATTGCTTAAACGAAGTCGATCTTGGGTAAAAAGAAATCAAAATTTTGAATTCCGCTGCGTTCCCGCGTAGATTTCCTAACAAGCTTTGCCTAAATGCCTTACTCAGAGTAGGTCCTTTTGTTGCTTGTGTGTAGTTGATGAACTTCGCTTCTTGTGGCTTGTGCCATGAATTGATCTAGCCTTTGGTGGCTTGAGAGCTTTTAGTCTTGTAGAGGGCTCGTTCAAAGACGAGTTCCAAAATATGATGCTGACCTAGAGGTCGGTCTTATAAAATGTTCGCTCGTAGGCGAATTCCAAAATATGATGCCAATGCTCGCTCGAGGGCGAGTTCCAAATATGATGCCGAGCTTAGGTCGGTCTTATAAAATGCTCACTCGAGGGCGAGTTCCAAATATGATTCCGAGCTTAGGTCGGTCTTATAAAATGCTCGCCCGAGGGCGAGTTCCAAATATGATGTCGAGCTAGGGTCGGTCTTATAAAAGATTGGCATATGAAGCCTTAGCTTTGGCATCGGTAGCTTGTTGGTGCCACGCTATTAAGCGGACGGACTTATAGGGTCTTGGGCGACCTTGTTGTCTTATGCGACTTGTTTACTTAGGACCGCGCTATTAAGCGGACGGCCTTGAAGTGATTTTGGGTGTATGGCGACCTTGTCGTCTGAAGCGACTTGTTCACTAAGGGCCGCGCTATTCAAGCGTCTTGCCTCGAAGTGATTTTAGGTCTATGGAGACCTTATCGTCTGAAGCGACTTGTTCACTAAGGGCCGCACTATTCAAGTGTCTTGCCTCGAAGTGATTTTGGGTCTATTGGGACCTTGTCTTCTGAAGCGATTTGTTCACTAAGGGCTGCGCTATTCAAGCGTCTTGCCTCGAAGTAATTTTGTGCCGTGCTATTAAGCGGACGGACTTTTGTTGAAAAGAATATCCATGTTGATGGAGAGCTCGGAATAAGAGAGCTTGTGATAAATGAGCTCGCTGGTACGGAGCTTGTAATAAATGAGCTCGCTGATGTGGAGCTTGTAATAAAATGAGCTCGCGCCTTTACCTTTGCTCGAAATATTCCATCATTTTCGAGTCTTCTAGTTGGGTTCGGTATATCCTTATATGTGTATATATATATAGGGCCCCCTTGTTTTTGGCGAGGTCGAGAAAATTAAAGCATCAAACTTGCTAAAAATAATTGAGCTAAAAGCCTTACTTGTTTCGGTTGAGCTCGATACTGAGTCGAAAAAATCCAATGTGTGGCCCCTTTGTTTCAAGCAAGGTCATTGCGGGCGTGGTTGAAATAAATGTCGAATTCGGGTCATTCCCGTTTGTTTGAAAATTTCCACCTCCGGCCCTCATGTTTCAAGCAAGATTGAGGGCGAACTTGGTTGAAACAAGGGGGCCACACATTGGAATTTTTCGACTCAGTATCGAGCTCAACCGAAACAAGTAAGGCTTTTAGCTCAATTATTTTTAGCAAGTTTGATGCTTTAATTTCCTCGACCTAGCCAAAAACAAGGGGGGCCTATATATATATACACACATATACGGATATACCGAACCGAACTAGCAGACTCGAAAATGATGGAATACTTCGAGCAAAAGTAAAGGCGCGAGCTCATTTTATTACAAGCTTCACATCAGCGAGCTCATTTATTACAAGCTCCATACCAGCGAGCACATTTATCACAAGCTCTCTTATTCCGAGCTCGCCATCAACATGGATATTCTTTTCAACAAAAGTCCGTCCGCTTAATAGCGCGGCACAAAATTACTTCGAGGCAAGACGCTTGAATAGCGCGGCTCTTAGTGAACAAGTCGCTTCAGACGACAAGGTCCCAATAGACCTAAAATCACTTCGAGGCAAGACGCTTGAATAGCGTGGCCCTTAGTGAACAAGTCGCTTCAGACGATAAGGTCGCCATAGACCCAAAATCACTTCGAGGCAAGACGCTAGAATAGCGCGGCCCTTAGTGAACAAGTCACTTCAGACGACAAGGTCGCCATAGACCCAAAATCACTTCGAGGCCGTCCGCTTAATAGCACGGTCCTAAGTAAACAAGTCGCATAAGACGACAAGGTTGCCCAAGACCCTATAAGTCTGTCTGCTTAATAGCGCGGCACCAACAAGCTACCGATGCCAAAGCTAAGGCTTCATATGCCAATCTTTTATAAGACCGACCCCAGCTCGGCATCATATTTGGAACTCACCCTCGAGCGAGCGTTTTATAAGACCGACCTAGGCTCGGCATCATATTTGGAACTCGCCCTCGAGCGAGCGTTTTATAAGACCGACCTAAGCTCGGCATCATATTTGGAACTCGCCCTCGAGCGAGCATTTTATAAGACCGACCTAAGCTCGGCATCATATTTGGAATTCGCCCTTGAGCGAGCATTGGCATCATATTTTGGAATTCGCCTATGAGCGAACATTTTATAAGACCGACCTCTAGGTCGGCATCATATTTTGGAACTCGTCTTTGAACGAGCCCTCTACAAGACTAAAAGCTCTCAAGCCACCAAAGGCTAGATCAATTCATGGCACAAGCCACAAGAAGCGAAGTTCATCAACTACACGCAAGCAATAAAAGGACCTACTCTGAGTAAGACATTTAAGCAAAGCTAACAGGAGATCCGCCACAATAGCGAGCCATCACAGTATTTCAAAGCAACAGATCCGCAAACAGACTATTACTCTCCGTCTAACATTTCAAGAAAATGATTAAGGCACGGAGTAGGGGGCCATTGATGTGCCTAAATCATACTTCGGTTCGCGGATCCTTATTCGGGTCTGACCGGCCACCGACATTAGAGGAGAAAGCCACCGGCCATTACAGTCCGCGAGCTCGCAAGCCAAATTAGAGCCGCGAGCCTTCGGATCAGTTCCAAGCCCTCAACCTTATGCGACGACAAAAGGGATTAAGGAGCCAACACGCGATCTCATTTAATAAACGGGTCCGCCAGCGACCTCGACCATAATATCTAGAGGAAGAACTACCTCAAGTCCAGCGAGACAATGATACAAAGGTTACAGGTATCGGCTCCACTACGAGCCCGCTACTGTAGCTAAATATCTATTATATACTGTATGTCCTCAATTGTAAATAAACCGACTCTAGTCGGTGGCTCCCCCTATAAATAGGGGAGCTATGTAACCTCATTAAAGGGCCGGATCATAATCTATAAAATAGATGGCCAAGCCAAATTGCCCCCGTCCTCTTCTCTTATAAAGCACCACCGCCGGAATCCATTGCTGCCGCCGGGCACCACCGGCTAACACCACTTTTACACATTTTTATAGCCATATATCCCACATATAAACGCCGCTATAACAACCGAGATGATTTCGACATCATCAGCTTCCATTATGCCACCGTTAGTTATGCTTGAGGCTTCTGTCTTGAAACATTTATGTTTTAGGCATGTCCGAATGACTTGTACCCGTTATTGGCTTGGATAATCAGGTCGGGGCATTACAGTCTTGTTCCAGTGTGAGCAACATGCGTCTATGCGAGGTTCAAGTGGAACTAGTTGTGTACGGGTGCGGTTGAGTTTGTGGTTGGAGTCATTATATTATGTGTGGAACCGTTTGTGTGGTAAGAGTGATCTCTAAACATAATTCAACATAGGTGTTTTTAAATCCAATAGAAAACCTATTGGTAGTGCGTTTACTATTTTTGGCATCCTTGTTAATGGGTGACAAATACCGGAAGCACTATAAACAAATATGTTCTCTATTTCCAGTTCTGTATCCGTGATTGTTTACTTTTCCAGCTTGAACCTTAGGCAAAAACATATAGAATACTTTGTCCGTGAACTTTCTTTTTGATTCTGCCTGAGTTAGGTTGCCACTCCTATTTTCGCGTTTTAGGTGTTTTTGGAATCAAACTAAACCCTAATTGGGAAGGGGAACCCCAATAGGGGATTTGAGAACCTTAAGATCGTGCACATTTGTGATAAAAATGGGAGAAAATCGCGTCCCAAAATTGTTTTTTTTTGCCTTGGATGGTATATCCACAATTTGGAGCAGAAAATGGTGGTAGATCAAGAAAACTCCCCGATGTGTGATGGGGTTATCTTGTTAATTTAATTCACATTGGCTTTGTGAGTCCGACCGTATAATAGTTTTATCCAAAAGAGTCTGATCATGTATGAGTTTGATTGTTCATTCTAAGTGCTAATTCTTTGTGGTAAAATTCTTAATTTACATTTGGTACTGAATTTTAAGATTCAGAGTCTGACCGTCTGTTTTTTGAATCTGGCCATTGCATATTGTTCTTCGTGTTATAAGATCGGTATATAGATTATTACTTAAGTTAAAGATTAAGTTATCTTACTTCCGCAATATAAGTTAATCAAACTGAAGTGCTAATATTAATCGTGTTGTTAAATTAAAATATTTTAAAGAGTTATGATTCGCGTTATACTACTAGTCACCTCCAGGGCCGGCCCTGACATATTCTGGTTTTAAGACCAAGTCCCCGAATTGGGCCTTTTAGATGAAGTTGTTTTTAAAAAAAAAAACATACTTATCGTGTTTTTAACATCCGTAAATACAAAATTCAATTTATTGATAGTCTCAAAGCATACTTATAAAGTAGTCTTTTCTAGCATATTTAGAAATAAAAACCAAATTCATATGTATACACAAACAAAATGATATATAAAATAATATATTCTTTTTAATTTCTATAGTTTTCCAAACAAAAAATTAATAAAACATGTTTGTATGTCTAATTTTCTTTTGGGCCAAGTATAATTTTTTATTGGGACCTTTTGTTAGATATTTTTTTCATAAATATTTTTTTGTAATCGCTTGCATACGAGTTGCCGAATGAAATAATGTTATCGCAACATGCATCAGTTCATTATGGGATATGCATTTTTGGATTTTCAGATACATGCATTTTCGAACTGATATGTTCTTACCCTTTCGTGTGAGGGTTGCATGCTTTCATCCGGTGAACAGTGATAACCCTACCCTTTCGTGCAAGGAGTAGGAGTACCTCCATTCGTTTATGGGGTACTTGCAACCTATAAAAGGCACAAGTATGCAGACGAAAATTCATAAGTTTTGACAGCATCATCAGAAAAACTTTGAGTGTCCTCAAGTTTGATTCAAACAAGTCACTGTTTGAATCAAACACCTCCGTTGTATCCTGTGAGAGATTTTCGTTTGATCCGACAATTCGTGTGGGGCGAAACATCTCTTAAAAGATAACGTTTTGCGTGCCTTGGAGTCTTCTTCAATTTCTGTCAAATTCTTATTCATCAAAATTTTCCAACACCTTTATCGATTGGAGTAAAAAAAAATTTAGGCATTTATCAAAAAAAAAAAAAACATAATATATTAGGTTGGATCGGATTGAATCTACACAGAATTTTTTTTACTTTTAGCGAAACATGTACCGTTGGACCCTCCCGACACCGTTGGGCTTAAGACGGGCGTCTCTCCGGCCTCACATGAGGGCCGGCCCTGGTCACCTCCTCTAGTAGTCCTGTGTTATACGATCCTACAAAAAAGCCTTGTTCCGAAAATCGTGTCCTTATCCATAAATAAGCTCCCGGCATGTAAATAAACTAACACTTAATTCAATTATATACGCAAGTCTTACGTAATCACATCAGAGCTAAAGCAGAAAGTGAAACGACACATGAAACTGAAAGGACATACAACATGGAACCAACTGAAAGAATGGTAAATGCCGTTTATGACAACGTCCAACTGAAAACAGAAAGTATGTCTATAATATTTATTACAATTCCAAAACAAAAATAAGCTTAAACCAAAGTAATGTTTCAACTCTCATTCTCCCAAAATGAACAAGATAAGATAAAGGAAATTCCAAGCATCATCAACAACATTGCTCATCGTAATAGACGTCGTCAACATTAGCCATAACCTACATCACCTTCTCGGGGTGGGGAACAATACCTAATAAATGGTGAGTACATAAGCACTCGGTAAAAGGTAGAAGCACCGTGTTAACAACATTAGTAATACCCAACATGAATAACAATCAACATCATCAAGATTACTTACTACCATGTATGTATAACAATACACTCTCATCTACTAATCCAACTAGTAAAACTCAACCAAGCAAGGGATGAGTTACACACAAGTCCAATGACACTTTGCATGGTGAAGACTGCACCACGACACATATAGCCCATCGAAAAGGCATTGGGCTACCCGTCCCAAGTGAAGTCTAAGGCCCTAAGTCTGAAATTAAAAAGGCTTCTTAGGGACCTTGTCTCGGATTTTATGCTCAGCAAAATAAACAAGTAATAAAATAAATCCGGTTTACCCCAAGTGCAGGGATCGTAGTATAGCGATTAATACCGGAGTCGAATTGTTAAGGGTGAATTTATACGTTTTATAACGTTGTATTTTATGATGTTCTCCCCCATAATTCATATGATTTGCATAGGAAATGTGGTTTTAAATGATTTATTAAGCAAGTGAGATTTTAATTAGTTTATTCGCAAAATGAGGTTGTGTACGTGTTTTGATTATGGTTTTATGAGTATTTGGATTGTGTTACGTTTTGCGATGTCTTAATGTGATGTAGATACATGTTGGAGGCTAAATTGATGATCAAATGTTGATATAATTCGAGCTAAATCGAGATAGAGATGAGAAAAGAAGGATAAAGATGGAAGAGTTGAAAGATGTTTGGGTGAAGAATCATTGAAGAAACCGGAACCAGGCACTTCATGGGGATTTTGTCCACACTTGTAGGCACTTTCAGGGAAAGTTGTCTTGATGAAAGTTGTAGAGGATTGAAATAGCTTTCCAACGCATGTTGAATCACCTCATTTGGAGCCCTAGAAGTGAAGTTATGAGCAAAATACTGGAGCTGAGTAGTGGACGGGCGTCCATAAAAGTGAACTGGCGTCCAGAATCGTATTTTACATTCAGAGAGTTCAGACGCGTTCTGAACGAGCGTTCATTCTCCGTTCATAGAGGCTGGACGAGCGTCCAAGATAGTGGACGGGCGTCCACGGCACCGACTCAGCGAAACCGACCTAAAAATCTATAAATAGGCGCGATTTCCCAAACCCTAAACATACAATTCGAACCCTAAATTTCTAGGGGCAGCTTTGGCTGCGATTTTACACTTTTTATTTCCAGTTTTATGCAACTTTAAATTCGATCAAAGTAGGCTAGTAGTATGTTATTTTTCTGCTTTTCTGGGTTGCTGAGGATGCTCAGAGGCTAGAACCTCCTTCAAACGAGAATTGTGAAGCCATCAGCATTGAATTGATCTATTTATTTCGACTTTTACTGTGAGTATTTACTACGGTTGTTTCTTATCTATGCATATTCTTGTTTTAATGCAATTATATTGGGAGATATGTTGTATGCTTGATATGTTATTGTTTGATGGAAATCTTGAATAGCATAGATCACCATAGATAAGAATAGTTCATTAGATTTACATTAACAGAAGTTAGTAAGTCTAAAAACTAGATCGTTAACGTAAAAGTTGGCACCTTTGATCTCTTTAACGTGTTAATTTAGTATTGGAAGATACTAGGTTAATAGATGAATTGCCCAAGGAATTAGGAGTTCATGTTCAGGTAAGGTAAATCACAACCTAATTAAATACCACGTAAAATCGAGATAGGAGACCAATGCATGTTGATAGGTGGATCAATCCTCGTTTGTCTTTTATAAACTTGATTTACAATCCTCATAGCTTAGTTTAGATTAGTTAATTTATTTTCCTGCACTTTTAGTTTATTTTTATCGCTTTCAATCTTTCCTAGCATTGGATTAATCTCCTCTGTTTAGTTACTTTTTCTGCATATTTGTTTAGGTTAGTTTCGTGACAATAGTTTAGTTGAAAACAAAAGCTAGGATTCGCATTCGTCTAGTTCCCCGTAAGATCGACCCGGCATTAGCCTCCATACTACGATCCTTATACTTGAGGTTAACCGGTTTATTACTTGTTGTTTTGTATTGATAAAATCCGGGACACGAATCACAGGGAATCGAGGTTTATCTAGTTTTAGTTAACTTTTCTAAAATTGTCACAACTACTATTATTACTAAAATTAACACAAAACAAAACTAAAAACAAAAACAACAAAAATAAACTGGACAGAAGATCAAAGATCTAAAGCCAGGAAGGATAGTTGCGAACCGGATTAACTAATATAATACTATTTTATAACTACAACTACAATAAACTTACTACAATTACTACGATGAAAACGAAGCAAGACAGCACAAACGATTTTTCTCAATTAATTTAACAATGAACAAGCAATGATCCACCGATTCCCGCAACCCTCTATTTTTTTACTCTAGATTATCTTGTGGTGATTTGACGACAATTGTGATTCACCTATCGTGGGTATCAATTTCTAATATCTTAGAAATTCGCCTATTAATCTCTTTCGTCTATCGATACAAAAAGATTAACGCTTTGCTAACAAGGTGTGAAATCTCTCAATTTCGCAATCTAGATATTCAACCTAACAACTCTCGTTAATTAGATTAAAAATCCAATCTTTACTACGGTGATCTAAGTTTAACAACGACTCTCATCAAACGTTAAACATCAAATAGCAACCATCTCTCGATATAAATTGCATAACAACAATAAAAACATAGAAAAGATACAACTTTTATTAAAACTCACAAGACAATCCAAATTCGAAATCGAGATGTTGCTAAGAACCGGCTTCACAAGGCTCGTTCCAACGTGCTTTAGCTTCTCATCATCGTTTTATTACAACTTATTTATACATACAAGCATATACATATACATACATAGACATATGCATACATATATGGGCCCAAAAGAAAGATGAAGAAGAAAGTGACTTAGATGAACATGGAAGAGGGGAGATAAATGGAGAGAGCTTGGCCAAGCTTGTGGCCAAGAAGGGGCAATTGAAATGGGTGGATATGAGGGAGTATTTATAGGAGAAGGGTGTATGCATGTAGTTAATTGCTAGCATGTGGGAGTGATGAGTAGTTAGCATGTGGAGATGATGAGTCATGCAAAAATTTGTTACAAGCATGTGGAAGTGATGAGTAGTTAGCATGTGGAGTTTGTTATAAGGAATTATTACATGCCATATGCACCAATTTGAGCCAAAATATCTCGGGTTCGTCCCGGGATATCATCTATTCGGTAAAAAAATCATAACTTGAGTTGTAGACCTCCGATTGACGTGATTCAAAATGCGTTGGAAAGCTCGTTTAAATATCTACAACTTTCATCACGACGTCGTCCCCTGAAAATGCCTCTAAGTCGGGTCAAATTTCCATCGAAAACAGGTTACGGTAGAAGCGCGTAGGAAAAATAAAATGATCCGTTGATCTTGTAAGCTTGTGGCATATTCTTCCATCCTTCAAAATCCATATTTTAGGACTCCAAAACGTGCCTTCTTCATCAAATATTCTCTTTGTCTCCCAAATATTCTCTTTGTCTCCTCTTAGATTTTTCTTGCTTCAGTCAGGCAAAACTCTCGTCTCGTGATTCAGTCTTTAGTTCCGTCTCCGCAGTAATTCTTATCTTTTTTACCTGAACACAAAGAAACGAACCACGAGTATTTCTGACAACAACAGTTTTAACAGTACAGTATATGTATACATATATATACATACATATATAGGTATATATATATATATCATCGAGAAAAAAAAACAAAAGAGGACAAACAAGAGACAAATGGAATATTTGGGGGGGGGGGGGGCCCAAGGAATATTTTTATTCCTTGGAAGATATGTATATATATATGGATAGATAGACAACTACTACTTATACATTTTGATAAAACTTAGAAATTAATGACTCGAAATGATATATAAGTGTTCAAAATCCAAACTTTATCATCTTTTAATCATTTTTTAGATCGAAAATATGTATCTACAAGACATCAAAACATTGCAAAGTGTAACAACATCCAAATAAACATAAAACCAACGATAAAACACATAAATCAACCACTTTTGCAATTAAACCGTTTAAAACCTCACTTGCTCAATAAATCGATTAAAAGATCATTTTCTATGCAAATTATATAAATGTGGAGGAAATCATTATAAAATATATCATTAGAAATCGTATAAAATAACCCTTAACAGACCTCCAGTCTTAGACCACTCTACATTAAACCACATAGCACAGAAAACATAGGTTACTAAACGTTATGTCCCGCAAAGCCAAATGATGTGTTCCGGTGCTCCCATGGAGGAGGTCGTCACGGTGTGGAGCCTAAGCCACCAGAACCCCATACACCTAACGTTGCAACATAAAATATAAGGCTTTTCATAAAACATTCCTCAAGCATGTATTAAAATACACAATTGGCCAAAAACTGGGCTAGGCACACGCCTTGACCTCGCAGACACACGCTTGAGATTTCTGGAACTGCTCTGCTGTTCTCTGCATCTTAAGGCGCACACCTTGATTGGGTAAGGCGTGTGCTTCATCTCAAAAGTGCATGCCCTTCCTTTCTCAGGTGCTAGCCCTGAGATACTGAGAGCTTATTTTCTTATAACTTCGGCTAAGGCGCACGTCTCAGAGTCTTGAGATATTTATGCTGCAAAATTTTAGCCTAAGGCACATGCCTTGAGAGTTTTTCTGCAGATTTTCTACTTCGTCACCAGATTGTTTCTCCTACGATTTCATCACCAAAAAACACCCCAAAACACTACCAAACCTTATACCAACCACCTGCATATTAGTGAACACAATATACCCAATCTTAAGCATCGATTCACACAACAAAACACGAAGAAATTCAAAATTGAAAAGTAAGACTTGATAATCCAATCTCCTACGGTGTTTTCCTCGATTCCTACACCGAAATAACAATCTTTTATCAATTCTATAACACCTCCTAAAGCCTAATTGCTCAAAATTTAAAAAACCCCAGATTTTAAAAAGAGGGCCTTCTGAATTACCTAATGAATCACGATGATTTTTGGATAGGAATGACCCCTTCAATATCTTGAGCATCTTGGTATGAATAATTTGCAATTTAGGCAGCCGGATTAACCTCGGGATTGAAGATTCCATTGAGTTCACTCTTTTCTCCATTTCTCTAGTAAGAGTGGCACTCCTCCCAAAATTCTGATAACTGATCGACTAATAGGGGATTAAGGGGGATTATGAGGTTTTTTATTAGAATTAATTATCTCCTCCTAATTATCCAAAAACAAATAATTAAAGGGTTTAATTTAAATAAAACTAAAATGTCCATTTTACCCTTAATTGAATTTCAAGGATTTTACAGGTCAAATAGGTTCAGCCACAATAACATTTAAAGCTAAATATTGACGACATTGTTCGGTAGATAAGGGATTCTTGTTAGGAGGGATTGCTCACACTCTTGAATGTATAAAAAATATAGTAGCGCCTTTCCTACCACCAATTGGTTTTAGTAGAACGGTAAACGTTTTATCTTAACATGGTATCAAAGCAGAGGTCATGAGATTGAACCCTGATTTAAACATTATTTAAAAAATTGTGTAAGTGTTCGGAGATATTTTCCACACTTGAGGGGGGTGTTGGGAGAGATTGTCACACTCTTGAATAAATAATTAAAGGGTTTAATTTAAATAAAACTAAAATGTCCATTTTACCTTAATTGAATTTCAAGGATATTACAAATAGGAGCAACCACAATAACATTTAAAGCTAAATATTGACGACATTGTTCGGTAGATAAGGGATTATTGTAAGGAGCTATTGCCACACTCTTGAATGTATAAAGAAATATAGTAGCGCATTTACTAACACCAATTGGTTTTAGTAGAACGGTAAGTTCTTGATCTTAACATGGTATCAAAGCCAGAGGTCATGAGGATCGAACCTTGATGTGAACATTATTTAAAAAATTGTGCAAGTGTTGAGAGAGATTGCCCACACTTGAAGGGGTGTTGGGAGAGATTGTGCAAGTGTTGGGAATTTAATGGGCAGAATGACTTGATTGTTCTACGGTCATCTCAGCTTGAACGGAATGTGCTGAGGGTGGGCTGTTTGGTAGAAAATATGTGTCATAATCAATGTATGTGGGCTGATAGGGTGGGCTATTTGGTAGAAAATATGTGTCATAATCAATGTATGTGGGCTGATTTGGTAGTGCTAGAACAAGTTCAACATCAATAAGTTTATAAGGAAATTCATTCGGAAAAAAACGATGTCTTGAGAGACCTTTACGTGTTGTTCATGCAAATTGTATACCCGGTACCCCTTTGACCAAAATGATATCCTAAAAAAATACATTTTCATCCCCTAGGATCGAACTTTGAAGGATTTGTGGCATGTGTGGACATGAAGCATAGGCACCCGAAAACATGCAAATAATTGTAGTTGGGCACCATGTTGAATAATTTTTCATAAGATCTTTTTCCCTTCAGAACGGGCGTAGGGATGCAATTAATTAAGTAGGCAGATATGAGAATTGCATCCCCCCAAAATTTCTTGGGAAGTTTGGCTTGGATAAGAAGGGATCGTGCCATGTTTAATAAGTGCCTGTGTTTTCTCTCGGCTTCGCCATTTTGTTGTGGGGTTTTGACACAACTGGTTTGATGTAAAATTGCTTTATTTGCATAAATTTCATCAAATTTAAATTCCTCTCCGTTATCACTGCGACTGACTTTGATCCTTCACTAATTTTAGGGTGGTCCAGGTGCAAGTTTTGGACGACCATGTCATCAATTTCAACACAAATCATTGGTGCTTTTTTTTCTCTACATGTTGGGGTCCATCTTAAAACACATGATTTCTATTGGTTGTGGTGCATCAAGTAGGACTTGCACCATGACCAAGCTAAAATTTGTGTTGATCCTTGCGTCATACTGATTCTCTGTCATATGTATAAACCAGACCAATAACTATGGGTGAACAAAAATTCTGAAAACCAAACCAACCGGCCGAACCAAATCGAACCAAATATAAACCATGGTTTATTTGATTGGTTTTTAAATAACTAAAAACCAAATCGTTTAATACAATTTGGTTCCAATTTAAAAAAATGAAAAATCGTTTAAAACCGGACCAAACCGGATTTTGTGTGTGTGTGTGTGTAGCACTGTGCTTTTTTCGTCCAACTCAACATGTTTACACTTTGTATTTGTATGTATTACTGATCAATTATTAATTACATATCCTAAAGATTGATTTTGTTGATCAATTCACATACTTGTATTTAATTTCCAATCATTTAAGAAAATCTCAAGTACATGTTAGTTCATTACTCACCACCGATGACTCTTTCTTCTCTTTCTAATTTCTCAACACCAATATTTGAAATATGTGAATACTGATTTGCATGACTTACTTATGTTGATGAACTTCATCATTGATATTTTCTGATTTGTTCATTTGTAAGGTTTGACATCTTATATCAATAAATGCATTTATAAACATTAGTTTTTTTTACGAGTTTGTCTTTTATTTTCTTATAATAAGATTATGTTAGAAAATAAAATTGTTGAGATAATCAAAATGAGAGCCAGTGTTTTGGAGAAAATGAAATCACGAATATGTTCAAAACTATATCACATGTTTTTTTCAATTTGAAATGTGTGAAAGTTAACTACATTCCATTTATCTCTCGCTTACTTATAAAAAAAATGCATTCATCTTTCTCCCTTAACCTTACTCAAAATATTATTTTTTCTAATGGATTTTGAGTTTTATATTTGTTATTCAATAACATAACGGTTAGTTCATTTATTAGATTTTTTTGAAGTTGATTATTCATTGATGAATTGAAACGAGAAAGATATGACTCTTTTATTATCTTGTTTGTCCCAAACTTAGGAATTCAATAGTCTTCTCAATTTAAAGTGAGTAAACAGAATTCCATACTCGATTTCATAGATACATATAGAATTCTGCAGAAAGCCGTATTCGATGAAAGTTGTATGTACGGCTTGGAGGGAGATCTTTCATATCTTTCGAGATCAACCCTACAATATGGGGTCAAAAAGCCAAAATAAGTGATAGTAGATGTTAGTTAACTATAAAACATTTGTTAAATCAACTCATTGGATTTATTGACATACAATACTAATGTATTACATATGTTATCATTTGTTGTTACCAGACAAATTTTGTGATTTCCTATCAATAATTTTAATTGTTAAAGAAAACCGTAAAAAAAACCGGAACCATGCCGAATCAAACCGGACCGAACAAATAGTTTACGTCTTAAAACCATTCTAGTTTGGTTTCAAAATTTATAAACCGTATAAAATTGTTCGGTTTTAAAAATGACTAAAAACGGCCGAACTGAACCATATTCACCCCTACCAATAACTCATTAAATATACCCAAGTGCAACGGGTAAAATCATCCATAATAGTGAGAAAATATTGAGCACCGGAGACAGATGGTACTCGATACCCACCCCAAATATCAACATGTATCAAGCTCAATGGAGAATCATTAGAAATGAAACTTTTAGGAAAAGGTAACCTTGTTTGTTTTGCTAATGGACAAGTCAAACAATCATGGCAATATTTATTACCGAGCTTAGGAATGGGAAAAATAAGATATTGCCTTTGATGATGGATGACCGAGCCTTTGATGCCAAATAATTGAACTGTCGGAGTGAAACTAGTTGGGAGAGATTGCCCACTTTCTCTAAACGACTCCGCGCATCAAGCGCTTACCGTATATTAAAATCAATTCATTGTATTAAAGAAACTATTATATTTCTTTATACATTCAATACCGTGGACAATCTCTCCCAGCACCCCTTCAAATATGGACAATATCTCCCAAGACTATACAGTTTTATTTTATATTTAAACTGTGTGGTTCTGATCGTTTCACCCATCACTCCATCTCAAAATCCATCCCCACACAAACTTCCCTCTCCGCAATATACACAAGTTTCCTTAAAAAAATATTGTCGGATGGCAGGTAAGAACAATAATGTGAACTTCTGTACAGCTGATGAGTGATGACAAATTTCATGTATTTTTAATGTAAAAACCTGAAACGAGTAAGGAGCGGATAAAACTACCGACGAAGAGTTCATCCAAGAAGCAGGGGCGTCAAGACGTTGTAGACATCGCCTGTTCAATAATTTTGAAGCTTCACCGTCTATGGCCACCTCCATTTTCAACACTATCTCCGCTGCGAAATTTGCCGGCAACGGTAGGAGGCCTGCTGGAAGTAGGCCGCTTCCATATCCACGACTTGCTTCACAAATTTCCGTCTCTTTCACTGGTGAGTCTGCTTTTAGTGATTTAGAGCTCTCAGTCTGTTTCGCTTTCTTCAAATGAAGTACAATGACAGCTAAACTACTGGTGTTTTCTTGCTGATTTTATTATTAGGTAGGAAGAGGTTGATAGTCAGAGCAACTGAGACCGATGCAAATGACAGTATGAGGGTTTTGTGCTTTGCACATCATTTCTAATTTTAATTCAACTACTCTGGCTTCTTAGTCCAATTTTTCTTTTTCAACTTCAAAGAGAACGGGTGGATTTCTGAGCTTTTTAATAGTTTGTAAGGTTTGTTATTATGTGGCAGTAAAATCAAAGGCGCCGGATAAAGCACCTCCTGCTAGTGGTTCAAGCTTTAATCAGATTCTTGGTATCAGAGGGGCCAAGCAAGAAACTGTGAGTTATAATACCTTGAAATGGCCCTTTTTTCCGGATTGTAGTAAGACTAACAAATTAATCAATAGACAGCTATAAGTTACTTTTATTGTAAACGATCTTGTTTTTTTAAGTTACAAAAGCTAACTCATTGTCCCCGTAAAGATTATCGAGTAGAAAACTATTCTGAAAACATTGTTGCACTTTAATCGTTTTTTCTGTTGTTACTTTCTGTTTGTGCTTTAGCTTCCTGTTTCAATCTGAAGATTCAATTGATGATTATCTGTTTCTAATTAAGGATATATGGAAGATTCGGGTTCAACTTACTAAACCAGTTACTTGGCCTCCTCTGGTATGGGGTGTGGTATGCGGGGCAGCTGCTTCTGGTACTTTTACTGCATTTGCTTGACTGTCGAAAAATGATTTTACGCAGTTTCAGTATTATGCTAATTTTCATTTGTGGACTAGCTGCTTTTTTTTTACTCATTGATTGAAATATGCATTTTATCTCATTTTCATTTCTTCTTCTTGTTAGGGGGTTTGACCCCTGCTTTATTTTATCTGCAATATATCTGCATCATGTAGGTTTTGGATATTGCAGTTAAAGCCTTGTCATAAAAGACGACGTTTGTTTCATTACTACATTATTAGATAGACTTTGGTGCATTTTTTGGCAGGGAACTTCCATTGGACTTTGGAGGATATAGCCAAATCAGTTGTCTGTATGTTGATGTCAGGGCCGTGTCTAACTGGCTATACTCAGGTAGCATTCCATAAAAACCGCTGTGTTGGTATCTTCCTTAAGCAAACTGTATATACCTAACCTATTGTATTCTTTTTTTGTTTTCACCTTTAGACAATAAACGATTGGTATGATAGAGAAATCGATGCAATCAATGAGCCTTATCGCCCAATTCCTTCAGGGGCAATATCGGAAAACGAGGTTGGACATGTTTAACATCCTTTTCGAAAATTCCTTCAGTTGAAATATTATATTCATTTCTTGCTTTTTTTTATCGCCAGGTGATCACCCAAATTTGGGTGTTGCTGCTTGCAGGCCTTGGTTTGGCTGGTTTGTTGGATGTGTGGGTAGGTTGAATTTTTCATTATTTTCTTGAGCAAAGACTTCTGCTAGTTGTAGTGATTTTTGTTTGCGTCGTAAATATTTCTTTCTGTAGGCAGGACATGATTCCCCAGTGATATTCTACCTTGCACTTGGTGGATCTTTGCTATCATACATTTACTCTGCTCCACCATTGAAGGTTAAAGCCTTCTGCTCTAAATTATGCAGTTCCCCACTTCCTCACTTTCTCACTCGCCCCACCCCCGAAGCTTCATGGGGAATATGGATCCCTGATAAAAAACTTATTCAATTCGCAGCTCAAACAGAATGGATGGATTGGCAATTTCGCTCTAGGAGCAAGCTATATTAGTTTGCCATGGTTTGATATCAATCTTCTTATGCTATTCATACAAATGAATGAAACCTAGTTCACGGTGGTTGTGGTCATTCCATTTTTTTATTTCACCATATTTGTCAAGCTGTGCAACTGGTTCTGGGGCCAAGGAATTTTATTATTTTTTAGTTTACATAGGTTTTGACCAACACATAAGTTTTTGACGGTATGTATGAAGTGTATTGCATACGAGAGAAGTCAATGCGTAGCTAATTACTTTGTCTTTTCATTCATGGCATATTTCTGTCAACTTGACTGGCTGCAACATTTTCTTGCTAGGTGGGCCGGTCAAGCTTTATTTGGCACCTTGACTCCGGACATAATTGTTTTGACGCTTCTGTATAGTATTGCCGGGGTAAGTGCATGCAGAAGGAAGGATTCATATGTTAGAAACGTTGCATCGTGATCAAACCCTTTTGAATGATTCCCTTGTTTAATGTTTTAGCTTGGTATAGCCATTGTAAACGATTTCAAAAGCATTGAAGGAGATAGAGCATTGGGTCTTCAGGTTCTATTCCCAACCTGTGTATCTATCTATGCTTTTTTTAAATGAATCCTCCTGACATATTGTTTTGCTCAAAGCTTTGATTGGTTCATCTTTGCAGTCACTTCCGGTAGCTTTTGGCTTTGAGACTGCCAAATGGATTTGTGTTGGAGCTATCGACATAACTCAAATATCTGTGGCAGGTAGATATTGCTTTATTTGGCTTCTTAGTGCCATCTAAGTAACTGGATCTGGCATCATTTTCAAGCAAATATTTGTTTTTAAATATAAAAATTAGGTTCCACTTCCACACAAAAAAATAAAATAAAATTATATATAAATTAGTGGGAATGAACATCACTTTGCTTATGGCCAACTTTGTTTTCACAGGTTATCTTCTAGGTGCTGGTAAACCATATTATGCATTGGCCCTCCTAGGTTTGATAATTCCACAAGTATTTTTCCAGGTAAAAAATATGCTTATCTACTTCAGGTGATTCTTTTGGCGTTTCGTGGGGGTGGGGTTCTCTGTTGTTTTGTGAATTCCTTACATTCTTCTCCATAAGCTTGTGTATCCTGAACTAGCTTGAGTGCAATGGTTTTTTTTGCAGTTCAAATACTTTCTGAAAGATCCAGTCAAGTATGATGTGAAATATCAGGTACCTGTCCTATTCCTTTTTGGCTTTTATTTAATTTAAAAAAAAAAATTTGTTTCTTGGACTTTTCACGAGCCTGTCTAAATTGTTTGTTTATTGCATGCGTGCGTTTTTACAGGCAAGTGCACAACCGTTCCTGATTCTGGGACTTTTGGTTACTGCCTTGGCAACTAGTAGTCACTCATAATGTTACATTGATTTGTTTGAATGTGGATGCAAAATCAATCTGTCGATGCAAGACGAGAAATCAGAACAGACCTTGTTTTTTTTTTTTTTTTTCAAATGTTAATCAAAACGCATGACTTGTGGCCGGGGCGCTTCTTGGCGTGATAAATTTTTTTTTTGTTTGTTTTCCGTGTAAATGAGAATAAAGGATATAACCTCCTCTCCTCTCACGAGGGCCTGTAATAACTGTAGCTAAAACATGTATTTTTTCCTTCTCTTCACACTTTGACTCTCCTAGTAGTAATTGTGAAAACTTTTAGTTGCCGCGGGATTGTAGGCTAAAACAACAGGGTATAGCACTTTTACCATTTTTTTATTTTTTGGAACCGAAAGATTCACACACATGAACTCCTAGTGGGACTCGAAACCTGGTGTCTGTCGGATTATGACTATACCTTGTTGGTCAAACAGGTATAACATGAAAGGAAACAATGGACGAATTTTTTTTTTTTAAATTTTTATTTTAAGCAGCAAAAATATTTTCAACAGTTCATATGAAGCTTGAACCTGATGAAAAGGGAAATAGTAATGAAAAATTAGAGTAAAGTATCGGATGTTGATTGTATAATTTTGTTTGTTAAATAAAATAAGATTTAAGGAAAAAAAAAGTGTTTTAAAAGGATTGTATGGAGGTTTTTGAAGTAGATTGATTTATATAGTGTTAAAAAAAAGAATAACTGGAATGGTAGTTAGAGAGTGACTAGAGGATTGTTGTTGGAGGCAGTCTTATCTTAATCCTTTGAAAACTAAGACCTTATTATAATCTCCTGGATGGATCCGCCGTTGCACGCACGTGGACAACACAAATTGGGGTGGAAAGAAGAGATAGGTTTCAAGTGTCATGACGACGACGACGACGACGACGACGTCCATCTTCAGCTCAGTCCTAGGGAAAACAAAAAGCTTTCGGAAGAACAGTTATTAATTGGCCACTCCGAGAGTTAGTATAGGCAAAACAAAAGCTAGCCGATTGCATTACCCAAAAAACAAGGACAAACTATACAACATCCAGAAGCTATTATATTCCATGGAGTTAACACTGGAAAAGAATGTGATAACATGAGCTCTTTGATTGTCTTCTTCATCATCAGATGGTTTGGCCGTAGAAGGAACTCGACCTCAGAGTTGTTTTAGAAAGTGTTTTTGAATCATACTATACTATCAAAGAAGAACATTAAAGCCATACCACCACTATCAAAGAAGACTACAACTGATAGCCAAAAAAAAAAAAAAAAACAGAAAAAGAAAAGGAGATATGTGAACAGAGCAGAATTCAAGTAGCAGTAGTAGTAAGTAAGTGCAGCTGATGGCAAACAACATACCAACAATTTAAAGCTGATGGCAACATACAATCAAGGCCATACATGATAGAGCAGATGATTCAAAGAGCAATGCAGCCTAGATTCCAGAAGCAAAAATGGAATTCAAATAAGTGTACGTAACAAAGCATCAGATCCAGCAACTTGGCAAAATGAGCAGCATGAGAAGATGAATGAAGATCAGATTGAACTAGAGAGAAGTGAAGTTAGATCATTTGAACCATTCCTCACCAATCATGGCCTCAAGAACACTGTCTGCCATGCCATGCTGAAAACGCTCTGTATTGGAGTCCTATCCTAGAGGAGCATGGTTTTTTTATGAACTTAAGGCTCAATCGCCTTCTTATTTGTGTTTCAAAAGGACCACCACTCTGATGTATGTGATTGTTCCATGTGGGTGTTATTCTGATAAAAATAAAAAATAAAAAATGAACCTCAACTTATTATGTAGACCTTTGTTAGCTTACCAAGTACCATATTTGCTCTTACTACAGATCCATGGGCCTTGAGTCACTTCATGTTCATGGGCATGCAAAATAATCATATAAAAGATTCAACTACTAGGCTTTATCTATCTCAGTTAGCACATCTTTGATTTGCAACTTATTCAAAAGCTGGGAATGGAAACTTGAATCCATGTCTTACTATAATGACAAACAGGGGGTCAAACTAGCTTCCGTACAGACTGTGCTCTCTTTCAAATCCTCACATCTATCAATATACTATTGTAGCATTATTATAGTAATATACCTTCACAATAACCTTAGCCTATCAAGCTGAAAACTTTGGCTCACATAACGGTGGATGAGTTCAGTTCCTTCCTTGCAGCCTAAAATAGCAACCGTTATTCAATGGCTTCTTCCATAATAGAAATACATCCCTCCTCCTTTACAAGATTCCAGCAAAACACGACTTGTAAGATTTACCATCACATACGCAGCAGCAACAAATACAAATAAAAAGAAATATGAAACCAAAGACTCACGCAAAAGAAGTTATGTTCATCCATCATCACTGCAGTCAGTCACTTTAAGTAAAAGTGCTTGAGAGATGTGAATGAATTTCATGCAACAAAAAGGATGACAAAGAACCACATTGACTTGAATACACCTTCCAATATAATCACATAATGCTTAACATTCAGCGGATGTTAAAGATAATTATTTGACAGAAAACTGGAAGAATGTCGGAAGCCTTTTTACCTTCCATTTGTTCTTCAACAAGTAGTTCATGCTTGTAAACTGGCTGTATGTGGCGCCCCAGACAAAAGTATCCACCAGCTCCAAGTAACCGGTTCTCCTCAAGCAGCAGGACTCCATTTTTATTAAGGGGTTGAAAAGTGGAGGCTTGGGATTAGATTATCCATATATCATAACTATATATACTTGGAAGGAATAGGATGCACGGCATATGTAATAATCTCTCAAGAGGTTTAACAGGCATAAGCAATTACCATCATATTTCAAACTACTCTAGTTTAAAGGAATCAAAAGGCACCAAAAAAAAAAAACAAAAAACACTTCAAGAAAACATAACAGTCAATCACGAAGAAAAAACGAAAAGAAAAAAAACAATCAGTCATACTGAAAAACATAAATGGTTCAATGGCTGTCAATTGATCGTTCGGCAAATAGGCTATCAATCTATCGGTCGGAAATCGTCCTCAATCCATTCGTCAAATTCGACATCCGGACGCGGATGATGTGGCCTTGCGCTGCTAAAAGATACTTGGGGTCTCCCTCCTCCTTCTATGGTGCAAACCCTCAACATACCGTCAGTAGAAAAATTGCCACGCCTGGCAGCTTGCATTGCACCTTTAATAACATCTTTGGCCTCTTGAATAGAGATAGACTCGCTAATTGGATAATTCGGCCGGTTCGATTTCAGGTAACCAGACATATTTATCGCTCCAGAACCTAAAACAACCTCTTTTTCTTCCTCCTTCACAACATATTGATATCTGTCCACAATTTTTGGTGTAGTTTGGATCAAAGCTTTTGCGGTGTACATCCAACACCCAAAAGAAGGAGAGGTCGTTTTGGGATGAGTCCCAACAACCAGAAATTTTGGAGGGTCCAGTTTTACTGGAACTATTCGGTCAGCATACTTTGCTAAAGATTTAGCAGCCATCTCTACTGAATCAAAGGGTTTACCTCTACCTCGTTCCTTAGTTGCTTTAAACACATCAGCAATCACCGTACCTGGGCCAGCTCCTGTCCCAAAAATACAGTCGGTTATTCTACGAATTTTGATTTTGTCTTCATCACATACATTACAATAAGCAGGGTATACCACCCTAGAATCAGTCCCAAAAGCTATGAAATGATTTCCCTTGACAGCAATGATAGATGTAGAATGGGTAGACGACATCGCGAGCACAAGAAGCGGTTTACGCACAGAAATTTGGGCGACAGCGGTGTTTACGCAAAGAAACTTGAGCGACCGGTATATACAGGGATTTTTGTTAGGCGCAGACCTACTACCATTAACGAGTCGAGTCGAGTCGAGTCGAACCAACCGAATTGAATATCACTTGTTCATTGTATATGTCACGAGTTTGTTCATTTTCGTTCGTTTAGCAAACGAACAATATATATATCCTTATTTATAAGCAAACTGCGCATTTTCCCTTCGACATGGCCACGTCGATGTTTTTTTTATTTAATTTCCGTTTGGGCTCCAGTCTTATTACACCCGAGCCCACTTTTCTTCTTTCGGCCCTTAAACCCACCAACCTTAACCTATTATCCACCTTATAACACTGCCGCCCCTCCCTTTCTATACTGAAGCTGCAAAATCAAGTCTCTCCCTTGAAACCTCTCAGCTCTCCATCGTTTTCTCTGGTCTTTTCGTTTTGAAGATGAAGAGCTTTTGCTCTTTTGCTCTTTTGCGTATGAAGAAAATCTCTCCTTTTTACGGGTCTTTCTCATGTGTATCTCTGCAACACTGGCTCTTTTGCTAGCCATTTTAATCTACTTGAACAGATTCCATGGTTCTAGCTTGAAGGATTGCAAACCCGTGATGGTAGAGGTGCCAGTGAGAGACGTTGTTGAGGCCTATGAAGGTGACTTTATATAAAACAAGTGGAGTTCTTCAAGGAAGCTGAGTTCTTTGCCTCTGAAAGCTTCTGCAACAGGCAAGGACTTGTTGAAAAGCTTCAGTCTTTGTTGCTGAAAACGTTTGTTGAGACCGAGGAAGGGTAAACTGAGGTCTATGATGCCCTAGAACACCTTATGTCACTCTCTTATGTAAATAATCAGGTATTATCTTTACTCTTTTGTGTCTATTTCGTGTTTTAAAGGCAAAAGACTCCATCTTTCTCTGATGTTTTGCTAATCTGAACCCCTGTTTTGATACACAAGACCGTTGGACATGAGTAGTTATAATTTGTGTCTTCCGTGGCTGAAATCTTGCTTAATCTGTTAAATGTTTAGTCTATCTGTCAGTTTCAGTTTTCAATCAACAAAGCCGAAGTTATTATGTGTATTAACCCATGTTTAATGTTTCTGTTTGATCTGTGCTTATATAGTCCGATCTACATTCCCTATGTTCTTTTCTGTGATTATCTGAGTAAAAGTTTCAGCCTTTCAGTCAGATTCTGTTAAGACCGAGCCTGATATATGTTAAAACTTCAATCTGCTTAACCACATAGGTTTTTGTCTTGATAGTCAGAATGTATATATATAATGAGAGACTAAAGAAATATCCAACTAAGCTTTCTGTGTCTTGTGCCTTAACTGCAGACACAACCATTACCTTAAATTCCGAAGTCTTCATCACTATTTTCGTCCATATCTACCTTTTTTTTTATGTGTTGAATATGAAACTTGTCCCAACTCCTAAGTCGAGTTGTATCTGAATAGATCTGGATCATTTTTTTTCTATGCATTGAATATTAACATTATTAATTAATTTATGTATATCTATAAATGAAGATTTCATTTCTGTGTAGGTTTTGTATTGAATTAATTTGGTTGGTGGTTGGTGTTAAGGGTGAATTTATACGATTTATATTGATATATTTTATGATATTTTCCCTCATATTCGTATAATTTGTATAAGAAACGAGTGTTTAATGGAATTATTGAGTAAATGATATTTTAAACGAGTTATTCGCAAAATAGGTTAATTTTGGTGTTTTAATTGTGATTTTATGATTATTTGGATGATATTACGTTTTGCGATGTTTTGATGTGTTATAGGTACATGTTTGATGCTCAAATGATGATCAAAAAGAGATAAGAGTCGAATTACATTGATGATAGAAGAGATAATGATGATTTGGATTGAAGAAAAAGAGATAAGTATGGAAAAATCAAGATTAAGTCGATCCTGGACTGGCGTCCAGCAGCTTGAACTGGCGTCCAGAGTGGACGAGCGTCTGATAATCCAAACGGGCGTCCAAGGGAGGAAGTTGATTCAGAGAGTTTGGACGCTGAAGTGGACGGGCGTCTGAAGCAAGTCCAAGGCACCTCGAACGAGCGTCCAGAGAGATGGACGGGCGTCCTTAAGCCGACATAGCAGCAGCCGACCTAGTTTTCTATAAATATCAGCGCGTATTTCAACCCTAATCATACATTATTGAGACCTATTGATACACAATCATTAGGAGAAAACCCTAGGCGGCCCCAGCCCCCTTAGGGGAGGCTGGGGTTGCGATTTTTCTTGTTTTTCTTCGCTTTCTATTTCGTTTTGCTGCTGTTTTATGCTGAATGCTTGGAGGTTGAGCAATTGTTCAAACTATGTGAATCCTTTTCAGCGGGTTTTTATTTTCAATCTAGATTTGTTTTGTGAATTTGATTAAAGTTGTATCTTTTCTATGCTTATGTGTTATGCAATCGATATCGAGAGATGTATTTCTATTTGATGTTTACCGTATGACGAGAGTCGGTGTAAACCTTAGATCACCATAGGAAAGATGAGATTTTTAATCTTGACATAACGAGAGTTGATAGGTTGAATATCTAGGTTGCTAGATTGAGAGATCTTACACCTTGGTTTGAGAGCGTCAATCTTATATATCGAGAGATGAGAGATTGATTGGCGAATTATCTACGAGAGTAGGAATTCATACCTCTGTTAGGTGGACCACATCTTTAATTAAATCATCACAAGATAACTTTAGAGAGGAAATTAAGGGTTGCGGGATCGGTGGATAATTACTTGTTCAATTGTTTAATCACCATGATCATCGTTTTTATTTCTTTTTCTCGTTTATAGTTTTATTTTAGTTATTATCGCTTTTATCCTTCCTGGCTTTGGACAGACAATCCTCTGTCCAGTTTATCTTTTCGTTTTGTTAGTTTAGGTTTTAATAATAATAGTAACAATCTTAGGAAAATTAATGAACTAGATACCCCGATTCCCTGAGATCGACTCCGGTATTAATCGCTATACTACGATCCCTACACTTGGGGAATACCGGATTTACAAATTTATTACTTGTTTATTTTTCATTGCATAAAATCCGTGACAAGTTTTTGGCGCCGTTGCCGGGGATTCGGTGCGGTTGTCCAGTTCATTATTAATTTTTCTAAGGTAGTATAGTGGTGAGTATTCCCGCCAACGGAACCAAAAACAAGTTTTTGGCGCCGTTGCCGGGGAATCGGACGGTTGTCTAGTTTATTAATTTTTCTGATTTTTGTTATAAGTTTGGATAAAAAGGGATCGTTAGGGCACATGGTAGTATTTTGGCCGTAACTTTCGGCTCGAGTGTCCGTTTGGAGCGTAGGACCCCAATTCGGAAAGCTCGTTCCGACGCCGACGACGTGGTGAACTGCCTACTGCCGTTCAACACCGTTTTTGAGGTCAAAATCTGCTGTTTTCCCTTCCATTTTGGGCTTAGAAGATTTCAACACGTTTTTCTCCCTTTTATCGTTTTCTTGTTTTCTGTTTTAAATTTTTCGTAGGTAGATTTCTATCTCTGTTTCCGTTCTTTCAATAAAAAGTACCGTTAAATAAATTGAGGTTTTTTTTTTTTTATTTTGCCGTGTTTCGATAACCATTGGGTTAAGAATGTGCAAAACCTTTTTTCACTCAATTTATGAAACGAGAATTATATGTGTTTGATAGGTTTCATAGGTTGTCTATTGTCGTTTTTAGGTTTCATAGCTTTGTTTTCGTTTTAATAAACACTAGGGTTTCTGTTTTAATGATATGATATTAGGTTTTTTCTGGGGTTGCTGCTGTCTTCTGATATAGGTCGAGTCTGCTGTGCTTTTCTGCTGTGTCAGACGGGCGTCCATAGTAAGTGAACGACCGTCCGCCCCAAAACGCATCAACGCTGTTATGTTTTTAGAGAGTCAGACGAGCGTTTGCCTTTTTCCACGAACGCCCGTCTGCTCTATGTGGTTCTGGACGGGCGTCTGCATGCCTGAACGTCCGTCCGCCCTGAATATGCTTTAAACGTCCGTCTGTCTTGACTGAACGCCAGTCCGATCTGTCAGTTTTTTTTGTGTGAATAGATTTTATCTTGATACGTACGTCTATTATTTGACATGGATGTTCCTATGCGAGCTTCTGTGGCTAATTATTTTTACGTAGATGTTCTGAACTTGCATGTTTACATCTTTCCATCTACTAATCCATGTTAAATAATTGATTAATTTTTATATACATGCTTCATTAATTAACATGGATGTTTTATTGTGAGCCTCTGTGGCCTTTGTATATGCGTAGATGTCCTGTTCTTTCACCGTTATGGTTATTTTTCCATCTATTGCAGTCCATGTTGAGTAATTCACCTAGTTAGATGTGATTCCAATTTGATTTATGCTGTTCCTTTTGTCGTCTATCTAGGGTGTTAGGGTTGTTAAAGGCACGTCTACACTTCACATGGCAAGCTTCTGTGGCTTTGCATAATCGAATTTTGTTGCGCTTCTGTGGCGTTATTTAGTAGACGTTTATATTTTTGACCGTGCTTAGATTAGGGCGACGTCTATGGAATTAGTTGGGCTAGTTTATTTTCTTTATTTTCGTTTTGCCTTTTTAGTATAATTGCATATCATGTAGTTGCATTGTATTTTATTTTGTTTTTTTATTATTATTTTCGTTTCTTTTTAGTACACCTAGCCCTGCTACTTTGTAGTGTCCTCTATCCTTATTTCTGTATGCACATGTTGGACCTTATTTGTATAATAAGCCTCTGTGGCTTTATAATTGACGCTTAGATGCCCTGTGTTTTCCCTGTGTGGTGATTTTTCCATCTGAGCAATTATATCATGTGTTTATGTCTTGTATATCATTATTGTTGCATGTTATATCCCCCTATGTTCCCCGAGATGTTGCCATGTTTGTTCAAGTGTGCAGGATATTTTCGATAGCAATTGTGAGCTTTTAGATGAAGCCAGTTTTCCGGTGGATGGTCCACAGTCTACTGATTTCTTCAAGCATTTCTGGATCTGACTTGCTACCACTTCCAGAATTGCCACCTTCGAACTACAATCAGCTAAGTACTTTATTTTTTTTATTTTCTGCACAACATGAGGACATGTTGTAGTTTAAGTGTGGGGGAGGGAATGACCTATATGTATCTATTAGTCATTTGCTTAATTCGTTTTGAGTCTAAGCAAAATGAGCTAGAATTTTCAAAATTTTTCGACATTTTTGTTTTTTGTTTTGTCCCGAGTAGGCAATTCAATTCTATGTTCGTTATTTTTATAGTCATCCAAGCTATATACTGTATGTTTGATAAATTAGTTGTTTCACCCGATATATATTTTTCACGAGCCATAGTGAATGATGAGCTATAATATAAAGTTATACCCCCTTTGATTAGTGATTGTTGGTTATCTTATAAGACTTGTGCTTAGTGCTACGTATATATCTTGAGATTTATGATAGTTTGTATTTAGATCCGAAGTATGTTATACTGTGAATATCTTAGGTTTGAATGTGATAAGTAACACATAACTTATTGTCAAATGAGAAAGTTGAGTTTGTAATGAATAAATCGGGTGTGTCGGAAGCTGGTCGATGATTTGAGTGCGGTAGGGCATATCTCGAATGTCCTATACCACTATGATGACCAAAAGCTCACGACAGTCAGAAGAAGCTGCCTTATGATTTGAGTAAGGTAGGGTATATCTCGAATATCCTATTCTGCTATGACAGGGCAACAACTCATTCTGATGTGTGTTAAAAGTGAAATAATTAAATCAACTTGCAAAAGGAAGTGGTATGAAATGAATAGAAGACTAAGTTATCGTCTATCTTATCCCCAGTAGAAACTGACAGATCAGAAAGGTCCTAAATGTATTCTCTCATCTTTTTCGGGATATGTCACGTTTTGTAGGGTGCATCTTATAAGTATCATTTATCTCTAGTTTGAAGGGGGTATTAGCTAGTTTGCTTGGAATTTTCAAGTTTGGACTTAGTGGAAGTTTGTTATGGCTTTGCACACACACAGTGGTGAACTTCTGATTTATTGGATCTATGCTATATTGTCTGAGATGTCTGTTTTCATTTCGAGCCTTAGTTGTGTTTTGTTTTGAACGAGCCTTAAGGGTGAATTTATACGATTTATATTGATATATTTTATGATATTTTCCCTCATATTCGTATAATTTGCATAAGAAACGAGTGTTTAATGGAATTATTGAGTAAATGATATTTTAAACGAGTTATTCGCAAAATAGGTTAATTTTGGTGTTTTAATTGTGATTTTATGATTATTTGGATGATATTACGTTTTGCGATGTTTTGATGTGTTATAGGTACATGTTTGATGCTCAAATGATGATCAAAAAGAGATAAGAGTCGAATTACATTGATGATAGAAGAGATAATGATGATTTGGATTGAAGAAAAAGAGATAAGTATGGAAAAATCAAGATTAAGTCGATCCTGGACTGGCGTCCAGCAGCTTGAACTGGCGTCCAGAGTGGACGAGCGTCTGATAATCCAAACGGGCGTCCAAGGAATGAAGTTGATTCAGAGAGTTTGGACGCTGAAGTGGACGGGCGTCTGAAGCAAGTCCAAGGCACCTCGAACGAGCGTCCAGAGAGATGGACGGGCGTCCTTAAGCCGACATAGCAGCAGCCGACCTAGTTTGCTATAAATATCAGCGCGTATTTCAACCTAATCATACATTATTGAGACCTATTGATACACAATCATTAGGAGAAAACCCTAGGCGGCCCCAGCCCCCTTAGGGGAGGCTGGGGTTGCGATTTTTCTTGTTTTTCTTCGCTTTCTATTTCGTTTTACTGCTGTTTTATGCTGAATGCTTGGAGGCTGAGCAATTGTTCAAACTATGTGAATCCTTTTCAGCGGGTTTTTATTTTCAATCTAGATTTGTTTTGTGAATTTGATTAAAGTTGTATCTTTTCTATGCTTATGTGTTATGCAATCGATATCGAGAGATGTATTGCTATTTGATGTTTACCGTATGACGAGAGTCGGTGTAAACCTTAGATCACCATAGGAAATATGAGATTTTTAATCTTGACATAACGAGAGTTGATAGGTTGAATATCTAGGTTGCTAGATTGAGAGATCTTACACCTTGGTTTGAGAGCGTCAATCTTATATATCGAGAGATGAGAGATTGATAGGCGAATTATCTACGAGAGTAGGAATTCATACCTCCGTGAGGTGGACCACATCTTTAATTAAATCATCACAAGATAACTTTAGAGAGGAAATTAAGGGTTGCGGGATCGGTGGATAATTACTTGTTCAATTGTTTAATCACCATGATCATCATTTTTATTGCTTTTTCTCGTTTATAGTTTTATTTATTTATTATCGCTTTTATCCTTCCTGGCTTTGGACTGACAATCCTCTGTCCAGTTTATCTTTTCGTTTTGTTAGTTTAGGTTTTAATAATAATAGTAACAATCTTAGGAAAATTAATGAACTAGATACCCCGATTCCCTGAGATCGACTCCGGTATTAATCGCTATACTACGATCCCTACACTTGGGGAATACCGGATTTATAAATTTATTACTTGTTTATTTTTCATTGCATAAAATCCGTGACAGTTGGTTGATTGTAGATATGGAGATGTGGAGCCAAGTGACAATGATGCCAGATTCTACAAATGGTTTGTGGAGGTATTTAAAAGTTAAAAGAATGAGAATTTATTAGTATTTATTTCATATTTGGTTTTTAAAATATATTATAAGATCTGAAAAAGGTAGAATTTTTTAAATGGCCATATTTTATGAAAAAAGTTAGATATAATGATGTCCTTGAATATAAGTGTGAATATGCTTTGTGATTTATGTTTAAAACGTGGTTGTGTATAGGGAAAAGAAAGAGGGGACTGGCTTAAGGACCTTCCGTATGGTGTTTTCTGCCTTGGCAACAAACAATATGAGCATTTCAATAAGGTCTAGAATTAGTTTTATCAATATATTTATGTGTGATGATGATGTCATAACGAGCTTCGATATCTCTGATCACGATGTTTTCTTTCTTGTATTTAAATTGATGCAGATTGCTAAAGAAGTCGATGAGCTTGTAGCTGATGACGGTATGTTCAATAATTACTATGTTACTTCTTGCTTTATTTATACCAAAGTTAATGCAGCTGACATAGCCATTTGAATGTTCGGTGTATGAAGTTGTCTCTGCAATTGTTATTTACCACTTGAATTTTCTTTTCAATCAATTTTTGTATTGGGAAAGAGGCTTGTAGGTGTGCTTCAACATCCCAAACTACATTCAAAACATCTATGTTGCACTTTCATTTAGACAATCCAGACCATATTCTTATTTCACACATACCTTCTACCTCTTTGTCATGATAAGTTTCATCATTATTTATTCCAGTAATTTATTGATGAATTGCAGATTTCTTATTGTTTCATCATTATGTTTTTCCTTCTAATATGTGTATGTTTTTTCCTTGTAGGTGCATCCACTTTTTATTACCCAACAAGGATTGCAACAAGAAAGGTGCTTAATCCCTTTCTTCTCTACGGATTTTTTAGTTGGCTTTAGTATATTTTTGCTCTCCTGCAATATATATGGGTGATGTTTTTGTCATGATTCTGAGCTACTTTTTGGGCCGAGTTTAATTGCTGCAATTGGTGTTGTTAACCTAAGTTTGCTGCTGCTGCAATTTTGGTGTTTACTCTTTGGTTGATGCTCGGCTGCATTTTTTGAATGGCTTAGTGATGGTTGTTGGGCATTTTGGATAGTATTCTTCACGCAGGTATTGAAATCTTATTGCTGATCAATTTTGTTGTAGGTGTTTCATGGCTGTTTTGATAAACAAGACCGTTGGTAATAATCTGTGTCTTAATCGGCTGAAATCTTAAATGTTTAATCTATCTGCCAGTTTCAGTCCATCTTAGGATCTTTTTAGATGTCCGTCTCAGACCAAACTTAGTACTGTCTGTGCCTGCTTAGTACGGTGAGAATAGCAATGGACTAGCTTTATCCTATGTACCTTTACACTTGCAAGAGGTTGCCTGCAAATTATATGAGCAATTAAGGTGCACAGGAAGACTGGTGCTTCAACACATACCTGGTCAATCTATTACGCTAAAGGAAATGCCTCCGTGCTCACACTGTAATGCAAGAAAAATTGCCATAGCTTTTGATTCAACCTCTGTTTTTTATAGGATTTTTTCAGATCTCTTGTTGTATGTCATACTGTGCTTCCTGAAGGTAATGAATCTCCTGAAAAGATTATCATGCTGCATCGCCTGATAAGGCTCCTTTGGTTACAGCAATGAAGAATTTTGGCCTTTTTTTTTACAGGTGAATGTTTTTGAGTAATACTGGGGCTTTAAAGTAGTCGCGTGCTTAAGTATGTTCTGCCACAATCTGGGGATCAGATTGTAATTGTTTAGCAATGTGTCTTTTGCTTCTATCATTTCTTATTTAGGGTAAGCAGTACATTATCCCCATCATGTATCATCAGAATGTAGCATTTCGTTGTTCTGTATCAAGGCACTATTCTACATCCTTGAGTGTAATAAAACTTGTGCCTCTCAGCTGTATGTTTTTCAGCCATTAAAAATTTTGTATGTTTTCTCTGGTCTTTTCGTTTTGAAGATGAAGAGCTTTTGCTCTTTTGCTCTTTTGCGTATGAAGAAAATTTCTCCTTTTTACGGGTCTTTCTCATGTGTATCTCTGCAACACTGGCTCTTCTGCTAGCCATTTTAATCTACTTGAACAGATTCCATGGTTCTAGCTTGAAGGATTGCAAACCCGTGATGGTAGAGGTGCCAGTGAGAGACGTTGTTGAGGCCTATGAAGGTGACTTTATATAAAACAAGTGGAGTTCTTCAAGGAAGCTGAGTTCTTTGCCTCTGAAAGCTTCTGCAACAGGCAAGGACATGTTGAAAAGCTTCAGTCTTTGTTGCTGAAAACGTTTGCTGAGACCGATGAAGGGTAAACTGAGGTCTATGATGCCCTAGAACACCTTATGTCACTCTCTTATGTAAATAATCAGGTATTATCTTTACTCTTTTGTGTCTATTTCGTTTTTTGAAGGTAAAAGACTCAATCTTTCTCTGATGTTTTGCTAATCTGAACCCCTATTTTGATACACAAGACCGTTGGACCTGAGTAGTTATAATTTGTGTCTTCAGTGTCTGAAATCTTGCTTAATTTGTTAAATGTTTAGTCTATCTGTCAGTTTCAGTCTTCAATCAATAAAGCCGAAGTTATTATGTGTATTAACCCATGTTTAATGTTTCTGTTTGATCTGTGCTTATATAGTCCGATCTACATTCCCTATGTTCTTTTCTGTGATTATCAGAGTAAAAGTTCCAGCCGTTCAGTCAGATTCTGTTAAGACCGAGCCTGATATATGTTAAAACTTCAATCTGCTTAACCGCATAGGTTTTTGTCTTGATAGTCATAATGTATATTTATAATGAGAGACTAAAGAAATATCCAACTAAGCTTTCTGTGTCTTGTGCCTTAACTGCAGACACAGCCATTACATTAAATGCCGAAGTCTTCATCACTATTTTGTTCCATATCTACCATTTTTTTTGTGTGTTGAATATGAAACTTGTCCTAACTCCTAAGTCGAGTTGTATCTAAATAGATCTGGATCATTTTTTTTTCTATGCATTGAATATTAACATTATTAATTAATTTATGTATATCTATAAATGAAGATTTCATTTCTATGTAGGTTTTGTATTCAATTAATTTGGTTGGTGGTTGGTTGATTGTAGATGTGGAGCCAAGTGACAATGAGTCAGATTCTACAAATGGTTTGTGGAGGTATTTAAAAGTTAAAAGAAATGAGAATTTATTAGTACTTATTTCATATTTTGTTTTTAAAATATATTATAAAATCTGAAAAAGGTAGAATTTTTTAAATGGCCATGTTGTATGAAAAAAGTTAGATATAATGATGTCTTTGAATATGAGTGTGAATATGCTTTGTGATTTATGTTTAAAACGTGGTTGTATATAGGGAAAAGAAAGAGGGGACTAGCTTAAGGACCTTCGGTATGGTGTTTTCTGCCTTGGCAACAAACAATATGAGCATTTCAATAAGGTCTAGAATTAGTTTTATCAATATATTTATGTGTGATGATGTTGTCATAACGAGCTTCGATATCTCTGATCACGATGTTTTCTTTCTTGTATTTAAATTGATGCAGATTGCTGAAGTAGTCGACGAGCTTGTAGCTGATCACGGTATGTTCAATAAGTACTTTGTTACTTTTTGCTTTATTTATACCAAAGTTAATGCAGCTGACATAGCCATTTGAATGTTCGGTGTATGAAGTCGTCTCTGCAATTGTTATTTACCACTTGAGTTTTCTTTTCAATCAATTTTTGTATTGGGAAAGAGGCTTGTAGGTGTGCTTCAACATCCCAAACTACATTCAAAACATCTATGTTGCACTTTCATTTGGACAATCTAGACCATATTCTTATTTCACACATACCTTCTACCTCTTTGTCATGATAAATTTCATCATTATTTATTCCAGTAATTTATTGATGAATTGCAGATTTCTTATTGTTTCATCATTATGTTTTTCCTTTCTAATATGTGTATGCTTTTTCCTTGTAGGTGCATCCACTTTTTATTACCCAACAAGGATTGCAACAAGAAAGGTGCTTAATCCCTTTCTTCTCTACAGTTTTTTTAGTTGTTTTTAGTATATTTTTGCTCTCCTGCAATATATATGGGTGATGTTTTTGTCATGATTCTGAGCTGCGTTTTTTGGGCCGAGTTTAACTGCTGCAATTGGTGTTGTTAAGCTAAGTTTGCTGCTGCTGCAATTTTGGTGTTTACTTTTTGGTTGATGCTCGGCTGCATTTTTGGAATGGCTTAGTGATGGTTGTTGGGCATTTGGATGGCATTCTTCACGTTGGTATTGAAATCTTATGGCTGATCAATTTTGTTGTAGGTGTGTTTCATGGCTGTTTTGATAAACAAGACCGTTGGTAATAATCTGTGTCTTAATCGGTTGAAATCTTAAATGTTTAATCTATCTGCCAGTTTCAGTCCATCTTAGGATCTTTTTAGATGTCCGTCTCAGACCAAACTTAGTGCTGTCTGTGCCTGCTTAGTACGGCGAGAATAGTAATGGACTAGCTTTATCCTATGTACCTTTACACTTGCAAGAGGTTGCCTGCAAATTATATGAACAATTAAGGTGCACAGGAAGACAGTTGCTTCAACACATACCTGGTCAATCTATTACGCTAAAGGAAATATCTCCGTGCTCACACTGTAATGCTAGAAAAATTGCCATAGCTTTTGATTCAACCTCTGTTTTTATAGGATTTTTTCAGATCTCTTGCTGTATGTCATACTGTGCTTCTTGAAGGTAATGAATCTCCTGAAAAGATTATCATGTTGCATCGCCTGATAAGGCTCCTTTGGTTACAGCAGTGAAGAATTTTGGCATTTTTTTACAAGTGAATGTTTTTGAGTAATACTGGGGCTTTAAAGTAGTCATTTGCTTAAGTATGTTCTGCCACAATCTGGGGATCAGATTGTAATTGTTTAGCAATGTGTCTTTTGCTTCTATCATTTCTTATTTTGGGTAAGCAGTACATTATCCCCATCATGTATCATCAGAATGTAGCATTTCGTTGTTTTGTACCAAGGCACTATTCTACATCCTTGAGTGTAATAAAACTTGTGCCTCTCAGTTGTATGTTTTTCACCATTAAAAATTTTGTATTTGCATTATTCACGCAATTGTGTATTCAATTTCTTTGTCATCACGTATTTCATCAGCCAAAATCAAGAGTATCAATCTCTTTCCAGGGTCGTTCATCGCCTATATACATATATATATATATATATATATATATATATATATATATATATATATATATATATATATATATATATATATATATATATATACATATGCTCAAACTTGGTTCGTTAATCCCCTCCAAAAGAGAAGGGAAAAAAACTTGGTTCGTTAAGATCACGAGCTTGTTCACAAACGCTTGTTTAATATACGAGCATAAAATTATGTTCAAACTGAGCTCATTTATAAAAATTGTTAGTGCTTGTGTTTGCGTTTGGGCTTACTACACGACTGCACGTATTTTTGTATTCCAGCTCGAGCTCAGATCAAGTTTGACTCGTTAAGGTATCAATAACCAAGTCCAAATAATAAATAACAAAATACAAATTAATATTCAAATATCATAGTAACAACAATCTTACAAGATCTCTTTAAATATTCTATAAAATTACTCCACCTATTAGATTAATACATGCTTATCATCTTATATGTTATGCTTATGTTGTACATCGGTTTATCTATATAAGTAGGTTCACGAACATAATCGAACGCTCGCGAGTTTATTCATTTACATTCATTTAGGAAACGATTTTATAATTTTATTCAAGTTTGGTTCGTTAAGCTAAAACAATCGAACAATAACAAATACTAACGAGTCGAATATGAGTTTGTTTGAGAACAACTCTTTTCGTTTAGTAGCACCATCCAGACCTTATTCACATTTTCCCTATGTTACCGCTAGATGCAGCCAGCTACTTTATTAAATAACTAATAATATCAATGTTCCCATAATTATCATTCCTTTTCGTCTCAAATTTTAATTCATTCTACTTGTTCTCCTAAAATATAAATTGTTTTTCATGATAAATTAAGTATTTATTAGTATTTTTTCTATGTGATTCCTAATTTATTATTAATCAAATCACTTACATTAATTTATAACTATTACCTTAATAATGGTTAAAAGGATGAGGACGGGATTTTGAGTTTGATCTAAATGGCACGTGTCCAATGTCATTGTTTCGGATAAAAACTGGGTATCCAAAAAATTGGGAGGTATAAGAATTTAAAAATAATAGATGGAAAAGAAAATGTATTGTATTCTTTTACATAAACAATAATCAATCACTACCTATAGCGAGATTTGAAACCGAAAACTTCATAAAGGACATTTGTTGCCACTTGGATTCATGGATTGTGCCTCAATGCCACGTGCATTCCATGAAGTTACTCGTTGCGAGTAATAATACGGGTACAACCGATGTGATACAACGGTTGTCTATACCGTTAATCATCATGAATTGAAATGATCAACGGCGCAGATTGATCATTGTGTCGATCGTTGTATCACGGTAATTGTGCCAGTAACATTAATTACCGGTTACAATATGCTTGATCGTTCATTATCATGTGTGCTAAGTTTGACTTTATGCATCATTCCAGTTGATTTGATGAATTTTCAAGTGGTTTTTCCTTCATACATCAAAGGAACTCGCAGTGCAAAAGTTCTGATCAGTTGATGCATACGTCTCCAATAACTCAGATACGAGTGATGGGCAGCCCTCTTTTAAGTACTGATAACCCAATGACTGCATAACAGCTGAAACAAGCAAACAAACAAACAACAAGATATTAATTACCAACTTACAAAGTTTGAAGATGGTTATTGAGAAAGGGAAAAAAGTTAAAAAATCGGTTGAACACAGTCTAAACTCTAAAGCAAGACAATCTACTCAAGATTCCAACCATGGAACAACTAAGTGACCAATCTAAAGTATAAAGACGCTTTTGGTCTCTTTTGTTTAACGATTTTACACTATTATCCCCAATAGTACATCTTGGAACTTTTAATCCTCGTCAATGCATTTTTTTACCTCTTCAGTCCATTTTTGGCACAGTTTTAACGTTACTTTCACTATTGGTTGGTGGACACATGTCACTTTGGAATAATTGTGCAAAAACATACACAGACACGTCACTTTTTAATGGTCGAAGCATGTTGTACCTTTACTAAGCTACTGGTTGTCGGACACGTGTCAGCTTTTGGAATACAAATGCAGAAACATACATAGACAATGGGTAAAAATGTCAAGATGAAACATTAGGGATAGAAGTGTAAAAATCATGAAATAAAATGGACCGAGAATAATGTCTTTATCCCTCCCTTAATCGAAAATTGCAAAATTGGCAGTTGTAAAGAAACCATAGTTGTTAAAGCACTAATAATGTGAACATTAGACGATCACAATATATGTAATGCAAGAAAGCAAGTACAAACCTCCAAAACCCCCGGAGAGACGGGGAATAAAACGTAACAGGGAGTGTAATGGTGACTTAAACTATTCTACTGAGTCTGGTATGGAAACATGTTATGTTCAGCAATGTATGAGGCATCTGCTGAAAACTGGTGTTCAGCTGGGGCAAGTTCTGCAGGGTTGATCAACATGCTGATGGCAAGTCTACTGAAGACAAGTCTGTTGAGGCCCAGCAGACTTGTGGAACACGTCTGCTGCATGTTTTCGTGTTTTGTCTAAGTTACTTCTAGGGTATTTCAGTCATTTACTGGGTTGACTGTTAAGTCGGTTAGGGTTTGATTCCCAAGGCTATAAATATTAATTGTAAGTAATGATGTAACTTTCTCGTGATAATAAATTATCCTCGTTTGTCCGTGGAGTAGTCGGCACTTTGCCGGGAACCACGTTAAATATGTGTTCTTCTTGTTTCTGTGTTTGTTTACTTGTTAAATCTTTTGTCTTTGCTCACAATCACCATCACTTCTTGATCGATCCGTCATAACAAACTGGTATCGGAGCGTCTAGGTTCATCAAGAAATCTGTTTATCTGTTTAAGCAAGGTAGATTGGCACCAAGGTCATAACTGATGCTAGGATTTGGTTCTACACAAGCCTTTCTGGTGAGAAAGATGTCTGCTTTAAATGTTAAGATTGACAAGTGTTGAAATAGTGTCCTAAACCCAATTGGGTTGGATCGGATCCGACTGGGTCGGATCATTTCTACTATTTCTTTATGTTTATACATATATTAAATGGTTTTTCTGTTGTCTTATATTTGTTCTTTTAAAGAACCAATTGTGAATTGTTATATGATAACATCCTTAGTATTAAACTGTGATAGAGAAACCATGATAGGCGATTATAGTTGATGAGATCTTTAATCACTTTAATAAGTTTGATACTTAAATGTCTCTAGGCTGATGTACTATTAAACGGGACATTGATAGTACGAACAGACTAGCACGTATTAGATGTCTTCTGTCTTTAAGGGCAGGGATAGATCTCGTCTATCAAAGTGTATAGACACTTGGACTGTATGTGGACGTGTATTAGAGAATGCGTACGTTAGACTGACCCACTTACACTGTTAAGTGTCACACTATGTGGCGGTTGTGTAATTTTCCTTAGGACCGGAGTCTACATGGCATCACGGTGTGGATTGTCATGCTTTGACACTATTGAAGTTTCCTTTAGCCATAGGGCGATCATGCGGTAGTGATTGGGTGTGATACTGAAGCATGCAGAGTATACATGTTTGGTCGTCCGGGAATCGCGGACCCTATCAGTAGGGGTGAATATCCGAAAGGGCCTTCTTATAAGGAATGTCTTACTCTCGTGAATCTTTGCAAAGTGGAAGTAAATAAGTTACTTCGAGAGAGCATGATATCCAGATTATAAGATACGGTCGTTAATGTTTGGCACTCGACGTACGACCGTATGGATATTATTACAGCGATAGGATTGTAAGTTACATGGTAACTGTTTCACATGAAAGGTAGTAGTAATTGCATTTGACTCTTCCGATGATTGAGGGTCACGGTGTGTTGCTAGACGCTATCCCGTGATCGTTAGGCATGAAGGGCATTTTCATAATTTGCATTTTGTGTCTACGGCCAACATATTCGGAAGCCTATCGGGTCACACACACAGTGGCGGTGGCACATTAAACAATTTGGGTCACTTGACCCAAATCTAAAAAAATAAAAATATTTCAATGTATTTTTTAAATTATTTAAAAAATTTATGTACTAATATCTACTCACTGACCCGCTAAAATTTTAAAATATTGACTCTTGACCATAATTATACATAATTTTTTTATAATGCATTAGAAACTTGTAATATGATGTGTCGTTATCGATTCCTGACCCGTGTCATATAATTCCTGCAGCCGCCCCTGCACACACATAAGAACATCTAGCCGGATTAAAATGTGGTTATAGTTGATGACCAAATAAAGAAGGAATTTATCTCATACTATAATGGTTATAGTGGTAAATTAATATGGTGGTATTTATTTATTATGAATAAAGTAAAAGGACATTTATTGAAAATGACACATATTCTTTGGTAGGACCAATGGATCCAAGGTTCTTGTCTCGGGAATTTGATTTCCAATTAGATTGATCCTAGAGATAGGGACTTAAGGGTCAGTGATATCATTTCTGTTAATAAACAATGGAATTTCGACGCTCTTCACACGAAGATTCCTAGGAATGTGGAGGAGACGATAAAGGGATTCCTCTTAGTTGGAACTCAGATTTAAGGGATAGACGTTTCCGGTCTCTCGCGTCTAATGGGAAGTATGTTGCCAGTTCTAGAGCTAAATTCTTGAGGAAAGAGCTCCAGGACGAGGACCCTTTGGTTAATTGGGCCGCGATTTGGAAGTGTTATGTTCCTGAGAAAGTTAAAGTTTTCGTTTGGTTAGTGCTGCATGAGAAGATCTTGACCAACTACTTGAGGTTTAAGAGGAATTTAGGTAGCTATAATATGTGTGAAAGATGTGAAGGCTTTGTGGAGGATGTGGGTCACTGTCTAGCTTCATGCCATTATACTTCAAGGATTTGGAAATGCAGACCTCTTAGAGATTTCTTTGACCAACCAAATTTTACTATGAAGGAGTGGTTGATCCGTAATGCTACCGATTAGACTCATATCTCTAGATCGTCCTTTAATGGGCCAACTAATACTCTATTTAATTTGGCTATCTGGATTGTTTGGAAGGATAGGAATGGTCTTCAATAATGTTATATCGAACCCTGTTAATGTGTGTAATCAAATAGTCTTCTTGGCTAATGAATACATTCTCAATTGTAAGTCAGGTTCTAAGCACAAGACTTCAAGGGATATTAGATGGGTTGGTTGGAAATCCCCTCCTCTGGATTGGGTCAAGTTAAACACCGATGCTAGCTGCAATAATCAATCAGGTTCATCCTCTATTGGGGGTCTTGCGAGGGATCACGAAGGTAAGTGGTTGTTTGGTTTCTTGGGGAATACTAATATATCTCATATTTTCTGTGCAGAGCTCAAAGCTATCAGAGAGGCTCTTAGATTGGCTTGGGAAGCTAACTACCGCAACGTCATTATTGAATCAGACTCCCTCTCGGTTGTCACCAGTATCTACCATGATGTAGAATGGGACTCAAGTGAAGGTCCACTCATTGAAGATTGTAGAACTTACCTGAAGAGAAGCTGGAATTGCATTATACAACATACCTTGAGAGAAGGGAACCATGCTGCAGATTGTCTTGCTTCTAGAGGGCACTCTTTTGATACTAATTTTGTTATGTTAAATGATCCTCCGGACTATTTGAGAAGTTTTCTTTTAGATGATCTAAGAGGCATTCTATTGCCTAGGCTGTAGTTTTCTTTTGGGGGCTTTAGCCCCCCGTTTTGTACCAAAAAAAAGAAAATGACACATATTGAACTTAATTAGGCAAAAAGGACATCCAAAACAAAAACTTAGTTATAAGGACAAAAATTAGGTAGATAGACCCAAACATCCTTAATGAAGAAAAAATAAAAAAGGCAGGACACGCCTACGCTGAATGATTTATTTACTACAATGTCAAGTTGTTGTTGTGTTTTGTTTGGTTTTTTTTTTCTTCAGGATGGACGTCAATTTTTTTATTTATTATTATTTTTTTTGGACGGTGAAAGTTTATTTTTCCTTTCTTTCATTGACCACCGTGATACATGGACCAGCCCGATGTATTGACTACCGCAACGCATTGACCACCACGATACATTGATCACCGCGATGCCGTGACCACCGTGATGCACTGACAATTTATGCAATTTATGCAGTGACATCGGCAATCAGATATGCAGTGACATCAACATTTTATACAGTGATAACAGCAATCATATATGAATGATATCAACAATTTATGTAATGACGTCGACAATTATATATGCAGAGACATTGCGATGAAGTGACACCGAGATGAAGTGGCCACCCCCGATGCAGAGACACCGCGATGAAGTGGCCACCCCCGATGTAGAGACACCGTGATACAGAGACCATCGGGATGCAGTGATCACCGGGATGCAGTGACATTTGATCAAGCAACACCGTGATGACATTTGATATTTTTCCGACTTAATTTCATAAAATCGATTTCTTTTCTTCATAAAATCGACTTCAAATGGCTATATCTTTTGATATAAAACTACGATCAACTTAAATCTTTCACCTTAATACAATATTTTTATGCAGTGACATCGGCAATCATATATGCAGTGATATCAACATTTTATGCAGTGACATCGGCAATCATATATGTGTGACATCAACAATTTATGCAGTGACATCAACATCTTATACAGTGACATTAGCAATCATATATATGAATGACATCAACAATTTATGTAGTGACATCGGCAATCATATATGCAGAGACATCGCGATGAAGTGACACCGCGATGCAGTTGCCACCCCCGATGCAGAGACACAGCGATGAGGTGGCCATCCCCGATGCAGAGACACCGCGATGCAGAGACCACCCCCGATGCAGAGACACAGCGATGAGGTGGCCATCCTCGATGCAGAGACACCGCGATGCAGAGACCATCGGGATGCAGTGACATTTGATAAAGCAACACCGTGATGACATTTGATATTTTTCCGAATTAATTTCATAAAATTGATTTCTTTTCTTCATAAAATCGACTTCAAATGGCTATATCTTTTGATATAGTTTTACGATCAACATAAATCTTTCTCCTTAATTCATATTTTTATGCAGTGACATCGGCAATCATATGTGCAGTAATATCAACATTTTATGCAGTGACATCGGGAATCATATATGCGTGACATCAACAATTTATGCACTGACATCAGCAATCAGATATGCATTGACATCAACATTTTATGCAGTGATATTTGATGAAGCAACACCAGGATGACATTTGATATTTTTCCGACTTAATTTCATAAAATCGATTTCTTTTCTTCATAAAATCGACTTCAAATGGCTATATTTTTTGATATAAAACTACGATTAACACAAATCTTTCACCTTGATTCATATTTTTATGCAGTGACATCGGCAATCATATATGCAGTGATATCGACATTTTATGTAGTGACATCGGCAATCATATATGCATGACATCAACAATTTATGCAGTGACATCGGCAATCAGATATGCAGTGATATCAATATTTTATGCAGTGGCGTTTGATGAAGCAACATCGTGAGGACATTTGATATTTTTCCGACTTAATTGCATAAAATCGATTTCTTTTCTTCATAAAATCGACTTCAAATGGCTATATCTTTTGATATAAAACTAAGATCAACATAAATATTTTACCTTAATTCATATTTTTATGCAGTGATATCAAAATTTTATGTAGTGACATCGGCAATCATATATGTTTAAAATCTTTAATTCATATTTTTATGCAGTGACATCGGCAATCATATATGCAGTGACATCGGCAATCATATACTTAAGTATAAAATGTTTTTATTATTGTTTTTTTTGAATTGCAAGGAATATGCATCGTCGAACCGAAACCGAACAAAAAATTTTGGTTTCTCAATAATATTAACCGAACTGGAAACAACTATTAACCGAACGGATTGAACGACTTCGGATAGGTTCGTTTTCGGATAAACTGTATCCGTGTACACCCTACATCCAATGACACCAACATTTTATGAAGTGACGCATTATGCTTGTATTCAAATAATTCATTTTCACATTTCACATATAGCAACAACAAGTGCTATGATCTATAATTATGTATCAAGGCTAAAGCATCACAAACAAGAAAAATGACCAACATAGAGAAAATTATTGCAGAGCATCACTTGAATTTATCTTGGAACGGTTTTCAATCATGACTACCCCAAGAACTCGGATCCCTTCTTCCGCACCTCACTATGTTAGGTCTCCGTAACAACGGTCTAATCGGTTCCATTCCAGGCAATATATGTCATTCTAGCAACTTGGAAGTACTCCAGTTAGATGGAAATTCATTGGTTGGACCAATACCTAGTATGATTGGATATTGTTCATCACTGTCTTTTACTGTTAGTTTATTTTTCCTTCTTTCTTTCTTTCATCTCTTATTGTATCATGTATTCATAATAATTCTCTAATAATGCAGGAGCTTGTCACATAATAGCTTAAGTGGGTCCATACCGCAATCGATTTGTGTTTTGAAGAAGCTCAAGATACTAAAGCTAGAGTACAACCAATTAGGTGGAGAGATGCCTCAAGGACTAGGAAAGTTGGACAATCTTCTTGCAGTGAACATATCATACAATAGATTAATAGGCAAACTTCCACTTGAGAGCATCTTTCAGAACCTCGATGAAAGTGTGTTCGAAGGAAACTTGGTATTTGTTCCATATTGTTAAAGGGACCATGTAAAATGAATGTTCCGAAGCCTTTAGTCCTAGACCCTTAAACGTATGGAGACCCAAACCAAGACGGAGGAGGAGACAATGAAGAACCTTTACGTAGTAGTAGTAGGCATCACAACAAGAAGATTTTAAGTGTGTCAGCAATCGTAGTAATAGCAGCATATATTGTAATTGTTGTTGGTGTAATGATGATAAGTTGGTAATAAAGACAATTGAAGAAATTTAATGAAGAATGTAGAACTCGAATTCTTTTATTAATTTAGAAAATTGGGTGATTACAAATGGATGACAGTAGTAGTTTAAATAGCAGAAAAATACAGCTAGCTGTAGGAGTCCTAACTCAGTTTTAACTCCTATAATACAGCTATTAATTCCAATAAAACAGGAGATAATGCTACATTTAAGCTAACAACTTAACTACCTTATCCTCAAGATCAGATAATTCAAGACTCAACTCAAAACAAACATTTCCAGCTGTTGGTGCTGTTACCGCATTTAATTAAACACCTTATTACTCCAAAAACATCATCCTTATCTCTCCAAAGTGTCATCCTTATTACTCCATGCAGTAACAGTATCTTTAATAGCCTCCCTCAAACTTAGCCTGGGTTGAAGAGCAGCTTTTGTTGACGGTTTGGTGAATATGTCTGCAACTTGCTGTGAAGCTGGAATATGTTTAGTGATAAGTGAGCCCTGAGCTACCTTCTCTCAAACATAATGATAGTCAAGTTGTATGTGTTTACTTCTGGAGTGGAACACTGGATTTATTGTCATATGAAGTGCACTCATATTATCACAGTATATAGTTGGAGGGGTCTGAAGATGTACATCCAATTCTGCTAAAATGTATGATAACCAAGTGAGCTCAGCCTTTGTGTGTGCCAATGCCCTGTATTCGGCCTCTGAACTTGATCTTGAAACGGAGTGTTGCTTTTTGGCACACCATGAGACTAGGTTAGGGCCAAAGAAGGTGCAGTAGCCAGTGGTGGATCTTCTGGTAAGTGGACAGCCTGCCCAATCTGCATCGGAGTAGGCTGTTAAAGATAGTGTTGTTGGTGTCTCAAGAACTTGACAGTAGGAGAGAGTGGCTTTAACATATCGTAGAAGCCTTTTGACAAACTTGAGATGATTCATTGTGGGAGATTGCAGGAACTGGGAGACAAACTGAACTGGATATGAGAGATCCGGTCTTGTAAATGTCAGATATTGGAGCGCTCCAATGAGACTTCTATAGTATGTAGGATCTTGTAGAGGTGGAGAGTTTGCAATGGGCTTGAATTTAGCTTCCAGTGGTGTGGTGATTGGCTTGCAGTCAACCATGTCTGCTCTCTCCAGAATGGTTTGAGCATAATGACTTTGTGACAGCAGGAGCTGGTGACCTTGATGGTGGATCTCCACCCCTAAAAAATGATGAATAGGTCCTAAGTCCTTCATAGCAAATTCTTGGCTTAATCCTGTGACAAGACTGTCAACTTGATGTGTGTGGGAACCTGTCAACAACATATCATCTACATACAATAACAGAAGCATGGTGACATTGTTATGGTGTAAATAAACAAAGAAGGATCTGAAAGACTGCATTTGAAGCCATAATATATTAAATAACTGCTAAAGCGATCGAACCAGGCCCTAGGGGTCTGTTTTAAACCATATAAGGCCTTTTGCAGCTTACAAACATGATTAGGGTGTTGTTGATCCAGGAAGCTAGGGGGATGCTCCATGTAGATGATTTCAGTGAGGTTACCATGTAAAAAGGCATTTTTTACATCAAGTTGCTTGACAGGCCATTTATGGAATAGGGACAGGGTGAGTATCATTCTTATGGTACTAGGTCTTACAACTGGTGAATAGGTTTCTATATAATCTACTCCATCTATTTGATGGAAACCTTTAGCCACCAACCTAGCTTTAAGTCTGTCTAGAGTCCCATTGGGTTTTAATTTAGCCTTAAAAACCCACTTAGAGCCTATAACATTCATGGTTGCAGTTCTGGGAACTAAGGTCCAAGTGTGATTGTGATTAAGAGCTTGGAGTTCTTCTTTCATAGCAGTGGTCCAACCTGGGTGTTTGAGAGCAGTTTTCATAGTCTTTGGTTCACGAGGAATGTCAGGATAGGTTTGCGTAGTTAGGGCATATTTAGGGTTGGGTTTAACGATGCCTCTTTGGGACCTGGTTTGCATATGGTGATGTGGAGGATGAGTTGGAGTGGGAGGGGGTGGTGAAGGACTAGGTGAGGCAGAAACATCAGATGGTGACGGAGAGAGGGGTGAGGAAGGGGTGGAGACAGTATCAGTGGATGAATGTAACTACTCAGAAGTGAGTTCAGGATGCATGTTTCCAGCTGTTGGTGCTGTGTTTGAAGTGACAGATGGTGTGGAACAGATAGATGCAGAGGATGACATGGTTGCAGGACTGTGTTGTGGTGGAGATGGTGGTGGAGACGGTGGCAGTTGTTCAGGATTGTTGTGCTGTGAATTAGGTGCAGGTGCAGCAACAAAGGGTTGGCTAGGAGGAATGGAAGCAGTTTGATGATTAGGAAGGGGAATGTCAATAGATGCAGCATCAGCAGGCTCAGGTTGTGGTATGGAAGGTGTGGAAGGAAGCCATGAGTCTATGACAGACATGGCATAAGAAAGGGTTGGAGTTTTGTGTGCTGGAATGGCTGCTTGATAGGGTAAGAGAGTCTCATAAAAAATAACTTGTCTGGACATAAAGAACTTGTTAGTGGGAGGGTGAAAGCATTTATACCCTTTATATTGGGGGCTGTAACCTACAATGACACAGGGAGTGGATTGGGGATCAAACTTATGTCTTTTTCTGTCCTAAGTATAAGGATAACACCTTGAACCAAAGATTCTAAGGTTATTATAGGTTGGTTCAGTCTTGTGCAAAAGGAAATATGGGGAGTGTGACTTTAAAGCTGCAGATGGGAGTCTGTTAATTAAGTAGACATCAGTGGCAAAATCTTCAAACCAGAGAAACAAAGGGGTTTTACTGTGAAACATCATAGTTAGACCTAACTCCCTTATAACCCTATGTCTTCTCTCAATAGTACCTGTCTGTTCAGGGGTGTGGGGGCATGATATTTGATGTAGAACCCCTGTTTTAATGAAATGAGACTCAAGGGGATTATTTACAAATTCACCACCTCCATCAGAGTGAAAAACTTTGATGCACTTATTGAACTGAGTTTTAATAAAGTTTTCAAAGGCAACATACACAACAAAGAAATCAGATTTATTTTTTAAAGGATATAACCAAGTATACTTGGAAAAATCATCCACAAAACTAGCATAAAACCTAAATTTATTCAAAGAAGTGACTGGTGCAGGGCCCCAAAGGTCACAATGCACAAGATCAAATGGTTCATTACTGACATGTTCAGACAAATTAAAAGGTAAACGACTCATTTTGCCTAACTGGCAACTTTCACAAACATGCTCAAGTTTAATCTTTCCCAAGACATCTATAGCTCCTTTATTCTTCAGAATTTGGACAGCTCCTAGCTGAGAATGTCCAAGTCTCTGATGCCATGTTTCTGCAGTGGTAGCTGAGGATCTTGTGGCAGTGAGAGCAACAGAGGACTTGGGAAGTATGTAAAGATCACCCTTGAGTGTCCATGTCTTTAGCACCTGTCCAATGTCCTTTTCCTTAATGCAAAAACCATCATTAGAGAAATCACAAGATATAGGATGTTGTTTAGTTAGTTGACTTACAGAAACCAGATTCTGTTTAAAATTGGGAACTAACAGAATGTTGTTCATGGTTAATCCACCAGTGTAATGTGTGTGTGTGTGTGTGAGATCTCCTATGCCTGTGATAGGTAATGCTGTTCCATCACCTATCAGGACAGAGTCGATCCTTCGTAATGTCTGAGATTTGAAAGAATACCTGATTCACTGGTCATGTGGTTGGAAGCACCAGTATCCATGGTCCACTCAGTTTCAACCAAAGTATTGTCCAAGGTGAGGGCTGCAAGAGCTTCAGGATTCTTGTTGTCCTCTGCATTCTTTTTGAGCAACCATCAGCAAATATTAACAGCATGTCCAGTGACACTACAGTATTGACAGACCTCATTCTTGTACAAATCCCTTTCAGCAGGGGTCATTCTTTGGAACTTGATTTGTGGCCTTCCATTTGCTGAAGACCCTTTCATTTGTTGTGCTTGAAATCCCCTACCTGAAGATTGAAACCTGGTGTTGGACCTGTTCTGATCATCCCTATTTCTAGCATGTTGGTTGCCATAAAAGGCCACATGAGAGCCTGGGATTACATCTGAGTTGCTGATCTGTTTGGAAAACCAAGTCCTCCTTTGATCCAAGCTTTGCAATCGAGACACCAATTCTGAGTAAGTGGGACGAGGAGGCTTCAACATTGTTGTTGTGAAAGTTTCATATTGTGGTCCAAGACTAGTTAGAAGCAAATAAACCTTCTCAGTGTCTGGAATTGGTTTCCCTATAGCAGCCAGACTGTCACATATTTCCTTGAATTTTCTGACATGATCAGTGATGCTCACCCCATCATCCTTTCTGAAATAGGTGAGTTGTTGTTTCAAATTAAACTCTCTTTCTTGAGAGTCCTGGGCATATGCATCTTTTAATGCTTCCCACACAGAGTAGGCAGAGTCCAATCCGATGACTAAGCCTAAAGATTCCTCTGAGAGAGAGCCAATGATCCAACCTTTGAGAAGCCTATCAGACTTCTTCCAGGCAGTATATTCTTTTTGTTGAGCCACAGCTGTTGCTGCTTGTGCATCAGAAGCATCTGTGTTTGTTTCTGTACCTGCAATTGATGATGGAGCAGGTTTGGGTGGTGCGGACTGAGGATTGGTGAGATGATCCGCCAAATCTTGACTTTCAGCAAGGGAGAGGGCTTGTTCTCTCCATAGAGGGTAATTTTTGGAATTTAATCGTAGAGTGATGAAACTGGCTACATTGAGTGATAGTGTAGACATGATTGAGCTCACAGAAGGCTCTGATACCATAAAGACAATTGAAGAAATTTAATGGAGAATGTAGAACTCGAATTCTTTTATTAATTCAGAAAATTGGGTGATTACAAATGGATGACAGTAGTAGTTTATATAGCAGAAAAATACAGCTAGCTGTAGGAGTCCTAACTCAGTTTTAACTTCTATAATACAGCTATTAATTTCAATAAAACAGGAGATAATGCTACATTTAAGCTAACAACTTAACTACCTTATCCTCAAGATCAGATAATTCAAGACTCAACTCAAAACAAACATTTCCAGCTGTTGGTGCTGTTACCGCATTTAATTAAACACCTTATTACTCCAAAAACATCATCCTTATATCTCCAAAGTGTCATCCTTATTACTCCATGCAGTAACAATATCTTTAATAGGTAAACGCTTCAGCTCAAAAGAGACAACATGGTTTCATTGAAAAGGGGTTGGAAAGCATGTGTTCAATAAGTTCTTCGAGGTCTAGAAGCCTAAATACTAATACTGGGAAGCTTATATTGTTTGACTCAAAATCATCACCTGATTGTATGAGCTCTAGTCTTGAATCAGTACTAAGTAAAGCTACTGAAATCAGACAAGGCGTATTTGGGATTGTCTACAAGGCAACATTGTTAGAAGGCAGAGTACTGGCAATAAAGAAGCTGGTGACATCGAATAATAATTATCCGGGGGAAGATTTTGATCGACAAGTCCGGATTCTAAGCAAAGCAAAGCATCCAAATTTGATCACACTCAGAGGATACTACTGGAGTCCACAAATACAGCTTTTAGTTTCAGATTATGCACCTGAAGGAAGTTTACATGCCAAACTACACCAAAGCCCTCCATCTGCTGCACCGCTTTCGTGGTCTACTTGATTCAAGATCATGCTAGGAACAGCAAAAGGGCTTGCACCACTCATTTCGTCCCCCGATAATACACTAAAGCATTAAGCCTAGTAACATCCTTCTAGACGAAAACACGAACCCAAAGATATCAGACTTTGGTTTAGAAATTGAGTTTGAGTTTGTCTTTATACAGCTCGATTGAGTTCAAGCCGAGTGTCGAGCTTGGTTTTTTTAGTCGAGTCAAGCTCGATCTTTGTAAAATATTTTTGTCACAGATTATTATTATTATTTTACTTTAGAATTTTGTCATCAACATTTCCCCGTCTGACCCTAAAAACTCTCGTTGCTCCTTGTCTCTTTGTTTCTTCGTTCTTTCACAAAACCTAATTGGAAACGATGATTAAAAGCATCGTGTTTATGGTGATCCAAAGAAGAATTGATTCCAATTCATCGGTTCATCTGCGATTGTTGATGGATCCGGTCACTAAATAACTCTGTGGTGGATCTCGGCGGTTGATCTAGGCAAACCCTGCCTCCTTTCACTCACTAAACCTTGCAATCATCTCATTTCTCCCACTAGTCGTGAATCGATTCATTGTTGTGTTAAATCGATCGCCGTTTATCAGAGTCTCACATCCTCGATTCCTTGTATCAGAGTCTCGAATTATCTCCTTCCTCCCAAGGTATCAGCTTTCAATTTTTTAATTTTTTTTAGAAGGTGAATTAGGAGATGGTTCAACTGTATGATTTTGAGAAGTTTCTGGTAGAAAGTGAACTAGGAGATGAAGAAACATCTCAATTGCAGAATCGGTTATGTCTTGAACTCGCGATTGTTTGGCTCTTACTCGTGATAAGAAAAGGCAAGGTAATTTACCTTGAGTGCTAGGTATAACGTAATAGACTTTACACGATCAGGTTTGGCAAAAAAAGTTCGGAGCTGCTGTTATTATTCTTGAACTCCGATTCTACCGGAAGAGTGTTCCTTTTGGATCTTTGGCCACTGAGAATTTGAAATTTCTTTCCTTCAAGCAAGCACTATTTGACCTGGCTACTTTCCGGGAATATTACTAGGTAACGATTTTATTCAGTGCATTATTTTTCATCTAATGCCATTGCAGCAAGTAGGTTGCACTCTCTAGTCTAACATTGAATATCATTATAAAACTTGCTATAACATATTCCATGCTTACCTCGGAGATCAGATTTTCTGTTGATATCTCAAAATTTAATGTGTTATCTTTTCTTGAGTCATCATCAATTGGTTCTCGCTTGTAATAGATGTACTTGTCTTCTACCTAAAATTTTATTTTTTCTGTTTTTTTGCTAGACAACCTTAAATAGGTCCAGTGGTGAAAACCATTGGTTCGTCGTGGGTTTTTCATATTCTGGTGCACTTAGTACATGGTTCTGCTTGAAGTTCCCTCACTTAACTTGTGAAAGTCTTGCAAGTTCTGCTGTTGTTCTGGTTGTTTACAATTTCATTAAATTTGATCAGCAAGTAAAAGACTTATGTTATTTCATGTCAATGTGACCTCTTAGTGTCTTGATAACAAATATTAATATCATGCTAATTCACCTTTTGGGGTCACTGCTATCTATATAGACATCAAGCTGTTTATGTGTTTCATTGTCATCAGCACATTAACTCTTTGAGCTAAGATATGTAATCACCTTGTATTTTTTATTTGTTCTCTTATGAAGAACAGATTGGCTAATCTGCTGGTCCAGAATGTATAGCTGTTAAAGGTATTTCGTCCAGCATTATTATGGTAGCTTGACTTGTGAGGCAAGTAATATCCTGATCCCTGTCCCTGCTCCCTAACATTATCAATATGAGCTGATTTAAATGATATGTGTTATATCGATAATGTCTTAGAAAGGTTGTACCTTGTTGATAAAGTTATGTTCCCCTATGAAAGAATAATACTTACTCTTAGGAGGAGGGATCTAAGACACTGGCTTTGGCTTAAACGTTACAACATTAAGTCCCACCAAAAAATAAGTGATTTGGGCATGAAGAGCTTATTAGCAGCCCTTTTCTTGCAGGGTCATTAATTTAGTTCCCCTGTTTGGAGCCATATGTATGACTTTTGGTGTGGGACTTTTAATTATAATTCATTATTGAGTTTTCAATAGGTTTAGTTCTTTGAACTCTTTAAGCATATGTGATGTTTTATGCTATCACCGATAATCTGAGCACTTAAATTTCAAATTAGAATTCTTTGATGGTTCTGGTATTTAAATACTGATGTTAATGTTAATTTTTTGAAGAGGAAAGCACACTAGGGCTCCTAAGCAGGCAAGTCTCAATGTGGTTTCTCAACATAGGGGCAGCTTGGTAAAATATTGTGGGATGAGTCATCTTAAAGTAATCGTTCCATTTATTAAAATGTTTGTCTAGACTTCTGTTTGGTAAAAGGGTGACACAAACCCGTTCCATCAGGTGGCTTGATCTGAAACAAGTATTTGTTAGTAGTACTCATTATACATTACTACTATACATGGATAATTGCACAAGTGCATTGCAGTTGTACTTTACAAGTAACTGATAGCAATGTGTATATTGAGCATTTTGAAACATGTCAAATACTTTGAAATTTGAAGCCTTTGTAAAATCGAATTTTTAGCTTTATCTTGTTGACTGACTTATTTCCACCTAATGTATAGGTACCATTCACATACCAATGATTATCTAAAAATATGTCGCTGCTATAAAGCAATATATGAGATCCCTTCGGTTAAAGAAAAACAAGCTAAGTGGATTCCGGTAAAAACATTAATCTTCTAGTATTATAGTTGTTGACAACGTGTTTCTTCGATTTTGTTGCTGAATTCATAGATAAGACTTGCGATCCTTGTAGGTGCTCAAAAAAGTATGATGGTACCTTGTGTTGTCTCCTCATAATCCTGTGCAGTCAATTCTTCTTAACTCAACATTAGAGGACAAGAATCTCTCTGAGATACCACATTTTAGGTTAATCTTTTGAAATTTAAGTTCAGTTAATTACTTTGGTTTGAGCCTAGGCATCTGATTGGCGCTAACTGATAATTTTCGTTGTTCTGTTGTGATAAAAGGTTGATGTTGAAACAATTCATTACTATGGAAGTTATTCAGTGGATAGCTCTGTGGAGTACTTTCCAATCTGGGTTTGGGAACGAGAAAAAATGGTCGGTGGCTCTTTAGGTGACAAAGCAACTGAAGATTTTCAGCTGAGAGTCATTTAACAAGTAATTCTCATCCATGAAGCTTTGTTGCATGAAATCCTGAAGTTGCTTAACCTTTTTACTTAATTTTTATCACTAACCTATATATTTTTTTGTTTCTAATGGGGCGCCCCAAAGTCGGAAAGGAAGTCGAAAGCGGTGAATGTGATGAATTTGTGTGGACACATGTCTCACCCAATTTTCCAATGGCTCGAGTGAGTTTCATTTCTATGCATTCTTACTACTTCGAGGCTTAAAGATTCTACACATTTACACAAAGTTTTCTATATTAATGCAGAAAGATCGTTGTGATGGTACTGTGGGTGGCTCGTTGTATACGTTATTATTGTGGTGCAGTTGATAGTTGCTATTGTGTTATGTATAGATACTTTTATCAGAAATACATGGTGAATTGTAATAAATTATGTATTGTTTAAAAGGAAGAAGTTATAAGGTGTACAGAGTACAATGTTTATTTTCGTAGTTTATGGTGTATGTATGAATAAATTATGGCCCGCATTAATGTTAATTTATGGCATGCATCCAATTGGTCATTACGGCATGCATGTGCATGCCTGAAAGATGATTTTAGTGATTTTACGGTATTCTTTGTACGTTGTAATTTGACGTAGATAGGCCATTTATGGCGTGCTTTGGTTTGAGTTTACGGTGTGCTCTTGCATGCCTTGAACAATTTTCTCTATTGGGCTCAAACTATATTTACAGCGTGCATTTCAGATCATCTATGGCTTACAAAAGCATGTTGTAATTTTCAACATATATTTACGGCGTGTCCATTAATGGCTTGCATTTGTGTGCCGTAATTTACCATCTATGGCGTGCCTTGCACGCCGTGAATTGGTAAATTTCTTGTAGTGATCGCTACTCTCCTTAGAACGGTCAAAGCGTCGATCTTTTAAATCAAGCAAGGTATTCACCGTCTACTAGATTATTTGTTTATTGCTTAAACGAAGTCGATCTTGGGTCGATAGGAAATAAATTTTAAATTCCGCTGCGTTTCCGCATAGATTTCCTAACAATGGTACCAAAGAGAGTTTCGAGCTTAGGCAATAAGCATGTTAATTTGCATAGTTAATTTTATCTTTTAAATCAAGTAATTAAAAGATGAAAGATTTTATTCGCAAAACGATACAATAAAAGAGAAGAAAAAAAAAAAGGGATCCGGTGGTGCTCGGCAGACTGGCGGCAGCGGCGGGGCAACCTACTGCCGGCGTCGGTTGACTGGTCAAAGGTGGTGGATCCCTAAATTTTGTTTCGTGTATTTTGTGATTCAATATGGTTCATAGTTGTGAGTAATTCCTCTTTTGTTTAGTTTTGTCATGTGGCTAACCAATAGTTCAAATTGTTTTGGCCATTGGGATGCCACATGATATTAAAATAATAATGGTCTTTCCAAACTTTGTTTGGAATAGGCCTAGGCCTAGGTGACTTTCAAAATTTTGATTTTGGAAAGTGACAGACATATTAACCAAAATATTGGTCTTTTCAAATTTTGTTTGGAATAGGCCAAGGTACTTTTCAAAATATTTTATTTTGAAAAATGCCTAGGCCTAGGCCATTGATTTTGGAAAGGGCCAATGGAGATGCCTTTTGATTTAGGAAACCAAAGGCATACCTTTTGATTAGGAAACAAAAGGAAAGAAACAAAATAGACCTAATTTTAATTTTGATTTATTTTTAGAATAGTTTTAATTAATTAAAATTAAAATTGAAATCGGTTTAAAATTAATCATTAATTTTTCGATTAAAATCATTAATTAATTAAAAGTTAATTAGTTAATTGATTGGGTAAAATTATTTAATTGATTAAACGTTAATCGATTGATTAAACGCAAGTTGTTAATTTTTAATTTTATCTTTTTCATAAGATGTTATTGTATGGATTAGATATAGTAGATATAATATGATTATATGGACCCCGATTGATCATGGACTCGACCGATAGGATAGATGTGAATGATTTAAATTTTTCTGTTGGTTTAAAAATTGTCCTAGGCCGTTATGAAGAACGTGACCTAGTTTATTTTCTGCATTTATCCCATTCCCGTTAGCTCTCCCCGTGTGCGGCGGGTGCATTTATTTCATTAGATAGAATTAAATGTAACAAGAATGGAGCGGAAGATGAAGACCAAAGAAAGAAGAAAATAAAGATCCCTTTGGAGAATGGAGTATTAAATATCCTATTGGCGGTTGGAGCTATCTTTAGATTGTGACCCGTGGTTTCGTCAGTTTGTATTCGAAACCGCACCTAGGAAAAGTCCATGATCATACCGGTTACTTTACGCATTTATTTATTTTGTGCTTGTATTTATTTTATATGATACGATAGATGCATAACTAGGCACGATCTAGATGAATGTGTAGGATGTATGTCCATAGAGATAGATATACTTGATGAGACTGTAATTAAAATTAATTAATTGAATTAATTTACATGAATACTTCCACCTCAAAAGAATCAATTCGAAATTGCCTCCCCATATTATAATGATGGTGAAGTGCCCTTGCTCGGATCCAACTAATCAGCCAAAGCAGGGGGTTGACCTACCTCGGGTATATCGTCATTATCAAGATATGATCGTATGAGATCTCACGAATATTGGGGTTATGACTTGACTAAGAATTCTCTCGGTCACCAGCCAAAGCGGGGCCATTTGGATTTTAGAGGCAAGGGTTTGACTACTTCATAAGATGAAAATTGTCAAGGAGTTGACTAGTCAAACAACAAGAGTCGTATACGATACGATTTGACAAAGAGTTGTCTACCTATTAGACTATTTTCGGCCCACCAGCCAAAGCGGGGGTTGCGGTAGTTTAGTGGGATCTTGTCCACTAAAGAAATTAATAATTTTTGAAAGTCAATTGGGAGTAGTTGACTAGTGGGAGAAAAATCATAAACAATAAAACCATTTTTATTTTGCGTGTATAAACAATAACACTATTTTATCTTTATTTTTATGTTGTAGTTTTTAGCAAACTTTTATATTTATGTTTATTCTCGATTAGTAAAACCAAATTATGACTGTTAACTTTTGAGAAACGTTCTCAAATATGGTTAAGTAATTTTAATCTTTTAAATAAGTAATGACACGAGCAACCCCGTTATAGTATGTAGAGACAAGGGGACTACATAATTGATGCAGTGCTTGAAGACTTTAATGAAAAGCGGAAGCTCATGATATTGGATACGATCCAATATGATCATTCTGTCATATGATGACAATTAATTCAAATGTTGAATGTGAATGACCACACCGAATTTTGGAAAGGTTGTTTTCAAAATTGTAAGATTTAAGTATTGACTTAATTCGTTAATCATTGCTTAAAGGTTAATTAAATAGTTAATGTTTTGAATACGATTCAAAAGGTTAAATAAACTATTTAACAAACTTTAGATTTTCTTTATGAAAGGAAATTAAAGACAAAGCTCTTGTGATCTTTCTTAAGTCTTATGAAGACTACACTAAGAAATATTTACAAGTGCTTAAATGATTAAAAAGGAAAGTTAGGGAAAATGCTTAAATAGAGGACTTATTGAAGCCTCTATCCTAAGCAAGCACGTTGAAACAAATCTATCTAAACTCAAGTCAACTCTCGGATATATGATACACTACGAGTGTGATTAAACTAGAAAGATTAAATACAGAATACACTGAGATACGGAAAGTGAAGTAAACGTTGCGATATTTACTGTATTGTATTCTGAATCTGGTAAACTGATAAAGGAACTAAATAAACGTTTTTGTGTTCCGGTTCTTATGAAGAACACAAATTCAGTTATTTGTTAGGATTTAGCAGACATATTCAATTGTAAGGAATAAATGTTAATCCGACAAAGTTGAAAGGTCACTGAATCTAACATACTAGATTGACGTCACTATATAGTTGATATAGGTGAAAAATCTCAACTTAATATTTGTATGGCTGTTATCCATGATTTGTGGTTATTCTAGGCACAGTATCTATGGAAGGGAAGCACGTAATCAAACGTAATTCTGATGATGCTGAACCATATGATTATGAATCATGTGGGTTATACGTATCTTAACCAAAGAGGACTAAAATACCCTTTTAAGAAAAGGTTATAAATTCTAGAAAAATTGTCTAAAGCCTAAACATACCGATGTTTGTTGGCCTATAACAATTAATGCCACAAATAATTGTTTATCAATCTCCATGACTATTTTTTAGAAATAGTTGAATGTACTTATTGAAGTACAACAATTCGGAAAGTCCGAAAATTCGAGCTAGTACGAATATGAGATTGATGAACTATTTAGAAATTAATCTTCAATTGGATTGGAGTAATTAATACCTGAAGGGTGTTTCAGAAGTTGTCAGAAATAGAATCAGATTCTCCCTTGAAGGATACCATCTTTGGGATACGCAATTAGATTGTGTTCCTAAAATGGAAACAACACTTTATATGATAAAGGTGCTGAACGGCCTTTTCTAGTGTCCAATCTTACCGGCAGTGTACCGGGTCAATTGTAGCCTAGAATTGGTGAGTCAAGGTCGTATCCCACAGGGAATCTGGTCGAGTACCAAAGTCGGTCTCGTCCCTAGTTTAGGCCAACACAACTATTGAACGTGGTGATTTGTCAGATCACCGGTTGTACAAACTAAATATACACAAAATAAAGATTTACAACTATATAAAAGAGATAGCCGAGCTATGATCCAATCTAATACTCACAAACCCTAGCTAAGTCCCGAGGTCTTCTTGATTCACCGAAACGTTCTCGATGTCACCCGTAGAGTGTCGTTTCTTGGCTCTGAGAATAGACATTATTTCAATAATCTACCCCTTATGTCAGGTTCAACAGTCCGCTGACCGGATTTAACTGACCTTACACGGTCTACGATCAATGAAACGATCGACAAGTCGATACAAACCTTACACACGAAACCGAATCTGAACAACTCAGTCCGTTTTACAGGGTGATCCTAGAACCCCGGTTCCCGTATCCTCTCGCAAAATACATATGAGCGATACGTGTGATACGATTGTCAATTGGCCAATTTAACAAACGTGATAAGAATAAGCTCTAGAACTACGGTAACATCGAGAATCAACAATCAAACATCAAGAATACCACATGAACGAGCTACGGTTCGATTTCATAGACTATCACATAACTCGACTATCGAGAAATTAGCTACTCATTCTAACAACAAAATACAAGAAATCAACAATAATAGTTAACAAAAATAAAGATCGAAAGCAAGAACAAGAAAGGAAATTGAAACACAGAATATATATAGCTGTAGAAAATCGAATCTCCGAATGAGTTCCCGTCAATAACGCGTCAAGCTACCTACAACGATCTACAACTAAACTAATCTAATCTACCTACAAACTAATCTAATCTAATAAAAGATGAAGAAAAACGCGGAAAAATCGATCTAGATCTATATATATATGTACATATCAATATGGATGAAGATGGGGGGCATTTATAGTGTTTAGCGAAATCTGACTGTTTGGCGTGCGCCTAGGAAAGTGCAGGCGCATGCCTAGCATGTGGAAAGCAGAAATTCGGACTGAAAATTTGGCCATTTTCAGCCCCCGTAGGCGTCCGCCTAGCATTTCTCAGGTGCGCGTCTAACTGACACATCTTCAGTAAATCGGCCATAACTTTGTGTGTATACCTCCAAATCAAGTGATTCAAAGTGCGTTGGAAAGATAATGAAATTTTCTACAACTTTCATGAAAATGTCCAGCCCAAAAAATTCCTTCAAGGTGCATCAAATTTCAGATAAATGGAAGGTGTGGTTGTAGTACCAACGAGTTTTGATCCGTTTGAACGTTTAAGCTTCGTGCACATGCTCCAACCCTCGTATCTCGCCTTCCGGTCATTTCGAACACCTAATTCCTGCACAAAATCACAACAAATACCACACGTAACCCCTACAGGACACTAGGGTGACCGAGAGTATAGTATATACACCGAAAAAAACCGAGAATCCCGGACTTTACGTCCTAGGTCTCGAAATACAAACCATGGTGTAAAATACATCAAAACACAACCAAATGTCTCTGGAAACATATAAAACTAGGTATAAACGGGGTCCAATTACATAGTAAATGATAGCCAATTTGACTCGCATCAACTACCCCCTACTTAGCTTTCACTCGCCCTCGAGTAACGATGACCTTTTTATTTCTCCTCAAAGTTACTAATATAAGTTCTAGGTAACCGGGTCATTAAGAACTACCATAATCAATCACTAGTCAAGGTGATTCGTGAAGTCGCAGCTAACGTGATAAAACTATTCCATTCTCAATACAAGATCCCAACTCAAATGAAATGCATTCGTATAAACTATATGTTTAATCAAAACAATACTACAAGCTCAATGTATCAAAACCAATGTCAAAAGCATCAAAATTTCTAAACAACCGACTCATTTACACCAAAGGGATAACAATCACTAACTATAACTCGTTCAACACGAAAATGAAACATTGAATCTAAACCAACCACCCCCTACTTCAAAACAAAACACGAATGATAAGGGTAGAAAAGTTAGCTTACAACCGGAAAAGGCATGAGTACGATCAGGGTACCTGTGCTAATATCGACAAGCAATACCAAATATACAAGATACACAAGTATGGAGCTATTGAAATGAAAATAGACGGATTACCACAGCTCATCAAAACCAAAAAAACACCAAACTAGCCCCCCAAAACACACTTGTTCGGGTTATATTACAACAAAACTTACCCGAAGTATCTTAATACACACTAAAGAATTATAGTGAAATACAAGGGGAAAGAAAAGAAATAAAAACACATTCTGAGCTTAGAGTCCTCAACTCGACTTTCTACCCCGAACTATGTCAAGGATAGCTATACCAAAGGAGAGCAAACCGTTGCTTCTCCCTACAAAAATCGTAAGAATTGAGCACCCCTTGAAAGTGAAATACATAAAACATGGGGCTCAATCCCCACCACCAAGATTGGTTGGATGAGTCCATTGCATAGAACAACGAACTCACTTTCCCTGAACTAAAACATATCCCAACTAACAATGACTCTAACACCAAATATTCACATTTAGGCTTAACATCAACAACAAACTCAACAGGGTGCACCCCCGTAGGTATAACAGTAATGCCAGATGAAAAATGAATAGATGATTCAATAATAACAGGATTCATACCCTCTTCGTAGCATTCCTCAGGGGTGACTTCTTCCAAAGTTTCACGTTCTCTCCTCTCAACCTCCTTTCTCTCGATCAGTTGATCTACTTGAAGAGCCAAGTTACATATGGCTAGCTCCAAGTTCCGTATGTCTGTTTGCATTGTTGCGGAGACATTACGACATTCTCGAAGCTCTTCATTAAAATCTTGGACTAATTTACTCAATTGTTCAAGTGCCATCTGTTCATCCGTAAAGGTCTCTGATTCCGGAGGTGGAGCAGTATCGAGTTGTTGGTTGGAGTAACTTGGGGCATTCCCCAACTCATTGTTGTATGATGCGGTGTATGGGTTGAACTGGTAAAATGGTTGTGTTCTGTAACCCATAGCACCGTAGTTGTAATATCCGAATGAGTAAGGAAATAAGCCATAATTGTAGTATGGATTCATTAACTGCAAATCAAGGAAACAACACGAACACAATCACAGTATTTAGTCACTACCACTACCGAAATAGATGGTGTGACACTTCAACAACAACAAATAAAATAAACTATACAAAGAAAACAAATAAGAAAAATGACCTAATCCTAATAACTTAACTAACTTAAAAGATATCAACCCGATTCCCCGGCAACGGCGCCAGAAATTCTTGATCGGCCTTTTCTAGTGTCCAATCTTACCGGCAGTGTACCGGGTCAATTGTAACCTAGAATTGGTGAGTCAAGGTCGTATCCCACAGGGAATCTGGTCGAGTACCAAAGTCAGTCTCGTCCCTAGTTTAGGCCAACACAACTATTGAACGTGGTGATTTGTCAGATCGCCGGTTCTACATACTAAATATACACAAAATAAAGATTTACAACCATATAAAAGAGATAGCCGAGTTATGATCCAATCTAATACTCACAAACCCTAGCAAAGTCCCGAGGTATTCTTGATTCACCTAAACGTTTTCGACGTCACCCGTAGAGTGTCGTTTTCGGGCTATGAGAATAGACATTATTTCAATAATCTACCCCCCTATGTCAGGTTCAACAGTCCGCTGACCGGATTTTACTGACCTCAAACGGTCTACGATCAATGAAACGCTCGACAAGTCGATAAAAAACTCACACACGAAACCGAATCTGAACAACTCAGTCGGTTCTACAGGGTGATCCTAGAACCCCGGTTCCCGTATCGTCTCGCAAAATACATATGTAAAGACGATACGTGTGATACGATTATCAAATGGCCAATTTAACAAACGTGATAAGAATAAGCTCTAGAACTACGGTAACATCGAGAATCAACAATCAAACATCAAGAATACCACATGAACAAGCTACGGTTAGATTTCATAGACTATCACATAACTCGACTATCGAGAAATTAGCTACTCATTCTAACAACAAAATACAAGAAATCAAAAATAATAGTTAACAAAAATAAAGATCGAAAGCAAGAACAAGAAAGGAAATTGAAATACCGAATATATATAGCTGTAGAAAATCGAATCTCCGAATGAGTTCCCGTCAATAACGCGTCAAGCTATCACCGAGATCCTCCGGGTTACAATGATCAACAACTAAACTAAGCTAATCTACCTACAAACTAATGTAATCTAATAAAAGATGAAGAAAAATGCGGAAAAATCGATCTATATATATATATATATATATATATGTATGTATGTATGTATATATCTATATGGATGAAGATGGGGGGTATTTATAGTGTTTAGTGAAATCTGACTGTTAGGCATGCGCCTACCAACGTGTTTTGATCCGTTTGAACGTTTAAGCTTTGGACACACGCTCCAACCCTCGTATCTCGCCTTCCGGTCATCTCAAACACCTAATTCCTGTACAAAATCACAACAAATACCACACGTAACCCCTACATGACACTAGAGTGACTAAGTGTATAGTAAACACACCGAAAAAAACCGAGAATCCCGGACTTTACGTCCTAGGTCTTGAAATACAAACCATGGTGTAAAATACATCAAAACACAACCAAATGTCTCTGGAAACATATAAAATGAGGTATAAACGGGGTCTTATTACATAGTAAATGATAGCCAATTTGACTCTCATCAGGTGCGACGCAAGCCATGCGAAGTATCCCTTACCCGTTTCGGGATAGTGCCCTTATACTTCACCGAGTTCCAAAGAATAAAGTTTGAATAAATTCCATATTAGATATGGAAAAGGTTAATGTTGCAACTATCTTATCCGATGATTTGAAGTTGTCATAAGCAAAGTCAGAAAGGCTTGTAGCCTAGTACGACATATGCAACTTTGTGGAATGTCTTAGCAAGTACGCTAGATATTATTTACTTGTCTGCGGAGAAAAAGGTGTTTGTCTCCTAACATGCGGTCTTCTAGAGGAAGTACTTCTTCCAAAAAAACAGTGGGAATAAATTTAGATCTCAAAAGTAGTTTGAGAACCACAAGGAGATATTCAATCATAGGAACGTGAGCAGACGCCACATAGTGATGAGGTGTAGGACACTGCTCAGTGCACACAAAAATTCTGTAAGTCTGAGGATAACCTCAAGCCTGAAAAGGCTGCTGGTATGTTAATCTTGAAGAATGAAGGTCTCACGACTTATGAAGGAACGTTTAAAAGGAAAGATTGAGAGATATGGCTAAGAGCCATAATGTCTGAACTGGTTTCCATTAGTGACAACCACGTTGTGAACCTAGTATGTCTTACCTAGAGGGAATGTTCCTGAAAGGCTGACATGGAAAGTAATATGATTACCATAAGGCTATAGTGACGGCTGAAGGGTACAGGCTGTAAACCTTGTAATTATCTTTATGCTGCCAGCTGAGCCCAGTTCTATTCAGACTGTGCTTGTTATAACTTCGTATCATGGCTATATGATAGTGTTGAAGACGTTGGGCAGACATCTCGATGTTCATAGACGATAACATGATATGTGAGCCCACGAGATCCATTTATGGACTCAAATAAGTTTCTCTAGACAATTTCTTTGTTTGATAATCAAAGGAGTTTGATTTAGTCAAAAGAAGGGATATTCCCAATGTGCAAAAGGGTTAGTGGGAGTGTTACAGTTTTCGAGTAAGGTATTGGATATCTCTCTCGGGAATCAACACTCTATGTCACAGTCAATTAATGTTTGGTAGTTCAAGGTATTTACGAAAGGACTTGGTTTAGCAGTTCTTATTTTTGGAAATAAGAATCTATAGTGATAAATTTAACTGCTGTTAGATTATAATTTACCTATATAGATGTGATGCTAAAAGAGTTTAGCATAGATCGCGACGGGGATACTGCTAGCCGGTGTTCTCAAGATCTATCTATGTTAGGACGTTCGTTATAAAGATAAGGTGAAAGATGACACTTGTGGAAGGTTTCCTTTGCTACTGTGATAGGAACCATCATAAGAGTAATGCCCGATGTTCATAGTCCATGAATAGTCATAAGCAAGTATGAAAGTAAATCTGGTAAATGTTGAGAATGTCCTTAAACAAGTTAAGGATGGTTTCCTAGTTTATCGAAACTTGGAATCAGATAGATATAGTTATACAGACATATATCCTGAGTCTTATGAAGGTGAGTGGGAGCTATAGTCTGGGTTTGTAGTCACTTTGATTAAGTGATACAATGAGCTGGAAATGTTCTTGTCTATGGGTCACTGTAAATTCTAAAACTAGGCCAAAACACAATAGTGCCTTAGTGGCGCAACGGGAGTAGTACATGGATCTAGAAGGTTCATTCCTGAACCTTGTGCGGTTCTTCCACCTTTTCTATATAGCTGATATAGTAAGTGGATTCATTGCTTGAAGCAAGGACCAGGGTCTCGTCGGATGTTCATGTGTGTTTTGAGGCGGTTTCCTTTGACTTGATCATTTGGAGCATGGTATGAAGATAGTCTGAGTCCCCACGGATAGCGATCCGTTCATGGCTAGGGCTGGTTGCGAGTATTGCATGAGATTCTTGTGTTTCAACTTGGTCTTGTGTGTGCAAGTGATTGGTTTTAGGCCAAGTGGGCGGGTTGGACCGGATCCGACCGGGTCGGATCATTTCTACTATTTCTTTATGTTTATACATATATTAAATGGCTTTTATGTTGTCATATATTTGTTCTTTTAAAGAACCAATTGTGAATTGTTATATGATAACGTCCTTAGTATTATACTGTGATAGAGAAACCATGATAGGCGATTATAGTTGATGAGATCTCTAATCACTTTAATAAGTTTGATACTTAAATGTCTCTAGGCTGATGTACTATTAAACAGGACATTGATAGTACGAACAGACTAGCACGTATTAGATGTCTTATGTCTTTAAGGGCATGGATAGATCTCGTCTATCGAAGTGTAGAGACACTTGGACTGTATGTGGACGTGTATTAAAGAATGCGTATGTTAGACTGACCCGCTTACACTGTTAAGTGTCACACTATGTGGCGGTTGTGTAATTATCCTTAGGACCGGAGTCTACATGGCATCACGGTGTGGATTGTCATGCTTTGACACTATTGAGGTTTCTCTTAGCCATAGGACGATCATGCGGTAGTGATTGGGTGTGATACTGAAGCATGCGGAGTATACATGTTTGGTCGTCCGGGAATCGCGGACCCTATTAGTAGGGGTGAATATCCGAAAGGGCCTTCTTATAAGGAATGTCTTACTCTCGTGAATCTTTGCAAAGTGGAAGTAAATGAGTTACTTCGAAAGAGCATGATATCCAGATTATAAGATATGGTCGTTAATGTTTGACACTCGACGTACATGAAAGGTAGTAGTCATTGCATTTGACTCTTCCGATGATTGGGGGTCACGGTGTGTTGCTAGACGCTATCCCGTGATCGTTAGGCATGAAGGGAATTTTCGTAATTTGCACTTTGTGTCTACGGCCAACATATTCGGAAGCCTATCGGGTCACACACATAAGAACATTTAGCCGGATTAAAATGTGGTTATAGATGATAACCAAATAAGGAAAGAATTTATCTCGTACTATAAAGGTTATAGTGGCAAATTAATATGTCATCCCGTGGGACAGGGGGAGTGGGGACCCTCGGGGGTAGGGTTTACCCTTTTTTTTATAGTGGTAAATTAATATGGTGGTATTTATTTATTATGAATAAATATAATATAAGATATTAATTATGTTGATTAATTAAAGAAGATTCCGGATGCCAAAGTATTGGCTAAAGTTGGCGCAATTTTAGGGTGTATAAGATATACTTGGATTGTGCAATTTAATTAATAGTATTATCAAATATTAATATAAGATATTGATATATATGTATATATCTAAAATATATGCGGCTGAAATTTGTGTGCATGTCACACGTGAATGCCAAGTTGACATGTTTGAATATTTGGATATTAATATATTTATATGTGTCATATATATGTGATATATACACATGTGTAAATTGATTTATGGTAATAAAATAAAGATAGTCAATATTAGCTATTGACAATATCTTGGAAATATTTAATATAAAATATTAAATTAAATGAGATAAATCAATCAATTATATTTTCCTTATTTTATTAGGAAAATGTTTTTTTCCTCCCTAATCTACTAGGAAGCTAATTCCAATCAGATTGGGAGATATAAGTGGCGCCATTCACCCTATATAAGAAAGGGGTTGGCTAGCTCTTTTGTAAAACACAATTCCAAGAGCTAATAGTTCTTGTGATAAATAGAGAGCTTCTTAGGAGAGATTTTGAGAGAGAGAAAATGCCGGTCTAGCAACCGAATTTTTCTGGTAGCAATCCAATAGTGGATTCCGGTGGGTTGTTCGTGTGGACTAGCGGTAGAGGCCAAACGCTTGGGCGGCTCCGTGCATCGCTACTCTCCTTAGACGGTCAAAGCGTCGATCTTTTAGATCAACCAAGGTAACCACCGTCTTTAGCTTATTTGTTTATTTCTTAAACGAAGTCGATTTTGGGTCGATAGAAAATAAATTTTTGAATTCCGCTGCGTTCCCGCATAGATTTCCTAACAAGAGGCCGAACGCTTGGGCGGCTCTGTGCATCGCTACTCTCCTTAGACGATCAAAGCGTCGATCTTTTAGATCAAGCAAGGTATTCACCGTCTACTATATTATTTGTTTATTGCTTAAACGAAGTCGATCTTGGGTCGATAGGAAATAAATTTTAAATTCTGCTGCGTTCCCGCGTAGATTTCCTAACAACAAGTTTACAGGAAGAAACAGTTTTAGTCTGTGGCATATCAAGATGCGTGCTTTGTTGAAGCAACAGGGATTATGGGGTCCCTTGTCTAAATCAACATAAGGAAGTGTTGCTGAGAGAGCCAGTCTGGAGGAGAAAGCACATTCAACAATTATGTTGTGCTTGTCAATGATATTATCAGAGGTTGCTGAAGATGACACTGCTGAAAAGTTGTGGTCCTTGAGAGCCTGTATATAACTAAGTCTCTAACCAACAAGTTGTTGTTAAAACAACGTATGTTCAGTTTAAGGATGCATGATGGCACTCAGCTGAGGGATCATCTATACAGTTGAACACAATATTACTTGATTTAAGATATATTGATGTGAAGATTGAAGATGAGGATGTTGCATTGATTCTACTTGTGTCATTGCCTGCATCATATGAGAACTTTGTGCAGTCCTTTATTGTTGGGAAGGGCTCAGTATCATTGGAGGATGTAAGGTCATCACTCTATGCTCGAAAGTTACGCCATAAGGCATCTGGTTCTAGGACAGACAGTCAGTCTGCTGGATTGGTGGCTAGTGGAGTCCGCAGGGGGGGCAGGAAATTCTGGAAAGAAGAAATTCAAGAAGAATTCCAAGGGTCCTAAAGCTAAGGATGTCTGTAATTACTGCAAGGAACATGGACATTGGAAAAATGAATGTCCAAAAAGAAAGAAGCAGCAGGGTACTCAGCAGGGTACAATTGCTTTGGCAGAACAAGACACCAACTCTGAAGAAGATCTGTCCTTAGCAGTTTCAGAGTCATCAGGCAACAGAGATGTGTGGATTCTAGACACTGGGGCATCTTGATTGCGGTCTGATCAGGTTATAAATTTATTTTACTTGACCACCAAATACTAGCAATAGCACTAGGTACATCATAGCATAGCGATGGTGAATCAAGGTCGATCCCTCAGGGAATCAAAATGTGGACCCTAGGTTTAAATAATTAACTCACCTAATTCGTTATTGAACAACGGTCTAAGACCAACATAAAAGACAAAATACAATAAACAAACTCAAACCTAAAAGACACACACGTAATTAACCTTCCAATTACCAACGTTATCGTTTGGACCAAGACAACTTATATAAGATAACCTAACTCATTAACTGTCAATCTGGCTGTATTCATATTTAATTGGCTACGGGAGTCATCCCCTTAACTTGACTTAGCACCGGTTAGGTTACTAGATCACTGTGGTATTGTTACGTGACTTCACATTTTGGGTATCCATCTCATATAACTCACACGCTCATTATTCTAAGGATGCCGATATTAACCGTACACCTCGCTTAGGCAACATTCCTATGGTTAGGCGTACTTCCTAAACGATCGCTCAAGCCCTCGTCCTATTAACAATTACTCGGTAAGTCTCTTGTTAATCTACGATTCAAGTATGACTAGGTGTCGACAATTCCCTAATATAAAACTAATCTAGATCTTGCTGAAAGTCCCGAAAGATCGTTCGTGAGCCGAACTAGACGTCTTATATTGGTATTTCCTAATAATACGCTAATGAAAAATTGACGAGCGACGTAGCTGTAGCCATACCTACTGAGAAAGTAAATTCAACTAGGTTAAACCCACCATAAAGACGTGGCAGACTTAACTGACGGAACTAGGGCTCGGTCGACCGAGTGAAGGGGCTCGGTCGACCGAACGACTCTGTTCGGTCACCTGGACGAACTCAACCCTAATTACATCCTAGAACCAACCTCTCAGCGTTTCCTCATACAGAACAGATTAAACAGCAATTCGTACATCACTTATATAAACTATCATAGATACACATTAATTAAATCAAATAGAGTCATGAATAAATCTAGATTATGACGTAGGTCATGGGATCCTCATTGACAAGGTGTCACCACCTCCTAACGTCATAGCCGAGAATCACATCATCTAGCTATATTTAATTAATTCAAACGATAAGATCATAATTGGAAGAATTAATTACTTGAAAATAAAACATGAAGATTAAGGGCTTACATTGTTGCAGCCCTAACTTGCTGAAAGACTCTCAATTTGTAGTGCTCTTTTATCAATGATTAAATCAATGTATGAATGTATGTATAATACTAATGACAATGTGTTTATATAGAGCTCATAACCGACTTAGAAACCGACTAAGGATCGGATTCCCTAAACCCTAACCGACTTAAGTAATACGCTGGACTGTGCTGAGCTTTAAGCCCACTCGGTCGACCGAATAGCTGGGCTCGGTCGACCGAGCCTTCACTTCTTTGGGCTTTGTCTTCTATCTTCTGCTGGGCTCTGCATTGTCCTGGATCTTTAATTCCTTCTCCGTAGTCCGTCCATAACGCTCACTGTATTTATCATACAAAAACATAGTTTGTAATACCAAATAATGCAATAAATCATCGAAATGCAGAATAACGAATCGTAACTCGGGGTATATATAAATTAGGCATATTACGACTTATTATCCCTACATTAATGCTCTTTTAAACAAGAATCGGGGATAAAGATTATAGAATAACGGGTACAATTTGACCGTCATCAACTACCCCCCACTTAGCCTTTGATCGTCCCGATCAAAGTATCAATAAGTTATTCCCCATATAATCATTTTCCAATGGTCAAATTATACTAACACAAGAAACTCGAATCAACTCATATTGTTTATGCTCATAAGATATCCATTATTCATTACTCACTATGAATCGAGGTGATGTGTGCATGTGCATTAGTTGTATATGAATGTAGCAAGATTAGAGTTTATGCTAACTTCGAAATCTCAACCCACCAACATCAGCATTCCCACTTCTTAAGCCTCGCAATGGTTAAAGCACTAGAACAATAAGCAAGAGCGTATCTATAGGGTTTTTGGACTTGGAGACCGAGTACTACTCAAAGCCTCTTAAAGAGTTGAATATTCTTTTCATGTCTTCATATTTTTCAAATACTATCAATCTCAAGGAAGAAAACTTTTTAGAGTATCCCCCTATCTTAGATCATGCATAGCATTGAATATTACCACAAGCGCGGGGCTACTTTGGTAATGTTACTACAAGCCCAGTGTTTAACATTTTGCTAAACACATGTACGTCTCAAGCTTATTACTCCGCTTTTGTTGGCAAGAATATCAGAATACATCAGCAGATAGATATTGACACTAAGTTTACATAACCAATCCTCTACGCAATGTACACATAAAATTCTACATTTTTATTATAACCGCAAATTTCATCGATTCATTTATTGAGTAATTGAATAATAAATAACTACTTGCAACATATGACATGAATATCATTAAGTTTACTAGAAATATATCGTAAAAGTATAAAGTGATCACGTACTCATGAACCATGGTTCCTTCCTTATTAAATACAATATTCGGGAACTTCACAAAAGTAAATGTGATTCTATGTTTAAAAGTTTAAATTTTACTCATTTATTATATTATTTGATATATAGAAGCTTATTCGAGCAAGCTAAGTGAGCTAAGTGACTCGTACCCCCCACTTAAACCATGCATTGTCCTCAATGTATAACAATAAAGAGCAAAAATAGGAACTTAGCTCTGGATAAGCGCGGGAGCGGAACAAGTCGTGGGGTACTCCGGAGAATTTTGACAGACAAATACAGTTACCAACTGCGATAAAATGCAACCTCTGCAACAAACATCTTTAACACAAAACTTGGAACGCGTTACTGGGTTATTCCAGAAAAATATAATCATGTCAAATGGACTGTAAAAGGTATAATAATTGCCTTAAACATATTTAAGCCCATACTTAAGAATTATAGTGAAAATAATGCACAAATATCCAACACATTAAATAAGATAAATTTTATTCATTAGGGAAATTCAAAACGAACTCCATACAACACGACTTAACTTATTGGTACAACGAAATCAAAAATAAAAACACATTGATAAAGAGAAAATTAATAGATTACACAGATACAGATGCTTAGTCCGAAGGTATATCGTTCGGATCAACGAAAGCTAATGGAAGAACATTGGGATCCGCTTCAGGAAAATCTGGGAATTGCGCATCGTCATAACCTGGACCGTCATCATCAGGGTGCACAAGAGGTGGTGCAACAGAATCCAAAGAAAGGATAGGCATGGGCCTAACATAAGAGTCACTGCCTAGCACTGGGCACTCAGCTGCCTCACAAAATGAAGTGATCAATGAACCATAGGGCAACATGTGTCTAGGCTTGCGGGCATCGGCAGTCATCTCAGAACGCATCAGTGCCCCAACATTAACAGGCCATCCTCTGCTCAACCAGTACATCAGCGTAGCATGTGCATAATAAACTGTAGACACATGCTTGGCCGGAATAATGTTAGAACGGATAAGCCTGTGTAAGCACTTATCCTCCCATCGCCTAAAGTATGGCTCCTCAAAAGTGCGAGCAACTTCCCCTATTGTCCATGCTATCCCGAGATGGGCGCCAACCTCCTCCAACCATGCATCAGACTCATCAAACGTGACAGTGTACTCCGGCTCCTCCTCCGGGGTATCGAGACCATAATAATTATTAATCGTCCCCGGAGTAATAACAATGGATTTGCCACGAACTTGGACTAAATTCGTGTGTGGGTGCACGCGTAAATAAGAATAAAACTCTCTTACCCAGTCGACATTGACCTGGCCAGGTGGCGCAACAACCTCTTGCCACTGATAAGATTCCACGAGATCGAACAGCTCTTGACCACAGTTGGTCAAATCTAATCCCCGAGCCCGGTGTACCGGCGAGTTGTTGAAGAAATTCCGATAAACCGAAAATACTTCTTGGCTAGCAAATTGCGGTACCCCGTTGATCAAGGGTATGGCATCGTCGACTGCTACAAACTGTGCGGAGGATCGGCGTCTTGGTGGCATGACTGCAGAACTGAGACATAGCACGCTGACAGAATGATGCAGCAGGTGGAGGCTCTCGGTCGACCGAGAGAAGGGCCTCGGTTGACCGAGCAGAGGAGTTCGGTCGACCGAACTGATGAAGCTTTGCTGCTGATGTTCAGGCCTTCCCTGTGACAGCTTGGGTCGGATAATCCTTCAAAGATATGAACATGCACAATTTGTGATATTGGAGGGGATCATTTAGATTACTATCCCCAATTTTGGGTGGATGGAAGTTATGAGAAAAATTAGAAATGGGAATTTATTGAGAGAAGAGGAAGTAGAAAATTGGGGATTTGGAGAAGATGAAGATTTTGTGGTGTGGGAATGATGAAGAGAAAAAGGAGGTTTAAATAGAAAGATGTGGAAAGTGAAAGGTTTGAAATGGTGGAAGGTGATTGGTGGAGATAGAAAGGCAAGGATTGAGGAGTGGAATGGTTTTGTTGGAGGAATAAATTAATGGGGAAAATGAAAAGGTGTATTGGGAAATGAAAAATGGGGATGTGTAAAAATAAATGATAGTTGACCTCCTCAATTTGATACACACGAAATTTTCAAGTTTGAACACATAAGTTTATCAAAATTATTATGTCACAAATTGAAAAATCCTTACCAAAAAAAAAATCGAATAATCCAACCATAATCCATTAACATATAAATCTTCACTTTTTCCAAATAATACCAATTTTAAACCAAGCATCTTTTCACCAAATTCTCACCATCAATACATTTTATAATGATTTCTCTTCCTACTCTACTTCACGTTAAAATGATTCGAGTAAAAAAAACTTTTTGCACATCCGTAACCTAATGGTCATTGGAACACGGCAAAAATAAAAAAGGCTCTCGTCATTCTACGTTACTTTTATTCATAAAAATAAAAATAAAATAAAATAAAATGAAACGACAGAATTCTAAATTTTGAGTCTATAGCTCGACTTCTAAAATCTTCACTCCTAAACACTGCCCTTGACTTGCCAGGCTTTCACCCGCCAGCTTTCACCGAAAAAGTTTGACCGTCCTTTTCTACGAGTGCCCTTCCTTTGGATTTTAGTCCAATGAAAAGGCAGCCGAATTGACCATCCAGACAAGCGCCGACTTTTGGATTCATCTCTGATTTCGATGAGCTTTTGTTACGAACTCTTCTAGTTCGTTTCTTCGCTCTGGTCCTCCTATCCTTAGGTAGGTCTACAGCTTCAATATTGGTAAGGGCTGGCGCAGGCTGAACTGACCTATTCCGACTTAGAATAGTAAGGACTTCCTTCTCATCTTTATCATCGACATTATCATCAGCATCCTTTCCTAGACCTTGAGTGGCATCAAGTTTCTCCGAACCAACTACTTCTAACACATTAACACTTACCGGTACAGGGAAATTTGGATTTGTTATCCCATAACACTCAGAACCCTTGGCGTCAAACAATACTATCTCATGTCTGGTCATCCGTATGAAGGCTCTAGCGGTGTTGATAAACGATCTACCCAAAATGATTGGGCATTCAGGATGCTCCTCGATTTCCATTACCACTATGTCTATCTTAAACCGTAATTGCCCCACACCAATAATCATGTTGTTCAGTCTCCCAGTCATGATTGTCCTAGTTCCATCCGCTAATCTAACTTGGAGCGGGGTGTTAGTGGGTGTTAAAATGAAGTTCCTATCACAAAGGCTTTTAGGAAAGATATTAAGGCTCGAACCGGAATCAATCAAGGCTAAACCTAAATGGGTTTGTTCTAGGGTTACTCCAACCATAAAAGCTCCTGGGTCTGCTAACTTTTGCATCAGTCGAGACTCGTCTTTAATCAATATTTCATCTCTAAAACAAATGAAAATAGGGCTCTTCATAGCTGCGCTACCCTCTGACTCAGATTCTATCTCAGACATGTAATCATCATAATCTAAAGCTGAATCAGAATCCGAAGAGATTTCCTCTGGATTCAAAATAGACATACCTCTTTGCCAATAGGCTTCTTTAGCCTCTCTCGATTTCCTTGCCTCTCGGATTTTCGCTTTCATCTTTTCTATCCTTTCCATGAGCTTTGGTGTTAACGGCTTTTTAGGTGTAGTTTTGGTTCGTAAAACCTTAACTTCTTCTTTGGCTTCAAGAAAATTGGTTGATGACATTTTGCTGATCTTGGGCAGTTTAAGTGAGTGATTTACTTCGAATTATCTGCAATATTTGAAAAACAATAAACAATTAGTAAATTGACAAACAGTATGATTGCTCATACTGTTGTCAAACTTACAACCTACAAACAGGGGAAACAGACACTGGGGAAACAACACTGTATATAAAATTAAAGCTGGAAGAGGCTCGGTCGACCGAGTGAATATGTTCGGTCGACCGAACGAACATCCTCCCCATTCCTGCTTTAATCCTCTCACAGCATACAAGTACAGATAATTCGTCAGAAAAATAAATAAATAATGCAACTAAAAACAATAAAAACGAAGTAGATAAAAATAATTATTTAAACAATCATTGGGCCATTGACTCCCCGGCAACGGCGCCAAAAACTTGATTGCGGTCTGATCAGGTTATAAATTTATTTTACTTGACCACCAAATACTAGCAATAGCACTAGGTACATCATAGCATAGCGATGGTGAATCAAGGTCGATCCCTCAGGGAATCAAAATGTGGACCCTAGGTTTAAATAATTAACTCACCTAATTCGTTATTGAACAACGGTCTAAGACCAACATAAAAGACAAAATACAATAAACAAACTCAAACCTAAAAGACACACACGTAATTAACCTTCCAATTACCAACGTTATCGTTTGGACCAAGACAACTTATATAAGATAACCTAACTCATTAACTGTCAATCTGGCTGTATTCATATTTAATTGGCTACGGGAGTCATCCCCTTAACTTGACTTAGCACCGGTTAGGTTACTAGATCACTGTGGTATTGTTACGTGACTTCACCTTTTGGGTATCCATCTCATATAACTCACACGCTCATTATTCTAAGGATGCCGATATTAACCGTACACCTCGCTTAGGCAACATTCCTATGGTTAGGCGTACTTCCTAAACGATCGCTCAAGCCCTCGTCCTATTAATAATTACTCGGTAAGTCTCTTGTTAATCTACGATTCACGTATGACTAGGTGTCGACAATTCCCTAATATAAAACTAATCTAGATCTTGCTGAAAGTCCCGAAAGATCGTTCGTGAGCCGAACTAGACGTCTTATATTGGTATTTCCTAATAATACGCTAATGAAAAACTGACGAGCGACGTAGCCGTAGCCATACCTACTGAGAAAGTAAATTCAACTAGGTTAAACCCACCATAAAGACGTGGCAGACTTAACTGACGGAACTAGGGCTCGGTCGACCGAGTGAAGGGGCTCGGTCGACCGAACGACTCTGTTCGGTCACCTGGACGAACTCAACCCTAATTACATCCTAGAACCAACCTCTCAGTGTTTCCTCATACAGAACAGATTAAACAGCAATTCGTACATCACTTATATAAACTATCATAGATACACATTAATTAAATCAAATAGAGTCATGAATAAATCTAGATTATGACGTAGGTCATGGGATCCTCATTGACAAGGTGTCACCACCTCCTAACGTCTTAGCCGAGAATCACATCATCTAGCTATATTTAATTAATTCAAACGATAAGATCATAATTGGAAGAATTAATTACTTGAAAATAAAACATGAAGATTAAGGGCTTACATTGTTGCAGCCCTAACTTGCTGAAAGACTCTCAATTTGTAGTGCTCTTTTATCAATGATTAAATCAATGTATGAATGTATGTATAATACTAATGACAATGTGTTTATATAGAGCTCATAACCGACTTAGAAACCGACTAAGGATCGGATTCCCTAAACCCTAACCGACTTAAGTAATACGCTGGACTGTGCTGGGCTTTAAGCCCACTCGGTCGACCGAATAGCTGGGCTCGGTCGACCGAGCCTTCACTTCTTTTGGGCTTTGTCTTCTATCTTCTGCTGGGCTCTGCATTGTCCTGGATCATTAATTCCTTCTCCGTAGTCCGTCCATAACGCTCACTGTATTTATCATACAAAAACATAGTTTGTAATACCAAATAATGCAATAAATCATCGAAATGCAGAATAACGAATCGTAACTCGGGGTATATATAAATTAGGCATATTACGACTTATTATCCCTACATTAATGCTCTTTTAAACTAGAATCGGGGATAAAGATCATAGAATAATGGGTACAATTTGACCGTCATCACATCTTATCATGTGTGTCCAAACAATGAGTGGTTTTCAACTTATCAGCAGGTGGATGGAGGTCATATTTCTATGGCTAACAACAAAGTCTACAAAATAGTTTGGATTGGATCTGTTCAAGTGAGGACACATGATGGTAAATTCTGCACACTGAATGAGGTTAGGCATGTTCCACAAATGACCAAGAATTTGATATCACTTAGTCTACTGGACAACAAAGGGTTCAAGTTTAGGTGTGAATGTGGAGTGGTGAATGTCTATAAGGGTTCAGGTGTGATTATGAAGGGTATCAGACATGGGACATTGTATATTCTACAAGGGTCTACTGTATGAGGTTCTGCTGTTGTCGCATCATCAGAGGTTCACCAGTCACAATTGACCAAGTTGTGGCATATGAGATTGGGTCATAAAAGTGAAAGAGAGATGCAAATTATGTCTAAGTCTGATCTACCTGGGGGGCATAAGGTCAAGGAGTTGGAATTTTGTGAACACTGTGTGTTTGGAAAACTACATAGGAGTAAGTTCCCAAAAGCAATTCACATCACAAAAGGGACTCTTGATTATGTCCATTCTGATTGTGGGGGACCTTCAAGGGTGGAGTCATTGGGTGGTCACAGGTATTTTGTGTCCTTTATAAATGATTATTCAAGGATGGTTTGGGTAGTTGATGACGCTCTAAATGATACCAATAATCGTACCTATATTCACCCCGAATTATGCTCAAAGAGAGGATATATAGGCTCGTTATTGCTTAAAATATATGTTAAATGCTATGTGCGTGTTTCCAGGATCGTAATTCTACATCTACGTTATTTTCCCGAGGTTTTGGTAATGTTTTGTCTCATTTTGTGTGTTTTATAGGATGTACCGAATCTGGAGCATTGGAGAACGGATCTGGACCAAAAGGAGTACATTGGGCCAAGTGATTGAAGTCCAAAAAGAGATTTGCTGAAGAAAAAGAGGAAAAGTAGGCCCGGTAACCCGAGGGTTAGGTCCGGTAAACCGGCGTCTTGTTCAACACGAAATTGATTCTGCCACATTATCTAGGTCGTTTAGGGTTTTAGAGAGTCTTAAGTCGGTCATTGTATCTATATAAGGCCGCATTAGCTGATTATTGTGTAAGCATTCCATTATATCATAAATACATTATATATTTTGATGCAATAAAGTTTTCTTGAGCTTTGGAGAGTTGTTTGTGGTTTCCTCCCTTCTTCCACCATCTCTAGCTTTAGTAGATCGAGCTAGATCACCATTGTTGAAGGTATGAAGCTTTGAACGTTCCTTTATTGTCTTCAATATGGTATATATGTTCGTATTTATGTGTTTTATTTAATTTTCATGTTTAACAACCCCATAATTTACTTATTTTAATCGTACTGAGCAATGTGGATCCAAAAATCAGGAAAGGTCGCCCTCGGTAACCCGGCGGTCTATACCGGTTTACCGAGGCATGTTTTAGAAAACCTAAACTGGGATTCACTACAGCTACGTTGATCGGCAGAAATAATTAAAACGAGTAATAGGTCTGGCCAATCTAGTATTCGTAATTCGTAAATTAACATGAAGGACCGCAAGTGAAGTGTTAATTATGACATAGTCTTAATGGACCCTAGGAACGTGCTAGTCAATGTCGACAGCTGTCTAGGCGGGTTAGCTGTATAAGGTAACGCTCAATATCGGCAGTTCTAGTTCTTTATGCGTATGGGCTATTACGGACCAATTAAGGAGGGTAGCTTACGTATAGATTGTCTGCTGCCATTGTCGGAGTAGATAGGGTTAGGAATTACACCCGTAGCTGAATATGATAATGATAAAGCTCACGATTAATATAAGAAAATTATGTGGGGAAGTAAACGTAACGATTAACTAATCCAAGTTAGTAGATCGGTGAGGAGAGGGAGAGAATATCAAGTCTGTTTTCTATATTATTGTTGGTCAATGACCGCCTTTGTGTTGCTTCTTAATTAGGCTAGAATCATTTATACGTATAAGTTGCATTGTCTCTGTGGGATCGACCTTGACTCGCAATTACTATACTGCAATGTACCTAGTATTCTTGCTAGTAATATCGACGTTAGTGACTTACACGCGATCAAGATTTTTGGCGCCGTTGCCGGGGACAATGGCCAATTTTAATTATAAACATTTTAACTCTAATTAAGAAGTCGTTTTTATTTTATTTTATTTTATTTTGAGTCTTGAGTAGTTCTGTATCAGACCTGCACATGTTAAACTGACAGAAAAAGAAATTTCAGGGCCTGTTTCCCGAGGGTAACCTCCGAGTTACCGAGGCCTGGAAAATCGATTTCTGAACAGCCCCTGTTATTCTGTGTTATTCCCAGTTGATTGGGATCACACCCAACTGAAGCAGAAGTTGCTATACTTTTCTTGTTTTATTTTGTCTTTTGCAGGAAGTTCAGAACACTTCAGAGATTCGATCAAACCGGAGTTGAAAAAGAGCAAACAAGTCAAGCATTATGCCTAGGACAATATTGAACATCAGACCAATTTCCATGTACATCTGAAGCAAGAGAGAATTATGAGACAACAAACAAACGGTTGGAAAAGGAGAAAGAAGCAATCAAGCAAGAGCCTGAAGATAACTTAAAGGAGTATAGTACATATCGTCCAGGTGAGTTCCCTTTCGAGTTAATTGAAATCGTCTTCGGATTATGATTCTGATGATCCTGAAGAGGATCCTGACACGATTGTTGGTCCCTTGAAAAGGCTTTGGTTAAGTTTAGAGGGGGGTGAATAAACTTAACACTTAAAACTTTGGAGTTAACAAATTCTGCAACTTCAGCAGTCTGCTGAGACTTCAGTAGTCTGCTGATAATCAGTAGTCTACTGATAGTTGAGTTTGCTGAATTTGTGCAGCGGAATTATGTAAAAATTAAGCCTTAATACTTGTTGTTAAAAGTGATACTAAGTATTAGATACTCAGTAGTGCAAGTATGTGATTTCAGTTGCTAGATTCAGTAGGCTGATGTATAAGATAAACTAAGTGCAGAAAGTAAATGCAGAAAGTAAATAGCCAGATTTTATAGTGGTTCCAGGTGATGTAATCCTGTCAGTCCACTCTTCTCCTGTGATGTTGGAGGAAATTCACTAGAGATCTTTGATGCAGCTTTTACAAAGATTCCTAAGTTGTTTGTCCTTCACCAATAACTATGGCTTCACAAACTGAAAACTGGGAACAGGTAGGATTGCTGCTCCTGAGTTTTCCACTGGTCCTTGAAGGGTAGGATTGCCTCTTCACCGGCTCCACCACAAACAACAGTCTTTCACACAACCGATGCTTCACTGTCTTCAGCAGGTTCTTTATAAAATAAAGATTGAATCAAATAAATGATTCAGTTGCAGCAGCTTGATTAGGATGATGTAATCAGCAACTTGCAGTCTTCAAGTGTGTATGCTTGATGCAGCTTGAACACAGAATGCACTTGAAGAAATTCACTTGATCAGCAGCCTTAAGCTCAGTATGTTCAGCAGGGTGTTTTTCAGCTCAGTATTATCACTTAAAGTTTATCCCAATTTTTCATCATCTTTTTCTGAGTTGAAAGTCCTCTATTTATAGGCAAGAATGCATGTGACTTGTATTTGAAATTCAACTGTGACCGTTCCTTGTATTTGTCCCTTCTGATTTGCATTCTGTCCCTATTCATAGGACTGACACTGTCAGAATCCCTTTTTGACAGTGCAGTCTGTCCACCCTTTGACTTGTGTCTATTGGATAAAGCCCTGTATCATCCCAGCGTCTTTTTAATCTCAACCTTTGATTTTCTTGATAATTCAGAGGTAGTTGGTTATCCTTATCCATGTAGTCCTTCAAAATAATCTTGAATTAATCGAGATATGTATCAGCAGGTTCATCAGTCTGCTGAAGTACCAATCAGTCTGCTGATCATCATATTTCTGTATATAAAATATAATGCAGCTGATTACTTTTATCTAACTTTTATTTGTGAAGTTAGATTACATCATTTTAATAATAACTAAGTTCCAAACATCATCCAACTTATGGAACTTAGACCTTCTACACAAGGTGTATGCAATCAATTTAGGTCATCACAGACTTGCCTAAATTCTGATTCCATATCCTTGACTTTAAATACTAAGTTTGATCCCTTAGCCTTCATTTACTGAGTTTGAACCCTCAGCCTTCAGTCTTCAGTCTTCAGCAGGTTCCTGACTAGTCTACTGACCTATCTACCCTACTGACCTAGACCAGTCTGGCGACAAGAGTCAGCAGACCATTACAGTGCTTGTTTGATCAAACCTATTTATGAATCAAACTCTAATAAACCTATACATTAAATCTAGACATCTTTTTGCCTTTGCACTATAACAGCTAGTATGGCACTCATCATCAAAACTAAGAAATAAGTCCAACAATTTCCCCCTTTTTGGTGATGATGCCACTACCCTCACCTAATCAGCAAAGCAAAAAGATAAAACACAAAAACAGAACAAATTTAGTCAATTCTCATTATAATCATTGTTCAGTTATTACAAACTAGATACATCAAGGATAAAGAATAATAAGTATGCTGATCTATTGTCTCTTCTCTCTTTCTCTTCTAGCCTTCTCAGCTTGTTCTTGATAGGCACTGATTTGTTCTATCATATCCCTCATCCATTCATTTTCAATCAGTGTAAAATCAATGTAGGGATTGACTTGCTTCCACCAGTTCCATGCTTCAGGGAGGATAAGATTAATTTCATTCACTCTGAATCCAAACTTCATATACAGCTCCTTGAATTCATCCAGTGAGTCCCTTGCTTTTGTAATAGGTAGCACCTTATCACCTTTGCTACTTCTTCTGCCTCTGTTGCTTGCCCTTAAGGCTCTGACTCTTGCTTCCCAAAATTTCAAACCCAAGAAAGAGTTAAGACCTTCATGAAACCCCATGTCATGATAAGGTCTCCTCCTGTTGTAGTACTCTTTCTTGTACTGTCTAAGAAGATCATCAGTGAGTTGAACTCTGCCAGGTGCAGGTTGCCTGAAAGCATTTGTATCATCTGTCCATCTCTTCTGTGCAAAGAGTCTTGCAGCCTCCTTTGCTGCAGCTGATTGGCCCTCTTCCCCCTTAGTGACATCATCAACAAACCGGGATATAAGGCCATGAATACCCTCCTGTGATACTATCACTCTATTCAATTGCCCTTCCATAGTTCCAGTTCTAGTATCAATAGCAGTGATCCTGGATTGCAATGTCTCCTCCAGTCTGTTGATCCTTTCAGTGAGTTTAGGATCAGGCACAGCAGCTTGTTGTGCAGCAACAGGTTCAGTTGGCTCAGGTGTAGAAGCAAGTTTGTCAAGTTTTTGATGGATGGAAGTAAGCTGGTCCTTCACAAACTTATCTTTCAAGGTATTCCCTTGCTTGATTCCTCTTACATCCATCATCATATCATTTACAGCATTTTGAGTGGATACAAAATTTGAAGCAACTGTATCAGCAGATTGTCTGTTTTCATTCACCATCTTCATCAGTTCTTCAAATCTCTGTTCTTGCCTATCCAGTTGAGTTCTTAACTGTTGCATATCATTTCTGACAGTTCTTAACTCATTGAAAACTTCAACTGGCACTCCACTGCTCATTCTACTATCAGTAGGTCTATCAGCAGGCTCCTCAACTCTATATTGTGCCTGTTGTCTGCTGATGACCATTGCCTTACTCATATCTCTCCCAGCAGGGGGAGGTCCTTCCTCGACCATAGCACCAAGAATATCTTCCATAACTGGATCTTGTGCAGGTTCTTCAGCAGCTTCTTCTTCTCCAAAAATTTGAAGCTCTTCATCACTGTAGTCATAGTCCAGCAGCTGTTCTTCTGGATTATCAACATCAGCCTGCTGACTATCCTTCCCTACAGTGGCCTTGACCCCAGCAGGCTCCACTACAGCAGCCTCTTCAACAACAGGGGTTTCCTCCAAACCCGAAGTAGGTTCCAACCTTTGTCCAGGTGCTGTTTGTATCCCAGCAACCTGTACCTCCTCTTCAATTCCTTGTGGATTGAATATATTGTCATTATCCACTTGGAAACCTTCAGCATGACCAATCTTGTGTAGGATGATGGCAGTTTTAGTCAGAGTGCCTTCAATGTCAAATCCATCTTGATATTCAATTGAATCTTCAAAACTGGCACTAGGTTCATTAAAACCAGCAACCTTTTCTCCATCCAAATCCTCACTCTGTTCAGCATCAGTTTGTGCAGTAGGCTCTACAACATGGAATGTACTTGGTTCATCAGTCAGCCTACTAGCACTCAGAATAATACCTTCATTGATCAATGCCTTCAGATCATCCATGGTGAGATCCTGTAGATCCTCATCCATCTCTCCAGTCTGCTGACCCTCAGTAGACTTACCAGTATCAGTGGACTGTTGTACAGGTGGTTCATGTGTCAGTGCAGCCCCACTTGATTCTCCTGGTCCAGAGGGAAAGTCTCCTCTACTATCTGATGATGAGGAAGAATCATCAGGACCATCTCTTGGATCTCTAAACTTGATACCCTCCTCCTTCTGTTGCTCATCAAATAAATCCATCAATCTTGATTGCAGCAAGGTTGTATCAATCAGATCCAGCAAGTTCTCCACTCCCAGTTTTCCAAAAGCCCATTCTTCAAGATCTGTCATTGGTTCAGCAGCTGGCTTTTGTCTTTTGTAGAAACCAAACTTCCACTGGAAGTAGTCAGCAATTTGCTGAAGTTTGGGATCTACATACTCCTCCGTTTTCTTTCTTTGTTTCACATGCCTTTCAAATGGCATGAAGGATCTCCTGGGAGCAACTCCAGTACCTTGTTGACCTCCAAAGGTTCCAACAAGTTGATTCAAAGTTTCTTCTACAGATGTCTGAAAGTCAGTAGGTTGCTGTGATTGTAAATTTGTGCCTACTACTTCCATCTGTACAGCACTTGATTCCCCCTGACTTACATGCTCATCGGCAGGGTTAGCAGCAGACTGCTCTTCCCCCTGAACTATTGCCACATTTGCAGGGTCTTCAATCAAGTCTTCAACTACTTCTTCAATTACCACAGCAGGTTCAGGTACAGTGGTTTGCTGTGGTTCTTCAACAGATACTACAGCAGGCTCAGGGTCAGTAGACTGCTGTATATCCTTAACAGATTGCTCAACAACAACTTGTCCAGCATCAGTAGATTTGACAACCTCTTCAGGTGAGGAGTCACTAATTACTACAGGCGGAATGATAGTTAAGGGCTCAGCCTCAACAGCCTCTTCTTCCTCTTCTACTGATGCCTCTTCTTGGGCTCTCTGTGCCTCCAAGTTTTTCAGTTCTTTTCCCTTCCCATGTTTCTTCTTTTTGGCAATCTCCTTCATTCTTTTGGAGAGGGGTTCATCATCATCATTTCCAGTAGATTTTCTCTTTCTACTAGCTTCCTTCTGTTGTTCCCTCAGAATTTCAACAACAGTTCTTCTTGCAGCAACAGCAGGGTCAGTAACCTCCACTTGACCCCCAGCAGACTCAGCAGTCTGTGCTGTTTGTTTCCTTGTTTTCTTTAGAGGTTTGAATACCTCAGTTATTTTCTTTGTAGTTCCATCCTTTCTTTTCTCAGCAGCTTTCTTGGGTGCAGCAGGTTTGATAGATACCTTCTTAGTTTGCTGAACCTGCTCACCACCAGCATCACCATCATCTCCATCATTATCATCACCAGCAGCCTCTCCAGCAACCTCTTCATCATCATCTAGACCAGGAATAGCATGATTAATTTCCTTCTTGTATCTAGACTGATTAATATTCTCAGGTTCAAGATCAGGAACTTCCAAATGATTCCGCGGAGTCTGAATCATCAATCCCAAGGGTAAGGCCTTTGATTTCCTTTTCCCTAATTTCTCCTCCTTGGCTACTTTCTTCATATAATGAATGAAATAACCAGCTCAATCAAACTTCATGCTCCTGCAGATGATTATCATCAGCTCTATCTTGGGTCCTGATAGAGTATCCATACTCCCAACTAGTCCAAGTATGTTCTTTGCAATGAGCTTGCTCAACAGACTGTACTCATTTCCAATATGTTTGCAATTGATGCCTGGTACAGATTTGGTGGCTGCACTTGTTTTAATCTGATCCACAAACGCCAATTTGTCCAATCCCATTGCTTCAGGATTGACTGAACCATCCACCACTTCTTCAAATCCAAACACTTCCCTCAGTAGACTGGAGGAGATTTCAAGTTCCTCAGCATTCACAGTTGTCTTGAATGCTTCAGTTCCTTCTTCCACAACCATATTCTTCCAGAAATCAATAACATTGGTGTATGAGATTGTTTCTAATCTGATATTGAGCTTGTTCTCCAAGCCTGCAAACCTCCTTATTCTTCGTCCTATATTAATAGCCAACTCTGTTTGGTTTGCATCAACAACATAGCCTCTAACACTTTGGCTTGATTCGATTTGAACTTTAATTCTTTCCGCCATTGAAATCAGAAAAAGATGAAGAAGAATAGCTCTCAAATCTCTGTTCACACAATGTTGGATTTGCAGAGATAAAGTAGAAAATGCAAGTAGAGAGTCCGCTGTGTGACAGTCTGATTATATAGACAGTGGGTAGTTGAAACTGTCATTGCACGTACATTGAGGTAACCACGATTAATTTGAATAAGTCCTGTCTTGACACGTGGCCCATTACTCCTCCATAACGTTTGTAACCGTTGGATGGTTTAACTATGGTAATAAAGGATAAAATAAATATCCCGCCAATGTGCTTTTTGACTTTAATAACTTTGACTGAGTAACGTTCCATCCAGCAGGGTAATCCTCAGCAGGGTGGGCTCAGCAGTCTGCTGATAAATAGGCTTCAGCAGCCTGCTGACAAAAGTACTCTGCTGATCCCTGTTTTCTTCTTGTTTTGTTCAATTGATAATACAAGATGAAGTTTAATACCAATGACTGATCTGTCAAGTGAGCTCACCCAACATGACAAAGACCAATCCCCTTGGCAATCTCATTTGCTCAATTGTCCAAACATAAGTACATGGAATTGTTGATACCAATGACTAATCTGCTAAGTGAGCTCACCCATCATAGCAAATACTAATCCCCTTGGTGAATTCCAGTACATTGCTGAATATCAGTCAACTTTTATGATTCCAAGTTCAGTCCTTAACTTAGCAAATCTTTCACTATCAAGTGGCTTAGTGAAAATATCAGCAAGTTGATCTTCAGTAGGGATGTATAGAACCACCACATCTTTCTTTTCAACATGATCTCTTATAAAATGATGTCTCACATCAATGTGCTTGGTTCTAGAGTGCAAAACAGGATTTTCTGTGATTGCAATTGCACTTCTGTTGTCACACATAATTGGAATTTCCTTTTCTTCAATTCCATAATCCCTTAATTGTTGTCTTAGCCATAGTACTTGTGCACAGCAACTTCCAGCAGCAATGTATTCAGCTTCAGCAGTAGAAGTTGATATAGAATTATGTTTCTTGCTAAACCAGGAAACCAGTCTATTTCCCATTAACTGACAGGTTCCTGAGGTGCTTTTTCTATCAATCTTGCAACCAGCATAATCAGAATCTGAGTAGGATATCACTTTGAAGCTTCCTTCCTTAGAATACCATATCCCTACTCCCAAAGTCTCTTTTAGATACTTGAGAACTCTCTTGACTGCACCTAAATGACTTTCTTTAGGTTTAGATTGAAATCTTGCACAAACACCCACAGCAAATGATATATCAGGTCTGCTGGCAGTTAGGTACAGCAGACTGCCTATCATCCTTTTGTATAAGGTCTGATCAACATCTTTACCTTCTTTATCTTCATCCAATCTGATGTTTGTACTCATAGGAGTTGAACTCTTAGTGCTGTTTTCCATACCAAACTTCTTCAGTAACTCCTTGGTATACTTGGTTTGATGAATGAAGATTCCATCTTTCATCTGTTTAACTTGCAATCCCAAAAAGTAGTTCATTTCTCCCATCATACTCATTTGGAATTTACTCTTCATTAGATTTGCAAACTTTTCACAAAGTAAATCATTTTCAGAACCAAAAATTATGTCATCAACATAAATTTGTACCAGCAGGGTGCTGTCCCCTTCACTGATTCTGAAAAGTGTCTTGTCAATGGTGCCTTTTGTAAAACCATTGTCCACCAAGAATTGAGATAGAGTCTCATACCATGCTCTTGGTGCTTGTTTCAATCCATAAAGTGCTTTGTTGAGTCTATACACTTTATCTTCTTGATCTTTAACTTCAAACCCAGGAGGTTGCTGAACATAAACTTCCTCCTCTAGAATGCCATTCAAAAATGCACTCTTGACATCTATTTGATATACTTTGAAGTTCTTATATGCAGCATGTGCCAAGAATAATCTGATAGCTTCCAATCTTGCAACAGGTGCATAAGTTTCATCAAAATCTATTCCTTCTGCTTGAGAATAGCCTTTTGCAACTAGTCTGGCCTTATTCCTTACAATGGTACCAGATTCATCAAGTTTATTTCTGTATACCCACTTAGTACCAATGATATTTGCATAACTTGGCCTTTCAACTAGTGTCCAAACTTGATTTCTTTCAAATTCATTCAATTCTTCTTGCATAGCTATTATCCAGTCTGGATCTAAAATAGCTTCTTCAACAACTTTTGGTTCCATTTGAGATAGAAAACAAGTAAACGTGGCTTCCAGTTGTCTTATAGTCCTCACACCTTGCTGTACATTGCCAATAACTTGTTCAGCAGGGTGATTCCTTAACCATTGTGGGTTTTGGTTATTTTGATTAACAGGAACATCATCTTCAGTAGGGTCTGCTGTAGCTTCTTCTACAGGGGGGTCAGCAGATCCTTGAACTGCTTCAGTTGTTGCATCAGTAACATTATCAGCAGGGTGCTCAGCAGGGGCAGTATCAGAAACTTTTAAGTCATCAAATCTTTCCAAAACTTCAACACAATCTGCATCAGTGACTTGATGATCCTCAGCAGGTTCACAATCATCATCTTCCATACCAGTAAACTTAGGTTCATCAAACACAACATGGATAGTTTCTTCATGTTTCAGTGACCTCTTGGTCAGTACCCTGAATGCTCTGCTGACTGAAGAATATCCTAAGAAAATTCCTTCATCTGATTTTGGTTGGAAGGTTTTCAAATGTACCTTATGATTTAGAATAAAACATTTGCTTCCAAATGGATGGAAATAGGATATGTTAGGTTTCCTTCCATTCCAAACTTCATAAGGTGTCTTCAGCAGCTTCTTGTTTTATAATGTTCTGTTTTGTGTATAGCATGCTGTATTTACTGCCTCAGCCCAATATCTTTCAGGTAGCAATGCTTCACAAATCATTGTTCTTCCTGCTTCCTTTAAAGTTCTGTTTCTTCTTTCAGCAACCCCATTTTGCTGTGGTGTACCAGCAGCAGCAAGTTGATGTAGTACACCATTATGTTCACAATATTCTCTTATAACTTTGTTGAGAAATTCAGTACCCTGATCTGATCTTATCTTAATAACTGTTAAACTTTTCTCATTTTGTAATCTCTTCAAAAGATTAGGCATGCTTTGAAGTGTTTCACTTTTCTTGTTCATAAATATCACCTAAGTGTATCTAGAATAATCATCCACAACCACTAAGGTGTACTTCTTTCCTGTTACACTTGTTGGTGTTATTGGTCCAAAAAGATCCATATGCATCAGTTCCAACACTCTATTAGTTGATTGTTTGGTCTTTGATTTGAAACTTGACTTTATATGTTTACCTTGCTGACAAGCATCACATATAGCATCCTTCTTGAATGTGATCTCAGGTAAACCAATCACCAGTTTCTTCTTCACCAACTGATTAATATCATCAAAGTTTAAGTGATTCAACATCTTGTGCCATAACCAATTGAGTTCAGACTTGGTATGCACTATCAGGCAGGTTTCTGGAACTGCAGTAGACCAATCCACAACATACATGTTCTGTTGTCTTCTACCAGCAAGTACAACTTGATCACCTATTTCACTAATGACAATACAGTTGTTTTTGTCAAAAGTGACCTTGTAACCCTTGTCACAGAATTGTCCAGTGCTCAGCAAGTTGTATTCCAGTCCCTCCACATATGCAACATCCTTGATTGTAACTCCATTCCTCACAAGTGTGCCATATCCTCTTGTATACCCAGGTGTATTCTTGTTGCCAAAATTCACCCTTGGACCATCTTTTGCCACAAAGTTTGATAAACAGTGTTTATTTTTTGTCGTATGTCTGGAACATCCACTGTCAAAGTACCAGACACCCTACAAAACAAAGTTAATGCATTTTAGGTACCCAAACCTGTTTGGGTCCATAATGGTCAGTGGTAAGCATGACCCTTGGCATGTCTCCATAAGGTCTTCTCCTGAATGTGTCATACTTTGGTTCATACTTTGGTTCATACATGTATTCCACACATCCATAAGTTCTAACAGTAGGTTGTGTAGGAATCACATATGTTTTCTGGCCTTTTGGTTTATAATACTGTTTGAAGTGATTCTTGGTGTTAGAAGCATTAGTATAACCATTAGTTTGCTGTCTGTTAGGAACAGCCCTGTAGTATGGAGTCTACTGAGGCCTTGTATAAGTCCTCTGCTGATTCCATTGCCTAAGTTTTACCCTAGCAGCATGGTTATCCTTACTGTTTCTAGAATTAGATGCAGGAATATTCCAATCATCATCAGTAGGGAACAGTCTACCTTTCCCCCTGAGATAAGTATCCCTTGAATGATAAACATTTTTGGGTTTAGGATTCTTATCCTTTGAATATTTCTGTTTCTTACCCTTCTGTGGTCCAGCAGACTTGGTAGCAGGTCTGCTATCAGCAGGTTTAGAAGCCACATCAGTCCTATTTTTAGATTTACTCTTTTTATTAGGAACTGTTGACTTCTTTGACTTCTGATTTTGCTTCTTTGAAGCATTCTCATTGGGTTTAACTGCCTCAGCAACCTTACTGGGAGTTGGATCTAGTGCAGGTACAAACTTAGGACCAATTTTGGTACTAGGTTCAGTGACCTTACTGGATCCACTCTTGTTAGATTGTTGAGTTCCAAATCCAAGCCCTGTTCTATCTCCATAAGGCTTTCCTGATTTGTATGCAGCAGTGGAACAAGATGGTTCAGCAGATTCAGAGGCTGCTGGATGTTCAGCGGACTTAAACTGATTCTGTCCAACATCTTTTTCCTTACCCTTGAGAACCCTTAATTCAGCTTTCAATCTTCCAACTTCCAATTCAAGAGCTTCTTTTTCAGCCTTCACAACCTCATAACCAGATTGTATTATCCTCAGTTGATTAAGGATGGCATCCAAAGTCTCATTGTTGTCATAATTTCTGGGATTTGAACCACAAGTTGATTCACAATCACTTCCAGCAGGAGTATTGATAGATACAGTGTTGTATACCTCCTCAGTTTCATCCATATTGGCCATCAAAGCATAATCTTCCATATCAGCAACCAGTGTTGTGTCATCTGATTCATTTCCTTTTTCAGATTCCACTTCATATCCTGATTCATCTTCAGCAACCATAGCCTTCTTGCCATGTCTTCTTTGTTGACTCTTGGTCTTCAGTAGGTCTGGACAATCAGGTCTAAAATGTCCAGGCTTCTTGCAGTTGAAACAAAGATAATCAGGTTCCTTGCCTTGTTTTAACTCAGGACAGTCAGGTTTGAAGTGTCCTGGTTTCTTGCAATGAAAGCACAGATAATCATTATCTTTCTTTGGTTCTTCTTTCCTTCTTTCAGTAGGCCTCTTTGTAAAATTTCTTGAAGTGGCCTTTCCAGTCTTCAACATCCTGATTTTCTTGCTCAGTAGGGCAATCTGCTCTTGCATTTCATCCAGCATATCATCCTGTCCTCCAGATGTTTCTTCATGATGTGAAGCAGCCAATGCAGTGGTCTTTGGCTCTTCTTTTTCAGTCTCAGGCACAAGCTTTTTGCTGAATTCATAAGCCTTTAGATCTGAAAACAGTTTGAAGGTGTCTTCTTCATGCAACTTCCTCATTTCTTCAATTGCAGTCACCTTCATTTTCCAAACATCCTTTGCAGGTAGAGCTTCCAAGATTTTTGTGTTTATTTCCTCTTTTGAATAACTTACATTCAGCAGGGTAAGTTCATCCAAGATTGCATTGAATCTAGACTCCATTTGCTCAATGGTCTCATTTGGCAACATCTTGAACTTTTGGAACCTCTTTCTGGCCACACTGATCTTATTCTTCTTTATTGCATCAGTGCCTTCACAGATCAAATGTATCTTGTCCCAAAGTTCCTTTGCAGTTTTGCAATCTTTAACCTTCATGTACATATTGCTATCCAAGGTTCTATAAATGATGTCAATAGCAATATTATTGAGGTTTGCTCTCTTCCTATCTTCTGCATTCCATTCTCTTTTTGGTTTAGGAATGTACTCAGTTGTATCACCCACTGTTACTGCCTTGGTAATCTCCAGTGGTCCATCAGTTAGTACATCCATCATCTCATCATGAGTTGCAGCAAGGTAAGCCTGCATTCGACGTTTATACTCATCAAATCTATCTAGAGAACACATCAACATAGTTCTAGCATACTGTGTGTTATCCATGATGCAAGTCTTTGAAAATCAGTAACTTGAAAGAAAGTTTTAAAGAATTTTCACAAGCACAACAAGTAGGATTTCCTCAGAACAGAAGCATTGCTCTGATACCAATTGTTGGTCCCTTGAAAAGGCTTTGGTTAAGTTTAGAGGGGGGAGAATAAACTTAACACTTAAAACTTTGGAGTTAACAAATTCTGCAACTTCAGCAGTCTGCTGATACTTCAGGAGTCTGCTGAGACTTCAGTAGTCTGCTGATAATCAGTAGTCTACTGATAGTTGAGTTTGCTGAATTTGTGCAGCGGAATTATGTCAAAATTAAGCCTTAATACTTGTTGTTAAAAGTGATACTAAGTATCAGATACTCAGTAGTGCAAGTATGTGATTTCAGTTGCTAGATTCAGTAGGCTGATGTATAAGATAAACTAAGTGCTGAAAGTAAATGCAGAAAGTAAATAGCCAGATTTTATAGTGGTTCCAGGTGATGTAATCCTGTCAGTCCACTCTTCTCCTATGATGTTGGAGGAAATTCACTAGAGATCTTTGATGCAGCTTTTACAAAGATCCCTAAGTTGTCTGTCCTTCACCAATAACTATGGCTTCACAAACTGAAAACTGGGAACAGGTAGGATTGCTGCTCTTGAGTTTTCCACTGGTCCTTGAAGGGTAGGATTGCCTCTTCACCAGCTCCACCACAAACAACAGTTTTTCACACCCAACAGATGCTTCACTGTCTTCAGCAGGTTCTTTATAAAATAAAGATTGAATCAAATAAATGATTCAGTTGCAGCAGCTTGATTAGGATGATGTAATCAGCAACTTGCAGTCTTCAAGTGTGTATGCTTAATGCAGCTTGAACACAGAATGCACTTGAAGAAATTCACTTGATCAGCAGCCTTAAGCTCAGTATGTTCAGCAGGGTGTTTTTCAGCTCAGTATTATCACTTAAAGTTTATCCCAATTTTTCATCATCTTTTTCTGAGTTGAAAGTCCTCTATTTATAGGCAAGAATGCATGTGACTTGTATTTGAAATTCAAATGTGACCGTTCCTTGTATTTGTCCCTTCTGATTTGCATTCTGTCCCTATTCATAGGACTGACACTGTCAGAATACCTTTTTGACAGTGCAGTCTGTCCACCCTTTGACTTGTGTCTATTGGATAAAGCCCTGTATCATCCCAACGTCTTTTTAATCTCAACCTTTGATTTTCTTGATAAGTCAGAGGTAGTTGGTTGTCCTTATCCATGTAGTCCTTCAAAATAATCTTGAATAAATCGAGATATGTATCAGCAGGTTCATCAGTCTGCTGAAGTACCAATCAGTCTGCTGATCATCATATTTCTGTATATAAAATATAATGCAGCTGATTACTTTTATCTAACTTTTATTTGTGAAGTTAGATTACATCATTTTAATAATAACTAAGTTCCAAACATCATCCAACTTATGGAACTTAGACCTTCTACACAAGGTGTATGCAATCAGTTTAGGTCATCACAGACTTGCCTAAATTCTGATTCCATATCCTTGACTTTAAATACTAAGTTTGATCCCTTAGCCTTCATTTACTGAGTTTGAACCCTCAGCCTTCAGTCTTCAGTCTTCAGCAGGTTCCTGACTAGTCTACTGACCTATCTACCCTACTGACCTAGACCAGTCTGCTGACAAGAGTCAGCTGACCATTCTGTGCTTGTTTGATCAAACCTATTTATGAATCAAACTCTAATAAACCTATACATTTAATCTAGACATCTTTTTGCCTTTGCACTATAACAGCTAGTATGGCACTCATCATCAAAACTAAGAAATAAGTCCAACAACGATGTTTTCTGAGCCTGAGGATTACCCAGACTCAGACACCGTTATAAAGTTATGAGACCCTGGCACGTTCAGACTCCCAATTTCTGTTAATGGAATATCAGTAGGATTAGGTCTCTGCGAATCTGGCTCGAGTTGCAATATTTTACCCTTTTCCCTCTGTCAAAAGATAAAGCTTCCAGTCGTTATGAATCAAACCAGAACCATGACCTTCGTTGACAGAACTAGAGACATGCCTGCGGGTTTGCTTAGAAAGTGCACAATTAAGGCAGGAGGATTCACGTATCCTATTCACTTTACGGTCATAGATGTACCTGAAGATCCCAGTGCCCCGGTTTTATTAGGAAGACCTTTCCTAGCAACTAGCAGAGCGGTTATGGATTTTGATAAATGGGAGATTACCTTAAGATTGAATAATGATGTTGTATCTTTTAAGATCTTAAAACCCATGGATAATGGACCGGAAAGTTGCAAGAAGACGTATGCTTCAGGGAAGGTGGAAATTATGGAAATAGAAGGGCATAAGAATAGAGAGGTTGTAGTAGAAACCGTTGAGCAAGAATTTATGAGACTGATGCTGAGAGAGAGAGAATAAAAGGACTACGACAAGAAGCTCACGGAAGCTAGTCCTTCCGTGTTGCGTAGTGAACGAATTGAGCTTAAAGTGGAAAATGTGGAGTCCTAGGGTTGGCAGACTTGGTATGCAAGCTAAGATAGAAAGGCGTGCTAAGAAGAGAGCTCAGAAAGGTTCTATAAAAGTACAAACCTCTGGAGCGAAAATTTGGCAAGTTAAAGCTCCAACCCTTGAATGATCAGAGATCTGAAGAAAGTCGAGTTGGCGACTATAAACTCAGAACTATCTCTTTAAACCCTTAGGTAGTTTAGGATTGAATAAAAGTAGCCAGATGAAGGGACGAGCTTTTTTTCATCCTTCCACACCCTTAGGCTTGAAACCGATGGTTGTGGAAAGATTTTTTTACTCGTTGTGGATTCTAGTGAAGTAGGTTAGGTTTTGAGTCGGAAATAGCAATGGAAGAAGTACAAGGCTAATCAATTTGAGGACAGAATTGAGCAGGAAGGTTGAGTAAAGTGTGCAGATAAGGCAGGAAAAGAAATCTGGGGAAAAGTACCCCTGGTATCTCGAGGATAACCTCTGGGTTACCGAGGCTGGCTTTTTAAATTTCTGAACGTCAGAGTGTAAAGATGAATTTTTAAAGGCACGTGGAAGACACACGTTGCACCAGATACGGTCAGTCAGCAAAAACCGAACCATTTCCTCCTCTTTTCAAAATTTTCATCCTTTCCCACACTCCACCATAACTCCAATCACTTCCTCAAATCCCTCACTTTAATTACACTCTACCCACTATCCCACTAAACCATCCATATTCACTCCATTCTTCCTATTTAAACCATCCATTCACCACCATTATCATCATTCTTATCAAATATCATTTCCTCATTTCATCAAATTCTCCCATTTCTTCTTCTTCATCCACCAAATTCGGTCACATCACCACCATATCACCACCAATAACCACATTATTTCCTTCCATTTTCCTAAACCCTAAACACCATTTCTTATCCCTGTTATTGACCTGTATTGCTGCTGTTACTGTGAAGTGCTGCCATTTTTATTTTTTTATCATCAGAGGCACAGTCCCAGAGAAAAATCAGAAAAAGTTCAGCCGGTAAACCGACCCTACCTCCGGTTTACCGAGGGCAATTTTTCAGAATCAGCTTCATATTCTGTTTCTATACTAATTCAGGATGGGTCCTAAGCGTCAACGATCAGCAGTTCGTCCCAGTGGATATCAAACAGTCTATGGGGATGCTAACCCTTTGATTGACGGGGTTGAGCAGTTCCACTCTTTAGCTATCTACGAGTCGTTCCGAGGCCATTGGAATGTAAGGCCGGTTGCTCGAGAACGAGGGGTAGACTTGGAGGATTGCAGTTCGATTTTCCGGATGCCCTACAAGCACAAGATTTATTGGACATGGCGGAGGCACCGGAAAGGTTCAATGCCACGGTGGTACAGGAATTTTATGCTTATGTTTCGCATAACCCAGGAGCCACATATGCTATGGTTCACGGTATTAAAGTTGATTTTTCGATCGAGCGGATCAACGCTCATTTTGGGGTGAGAAATCCACCGGTTTGCCCGGATGAGTATACATCCTCAAGAAACATCAAAGACTTGGAGAGGATGGCCATGATTGCTGAATTCTTAGGGGTGCAATGGAAGCGCAACCCTATGGGAGCCCCCACCATCTTCCTAGAAAATGATTTATCTTGGGACCGGAAGATGGTCAACAGATTTGTTTGTGCTCGCCTTCTACCGACCAAGCACACGGCCTCTGTCATTACTACGAGGGTGGAGTTGATGTTTTATTTAGAGACTGGAGCCTGTACCAGCAGAGAAGTATGAAGACATATTGTCTGACTTATAACCAGGGAAGTCTGTGATGACCTTGGATAAGTCTAAGTTATATTACAAGTGATGAAATTCATTGTTTAAATATGGTGTACACTAATATCACTCAAATCAAGGATCAGTGAAGTACAAGGACTCTTGTAAACTCAAAGAAATCAAGAAAGCAGTGAACCGGCAAAGTGAACTGACTATCGGCTGAGTAAAGACAAAGCAGTGAAGGAAGAACTAAACACTTAACCGTTCAAATAACAGCCAAGTGAAGAGACAGCTGAGTGAACTACTTGTTCAAATTATGAAAAATAAGGAAGATTCAGAGGATCAAGCATTCAATGCATAATCAATCAAAGACGGATTTTGTGATAGACGTTGAAGAAAATCCGATTACTGAAATCAAGGAGAATATAATTAAGGGGGAATCAGGAATTAAATCAAGGATTATTCCCCACATTAAATAGCCAATGGACGGAAATTCAAATCAAGGATTATCAAGGCTATAAATAGAAGGCATTGACAGACAGGAAACAAAGTGATTGAATCTGATAAGAACAAGCAGAAACTCTGTCAATTTGAAAATCCTTCTATCTGAACTTAGAGGACACATCTAGAGATGAACTCAGCAACCATAGCTAAAGTTTACATCAAGCACTGAGATTGATCAACAGAATATGTGAATCAAATTCACACCAGTCAAGCAATTGAATCAGAGCCATCTGAGTAGGAGTTGTGTTTGTGATAGCTGCTGAAGGATTTGTTCCCAAGGAGCAGTGTTGAAGATTGAGCCACTGAAGCATTTGAAGTCAATGAGTGATAGTCTTATAGATTGTGAAGCTTGTGTAGCCAAGGACAATCTTGCAATTGTATTAGTGAAAACAATTGTGAATTCCTCCAATCATCACAGGAGAATAGTGGATTAAGGGATTACACCACCCTAAACCACTATAAACCTTTGTGTCAATTTACTTTCAGCACTTACTTTTTGCATATTATATCTGTGATTGCATATCCTACTTTGAATTAACCTTTTAAGAAGGGACTTATATGCTGCCTAAAAGCTTTTATATTGAGAAAAGTTTTTGAAACTCCAGTATAGTCATTCACCCCCCCCCCCCCTCTCGACTATACTTTTACCCTTTTCTGGGACCAACAATGAGTTACTTCGAGAGATCATGATATCCAGATTATAAGATACAGTCGTTGATGCTTGACACTCGACGTACGACCGTATGGATATTATTACAGTGATAGGATTGTATTTACACGGTAACTGTTTCACATGAAAGGTAGTAGTCATTGCATTTGACTCTTCCGGTTATTGGGGGTCACGGTGTGTTACTAGACGCTATCTTGTGATTGTTAGGTATGAAGTGCATTTTCGTAATTTGCACTTTGTGCCTACAGCCAACATATTCGAAACCTATCAGGTCACACACATATGAACATCAAGTCGGATTAAAATGTGGTTATAGTTGATAACCAAATAAGGAAAGTTTATCTCATACTATAAAGATTGTAGTGGTAAATTAATATGGTGGTATTTATTTATTATGAATAAATATAATACAAGATATTAATTATGTTGATTAATTAAATATACACATAATGTATGTGTATTTCAAAATACATGTATATATATATATACATGTATGTTGCAAATTAATTAATCATAGTATTATATTAATTAGAGAAAATCTCAATTCCCAAATTAGTGGGGAAGAGGCGCCATATTCAAAGTGTATAGGATACATTCGGATTGTGCAATTTAATTAATAAGATTACCAAAATATTAATATTAGATATTAATTGATTTTTGGAAAAATATATTGATGGTAATAAGATAAAGATATATTCAATATAAGATATTGTAAATATATCTTGAGAAAACATTTAATATAAGATATTGAATATTAAATAAGATAAATCAATCTAAGAAATTTTCCTTATTTTATTAGGAAAATGTTTTCTTTCTCCTCAATCTACTAGGAAGCTAATCCCAATCAGTTTGGGACTACAGTAAGGGCGCATCATCTACTATATATATGTAGTGGGTGTCAGCTCTTTTGTACAACACAATTCCAAGAGCTAATAGTTCTTGTGAAAAATAGAGAGTTTCATAGAGAGTTTTTGAGAGAGAGGAAAAGTCGGTCTAGCAACCGAGTTTTTTTGTAGCAATCCATGATGGGATTCCGGCGGGCTGTTTGTGTGGATCACCGGTAGAGGATGAACGCTTGGGCGGCTCAGTGCATCACTACTCTCCTTAGACGGTCAAAGCGTCGATCTTTTAGTTCAAGCAAGGTAACCACCGTCTACTACTAATTTGTTTATTGCTTAAACGAAGTTGATCCTGGTCAAAAGAAATAAATTTTTGAATTCCGCTGCGTTCCCGCATAGATTTCCTAACACTTTCAACCAGATTGCTTTCTTTGCTGCTTTTGTCAGTGCCATATACTCTGCTTCAGTTGTTGATAATGTCACTGTACCCTGTAAAGCTGCCTTCCAACTTACCACAGAACCACCCAAAGTAAACACATACCCAGTCATAGATCTCCTACTGTCCACATCAGCAACATAATCAGAATCACAGTATCTGTGACAAAACATTGAGTACCACGTCCATAAATGAGTTCAACGTCTGATGTACCCCTAAGGTACCTGAATATCCTTTTCACTGCTTTCCAGTATTCCTTTCCAGGTTGAGCCATAAACCTGCTGACAACACTGCCTGCCTGAGCCAAATCAGGCAAAGTACGAACCATGGCATACATTAAGCTGCCCACTGCACTAGCATATGGAACTCTTGACATGTAATCTTCCTCTTCAACTGACTGTGGAGCAAACACAACAGACAGATGCAGATTTGGTGCCATAGCCGTATCTATAGGTTTGGCTGCTGATATGTCAAACTTGGATAATATCTTTCAATATACCCCTGTTGAGACAAGAACAGCTTCCCATGCTTCCTATCTCTATAAATCTCCATCCCCAGAATTTTCTATGCATTCCCCAAATCCTTCATCTCAAATTCAGCCTTGAACAGATTCTTCAGATCTTGAATATCAGACTTGTTTGCAGCAGCTATCAGCATATCATCCACATACAGAACCAGATAGATTATTGAACCATCCTTCAACTTGTTGTGATACACACAACAATCAAATGAACTCTTGTCATAACCATGCTGAACCATATAACTGTCAAACTTCTTATACCACTGTCTTGGGGCCTGCTTAAGTCCATATAGGGACTTCTTCAACTTGCAAACATATCCTTCCTTTCTAGGAACTTGGAAACCCTTTGGCTGAGTCATATAAATTTTCTTATCTACATCTCCATGTAGAAAGGCTGTCTTCACATCTAATTGCTCAAGTTCAAGATTTTGATATGCCACTATTGCTAACAGCACCCTGATAGAAGTATGTCTGACCACTGGAGAAATATTTATTCATAGTCTACCCCCTATTTCTGACTGAACCCCCTAGCAACCAAACGTACCTTATATCTGAAACTCTCAACATATGTCATTCCTTCCTTTTTCTTAAAGATCCATTTGAAGCTGACCACCCTCCTATCCTGTGGTTGTTTGACCAGATCCCAAGTCTCATTCTTCTGAAGTGACTCCATTTCTTCTCACATTGCAACAAGCCATTGGGATGCCTCAGAACATGTCACAGCTTCCCTGTAAGTGTTAGGTTAAAAACCATCCACTTCTTCAGCTACCTGTAGTGCATATCCAACCATATCCTTCTCAAACCCATATCTTCTTAGGGGTCTGATATTGGTCCTCCTAGCTCTGCTGAGAGCTATACCCTGCCGACCAACATCAGTTGTTTGAGTATCTGCTAAAAGTATCAAACTTATTAAAGTGATTAGAGATCTCATCAACATAATCGCCTATCATGGTTTCTCTATCACAGTTTAATACTAAGCACGTTATCATATAACAATTCATAATTGGTTCTTTAAAAGAACAAATATATGACAACAGAAAAGCCATTTATTATATATGTATAATCATAAAGAAATAGTATAAATGATCTGACCCGGTGGGATCCGGTCCAACCCGATTGGGTTTAGGGCACTATTTCAACAGAAAGGGCTAGTCAAGGTTCTGAGTCTGCATCAAGATCAAGCCAGGGTGTATTGTGATGGCCAAATTATAGTAAACCAACTTTAACCGACAGAGTACCGGGTCGGTTGTACTACAACGGCGAGCAAGGTCGTATCCCACGAGGAATCAGTCAAGTATCACAATCACGGTCGTATTTAGTTTAGGCTCCCAAATAGTGTAAAATTAATTATAACTAGAAAAAGATGAAAATTGCTAACTTGAAAAAGTATGATAAAAGATATTGCTAAATTATGGTCAAGAACACTACTCTCAATACCATTACCAAATCACTAGGGACGAGCCTTAACCTACCAACCAACCAATAGTTCAAATGAATGTGTCGTGGGTGCAATCTCCTAAACTGATCCTTAGGCGCTAATACCACAACCTAGTTACCCTATACTCGGTTCAACAGTCTCCTCTATGGGATTTAATTGACCTAATATGATGAAACACAATGAGACGCTCCGCATCCACCGAGTTCACGGTTTAGCTAGAAAAACCTTACCAAGGAACAGGCTGCGAAAAAACTCGACTAGTTCGTGCATGGCAATCCTAAAATTCTAGTTCGCACACTCCCTCGCAAAATATATTTATAAAGTTCGTGTGTTGAATCAAGAATCAAGTGATCAATTTAATTCAAGCATTAAGATCAAATTTTAGGACACAACAACTCAAAAGATTTAATTTTTAAGCTCTACTCATCCCTAAATCATCGTTTAGGCATCAATTTCGCGATACATCACATAATTTAGCTATTATAAAATTGAATACTCATAATAGGAATCAAAGAGCAAAAATTCATGAATAAACTGATAATAGACATAATAAAAAGGTTGAAATAAAATTACCAAAAGAAACTGTATCAATCTCCATTCGAATCGTCATTTCGTTGTGTTTCAATCGTAAAATAACGGAAGAAAACTATTGTTGTTCTAAGAAATATTGCAGAAGAAAAATAGCCTAGATTTATTTCTAAGGAAAAGAAAAATTATGCAGCAGAAAAAATAAAACTCTAATATCAAAGTTGTGTTAAAATTTGACCTAAAGCAGCTTGTTAATAATCCGATTCCCGACTTTCTATTTCCGTCAATTTTTCCCGGAAAAAATAAAGGGGCGTTCAATGCACTCAAATGCCATTTGACCGGGGCCCTCCTTTGTGTGCGCCTGATTTATTTCTTTTTATTATTATTATTATGATAAAAAAAAGCTTCCAACATGATTTTGTACTGACACCTATTATCTCATTCAATACCAAAGTCGGGATCCCGATCAAATTGGATAATAATTTTTTTCTGAATATTTGAATTTGAGTCTCACGTCATTTTTTCATACGAACTCCGTTTTGGACGATTTTCGTACCGTTGTGGTCCTCGTCATGCCCTTTGTCACGCCGTGCCTGTAACAAAAATAAACCACATACCCAAGCATGATAAATACCAATAAAACGCACATGATTCACACAAAAATATAGAGATTTTGGACGTAAACGCCTTATCGTCTCGTGATTCAACTCGTGGTGAAATGTGTCTATAAAAACACTTAACTATCCCAAAATTACATCGAATAGGCTACAAATACGGGATAAAATGCACACGAAATTATAGCAAAGTTGATTCTCATCATATTGTGACAGTCTTAGTGCAATATGTTTGGCAAAGGATCCGATTCATCATGAGAGAACCAATCACATTGATGTTAGGTACCATTTTCTAAGGAATGAGAGGAGGGTCAAAGTGGAGAAGATTAACACTGATGTTAATCCTGCTGATATGTTCATTAAACCAGTTTCAAGGGGCAAGTTTCAGCTGTGTCTGGACTTGCTAAATATCCAAAGCTGTTAATTTGAATATGGGAATACTCAGCTGATGATAGGGGTCTGCTTAGATATTCAAATCTGAGTGCATCTGGTTAGTTTACATCAAGTTGAAGTCAATGTGGAGATTTGTAATGGTGACTTAAACTCTTCTACTGAGTCTGGTATGGAAAATGTTATGGTCAGCAATGTATGAGGCATCTGTTGAAAACTGGTGTTCAGCTGGGGCAAGTTCAGCAGGGTTGATCAACCTGTTGATGGCAAGTCTACTGAAGACAAGTCTGCTGAGGTCCAGCAGACTTGTGGAACACGTCTACTGCATGTTTTTGAGTTTTTTCTAAGTTACTTATGGAGTATTTCAGTCATTTAATGGGTTGACTGTTAAGTCGGTTAGGATTTGATTCCCAATGCTATAAATACCAACTGTATTAATTGTAACTAATGATGTAACTTTCTCGTGAAAATAAAATATCCTTGTTTGTCCGTGGAGTAGTCGGCAAATTGCCGGAAATCACGTTAAATATGTGTTCTTCTTGTTTCTGTGTTTGTTTACTTGTTAAATCTTTTGTCTTTGCTCACAATTACCATCACTTCTTGATCGATCCGTCATAACAGGGAGGAAGGGTAATACCGGGTACAAGAAATAAAAATATGCAATGAAGAGACCCCCAACTCATTATTATGAAGTTTTTTGATCTCCTAAGTAGTCTAAACGTCCATCAACGAGATAAAGACACTGTATAAAGAGACCGATCTTGGATAAAAAATTACAGAAACTGAGGCAACTTAATATGACACTCTACATCAAATCTTTTCAAAAAGAGAACAAAGTGTTGCCTCGTCCCATTTCTTCCTGTCACTTCTCGCCTTGGTGCTTGCCTTAACAATAGCAACTACCAAAAGCATAGTTTCATACTAGAAGCATAAATATTTACTCATAAGAAGATTCTCATCTTGACTTAAGACACAACACTCTGCCAAGTTTCAGTTTTAATCAACAAAGTTATTGCTCCTCTCTTTTTTTTTATAACTAAAATCGGAAATTGTTCCAGGTAAAATATATTCACATATATAACCTAGGGTTCCTGTGCACCCAGACTCCTTATTTTTTATTATTATTATTCCTTTTCGAAAGGAAGAATTGAAGAACAGTATCATTTTTTTTTCTTTCACCTTCGACAGCAACAACAGTTTCTTATGGGCATTTAATGCATGTACTAAGTACTAACCAATATAAACAACAAATAAATAAAATATAATAAAAACCTATATCTTTTGTTGAGCTAATAAAACCAATATCAATCAAACAAAGAAAAGCATCACCCCCCATCATGAACAATAAGGTGCTGGCTGACGCAACTACCAGGATGGCTATGTCCGGTTTCGACACATAACATGAATTCTTTCTACAAATCATCACTAACACTCAACCTAAACATTGTAAAACGTAATTACTCATTAGGATTCACAACTGACATTAAATCTTGAATCCTTCGATTCAAAACTCCTTCGATTCACAATCAAAACCGATCCCAAAAGTGACATCAAATCTTGAATCCTTCGATTCATAACTCCTACAACCAAACTACGATATTTAAACGATACTCTACGATTGAAACAATCATTCACACAATCAAAGCTCGAATTTTATCAAGAACGATCAAGATTACGATTTTAGGGCTAAAACGAAAACTTACTGTTTAGAAAACGAAGATTATTGGAACGACCGTCTTCATCCAGTGATCGATTTCTTCTAATGCGCCATCTTGAAATGATGAACGGATTGGCCCTGCGATTTGAGTTTACGTTCTCCCTGTTTTTTTTGATAACCCGCGTCGTTCTTCATCACTTGCCTGTCGTCCTCTTCTCTTTTTTTTCTTCAGAATATACGTATAAGTATTATGAGAGGATTTTGGCTATTATTTGCCTTAAATAGCTATTAATTAAATATATTAATTAAATAACAAAATCATTTTTTAATAATTAAATCCTTTTTTAATTGCTTTAAATATGTTAAATAATAATTAGGTCATAGTGGATTTGCTCACTTACTATTTTACCCTTTTTTGAAAAGTCGGGACGTTACATTCCTCCCCTCTTAAGAGGAGTTTCGTCCTCGAAACTCGAATGTAACTGGGGTGTACTTGAACTTTGGACTTGCAAAGCGTTTCGCCTTCTAACTCTTACAGTCTTCTTCTTCCATCTTCCCATCTCTTCTACCTGTCTTGAGCCATCTCGAGGTTGCGACGATCCACCTCAATCTTCTGGTTGGCTTGTTGTATCAACTCTGGTCTCATATTCTGTCATCACTCCACTTCATCCCAGAAGACTGGCGTTCTTCACTTTTCTCCATGCAGAGTTTCCACTGTTGACCTCTGGATGTTGACAACGTAACTGTTGTTGTAGGCAACTCCACTATCTCTATCTTCATCTAACTCATGACCACTGGCTGGTTTGGTTTTGGCCACTCGCTTGTAATCAAAATCCACTAGGTCTTCATCATGTTCTTTCACAAACTCATCAACTGCCTCGAATCTTGCTATCATCAGTACGACATACATTGCTTGCTCTTGCTGACCTATGTCTTGAGTGCTTGAGCTTCTCAGCTGAACCACAACTTCTGGCATACTCGACTTCTTTTTTATCTCAACCTCCATAACTGCAACACAAGCTTGTTGAAGAACTGCAAGGATTACATCTATAGGATTTCTGAGACTTCTCAGGAAGGAGAAATATGCATCTACCATACTTTCTCTCTGACGGTCTGATCCAATCCTTATGCCAAAAAGGGTAAGCTTGGAGAACAAATAAAGTTGAAAAGTGACAAGTTGAGTACCAGGACGGTATGTCAACTTGGTAAGCCGGAGAAAAGGCAATAAGTTCTCAAAACAAGGGAGGTTGCATGGGTTACAAAAAAACAATATGATCCCGTGTTGAGGAAAGTTGAAGTTGGTTCCCAAAATGAAGAATGAGGCATTGTATCATAATACAAAAGATAGACACCAAGGAAAACAAAAGGACACCTTCCAGATGATTTTTTTTAAGAGAGTGGAATTCTGCAAGATACGTTGGTCTGCAATGAATTCAGAGGCAACTTGAAAGGATGGTAATAAGTTTCCATATAAGCTTTTAGAAAGTGGAGACGTTAAAGGAAACATCACATGATGGACTCGGAAACATTAACTGCGAAGGAAATAGAATACTGGACTTGAGAACATTAGGAAGATGACCTTGATTGTTAATGATCGATAGACCAAAAGGTTGCTGGAGAACTAAGAGAATCCTCAGTTCACATGATTGTCATAGATGAATCATCATACAACAGAGAAGCAAGGCAATGGTGCAAGGTCGAGCACCAGAAAGACTAGACAATTTAGAATCATGAAGAGAGGAAGGGTCTCAGCATGAAGTAGCTATGGAGAGAAAACGAGCACACCAAAAGGTCTCAGAATGAAAATAAAACTTGTCAAGAAAAGTCAAAGTTTGCATTATTCAAGAGAGGTTGAGTCATCTCAAAATTGAAAGGGGAAAAGAGATTTCCTCAATATATTGTAAAAGAATATCAAAAGTTTGAATGAGTAAACGGTAAACAAGCACTTAAGTGAAGGGGAAAGACACTTAAGAACTGCCATATAAAGTTCGATTTCAAAGAATTAATTCAAACTTTCAAGGAAAGTGTGAAAGATCATTGATGATCCAATTAAAGGTTTCAAAGTTGCACTACTCGAGAGGAATAGTACACTGCCAAGGAATAACTACTCAAGGTCATTCCACATGTGGGAATGAAAGGATTAAAACAAAATAAGCATTCAACCGGTGTAACAAATTTGTAATAGAAACGCCAAAACAGAAGATGGAAGTCAAAAGGCGTATCTGGCGGTTCATGGCTCTAAATGGCCTGAAAGAGATTTAAGACTAAATGATACAAGGTACATTAATCTAGATTGAAATTCAATAGAAGTTTTGGAGTTCAAATGTCGACCGGCAAGAAGAAGATATGCATACCCTATAAGAACAGGCAGCATTAGGTGGAAAAATTTACAGAATCAACACTACCCTTCGGAGGGAAGCTGAGAATGAACACAAGTAAGGAGAATGTTCTGACATCAGAAGGCTCAATCAAAAATTAATTTCAAACGATGGATGGGAATGCAACATACAAAAATTTGAGAGAACTTATATCCTTTGATTTGGGAAAGTAAGAAGGTGTGTACTGTTGGAGAAAATAGAGCAAAAATGATTTAATCGATTTTATCATTTTTTAATCATTTATGACAACTATTTTAAAAAACGAGTTCGATAGACTTTTATTAAAGTTATCGAGACTTTTATTAAATCATTGGAAACTACATGATAAGTAGTTGACAATAGGATTTTAAATCATTCAATTCGGAGTACGGGTGAATGAGATATTAACGCTTTAATTTGTTGTGAGATATGTGAGGTAAAGTAGTGTAAACTTTATCCCACATTGGAACATGAGTGTTCCAATGTCAAGTATTTATATGATGATATTTGATGATTGGTATAAGCTCCTAGAGAAAGTGAGAGAGTTCAGAATGGTTTTAGATAGACGATGTTCTGCTAAAATTGCCACGCACGCGCGCGCCGCCGCCGCCCGCCCGTGCCTGTTGACCGTTGACCATTGACCGTTGGGCTTGGGGAATTGGGCCTGAGGGCCTTGGGCCGGACTAGTATTATCTTTTTGGACAAAGTCAGCGGGGCTGAAGAAATCTCAGCTGAGGCAAACTCAAAACTGAGCATCATATGAACTGAAAGTCAGCTGAGAACTGAGACAAACGTCATCTGGGTGCTTCAGGTGATTCTGTAAGTAAGCTGAAGCAACTCAGCTGAGGCTGAGTCAGACGAAGCCAGCTGAGACAAACTCAACATCAGCAGGGGAGGAAAAGTCAGTTGAGGCAGAATTCAGCAGACTTTCGGCCAAGGCATTTTCAGCAGACTGAATGTTTCAGTGAGCTAAAAAACTTTTCATCTTCTGCTGAGACCTTTCATTTTCGAACCTGTTATCATCAATACTTGGAGTAAAGTGGAAGTAGTGGGAGTTATGCAATAAATGAAATTACTTGCAGGGACTCTTCCATTACAATCTGAGCCTCTATATAAAAAAGTCCTCACAAGATGGAACAAAAACAAAAGGATTAAAAGCAATACAAGAGCATTCATACATTCCATTGCATAAAATAGTTTTCTGCATTCATAGTGAAGAGTTTCTGGGCATCATCAGAGTTCGAAGTGGTTCAGAAATTGAAGTACCTCCTTTCTGAACAGGTAACTGATTAATCCTGGGACACAATTGCATAAACCGGGGTACAAGCCGGAGCAAATTTGTCTTAAGGATAGAGTTCCATCTTGCCTCAGTTGGAGATATCCTTTCATTTCCTTTTCATTTTCAATTACAGTATTGTAATAATTTTATATCAGGTTAATAAAATGTGTTCTTAATTTTCTGTTTATTTATTTATTTCACATACGATACTACGGCTATAACATGTACTTGTTCAAAGGAAAAGGCTTATGGAGATATGTTTCTAGGTTAATTCTTGACAAAATGTGGAGAGGATTTGTTGAGCTTAAATATCTCAAGTTAGGGATTAAATGGTGAAACAAATTACCAGAAGGGAGACTTGAAGAATGGCATAAAAAAAGGGTCTGAACATCAAACATGGCATGTTGGAGGATAGCATCTTGGTTCTTGTTTATAACTGCGAAAGAAACAACAATGTTAACTCTACAAACATCCTACCAAGAGATTTAACCCGGAATAAGGTCAAACTTCGGGGAAACTTCTATAGCATAACAATCATAACTTACTACTCACTTAGCCAAAACCCTAAGTCGAAGAGGTGAGAATTCCTTTTAGGTTGTTGTGTATGATATTTACTCCGAATCTGACATTATCAATTTGTAAAGAACAAACGAAGAGGAATTTGAGCATGATCCAAAGAGAAAAGATTTAGATACTGGAGTTTCCCAGGTGATAGAAAATTTTTAGAATCTTTTAAGGAGAGGGAGTTGGTCAAAAACAATTATTCTTGCCGAATGCACAAACTGTCAGAATTTCTAGATTGGTAAACACTGACTTAAATTGCAGATTATGGTCAAACAAAAAGGAATTTGAACTAGATTCCAAAATCAAAGTTGTAGATAAATTTTTTTTCAGAAACATATCAAAAATTCAGGTCATTTGAAGATGCTTGACCTGTTCAAAACAGAAGAAGAAGTGAAGGTGCTGCTGTAGATTTTCTGGACAGAGTGTCCGGCATTAACATGGATTTTCTGAACAATCCATAATAGTTATCGAGTTGATGTAGAAAAAGAAATTGTAGACCAAACAGTGGTATATCATGCTGAAAATTTTCAGAATTTTTGGAGTAGGGAAAAAAATGATTTTCACATGAAAGAAAAACACGGAAACGAAAAGCATTCAATCGTGTTGGATAGAGTCAACCATAAGGATGATAAAACTATGTGCCAAAGGGATAAACCTTTAACACTAATTATTGAAACGAGTAAGAAGCACTTGGAAGAGATAGGATAGCATATGGAGTTCGTGTGGAACCCATCTCGAGCAAGCAAGGTCAAAGAATATTGGTAAGCATATACCAAACAATAGTAAAAAAAGAAAGTGGAGGATTCGTAGAGTTGAGTCAAATATCATTTTCTACAAAGTTAGGCCAAGCCAAAAGTAGGCTTAGATATTCATTTGTAAAAGGACTTGAAGAGGTCACAATAGAAAGCATAAAGAAATCCAACCAAGAGGTCCTCAACTTAAGGGTGTAAGCCTAAGACTTCGACCCCAAAGCTTTACTTGAAGGGGTTTCACTTATTCCTATGTGACATGTTATGGTTGGTAAACTTCAAAAGAAGAAAGGGTTTCTACTAAAGATCCTAGGAGGAGCAAGACCCGAGAACTCGGCTTAAACTTCGTCTAAGAAGACTCTTTACTTGGTCCTAGTGCAACTCAAACGGTTTAAGGATTCTTAGTCTTACGAGGATTTACCACCAAGATCATGAGAGATCAGAAAGGTTCTAAAAAGTCCAAAGAAATCTTATCTTAAAGGAAAAGAAGCATAGAACAGAAAGGACGTTTCTCTCTGATACCAACTATAACGCCCCGCTCCCGGATACCGAGCCCTTATCCGGAAGAGAAACATTCGGCTCATATAGCATTAAATATTCTAATATTATACGCCAGTCTCTACGTCGTTGTATCAAAATAAAGCAAACGGAAGCTAAAAAGACTCGGGTAAAAACAAAAATGCTTCTATGAATAGAAATTAACCATACCAAAGATGGATAATTATATTACAACGACGAAAAACCCAAAGACTTATACAATACGAGGTCTTAAAAATACCTACCAAAGTTACAAAGATCTTAGAAGTAGAAGTACAATGAGTCTAAGAAAAAGAATACAACGTCTAGTACAACCTTTACAAGGAAATAAACTAAAAGTTTCGTCAAGGCATCAATGTCCTCAAAAGTCGTCATCTACGCTTGGACAACCTGTTCGTCTTCTCACCCCATAATGCATACAAAAGAAAATGCAAATGAGGTAACTACAAAGTACTTAGTAAAAGTGAGAAGCTAATTAATAATTAAGTTAAACAACGGAAAGGTTTCATTATTATTATTATGTTATCTTTATGAGAGATCGACTCAATCTAGGGTTCACTCCATGTCCATCAACATGTCATGACTATACGTTTCTACCTTAGCTTCTCTTGGTTACGTCAGCACTCTCAAGGGCACTGCGCGATGTGTGTCCACCACGAGAGGGTGCCAACCAACAGTGGCTTGCACTGTTTATCCCGGGTTTCCCCGGTATGCATACATGTCCGGTGAAGTTCCTCCGTACGTAGGGTCTCGGACTTACGGGGTGGTGTTCCTCCGTACGTAGGGTCCAAATATTTACAGAGTTATCCACCTATCCGGACGAGTCACATAACCGATGTTTACATGTGCCTAACCAAAAGTGACATGACGTTTAAGTTTATTACTATGCAAATATGTATTTATTATTTGTTGTTAACTAGCCACCTAAGTATTTTCAAATAAGCTCCCTCACACCTACTTCCCTCTTTCCTAGACCACTAGACACGGACAAAGCCTAGCAATTACACAGACATTGACGAATTCTAATTCACCAAAGCACAAGCCTATCATGCCCTTCCGATGGTCCCGAGCTTCAACTCTCTTGAAGAGTACATTCGGTGCCGGAACTAAACGCATCAGAAACTCAATCAAGGCTTGTTCATGTTTAATTAATCTTATTTAAGCTTATTAACAAAATTACAATTTAAGCTAAACATCAAAATAACATTAGCCACAAAATCCATTGCCTACCAAAATCGTATATTCATATTTTCCGGAAAAAAAAATAACACAACACAATAACACCAAATAACTATACATTATACATTTATTAAATCATCTTCTTTTTTTTATAACTAAAATCGGAAATTGTTCCAGGTCAAATATATTCACATATATAACCTAGGGTTCTTGTGCACCCAGACTCCTTTTTTTTTTTAATTCCTTTCGAAGGGAAGAATTGAAGAACACTATCATTTTTTTTTCTTTCACCTTCGACAGCAACAGCAGCTTTTTATGGGCATTTAATGCATGTACTAAGTACTAACCAATATAAACAACAAATAAATAAAATATAATAAAAACCTGTATCTTTTGTTGAGCTAATAAAACCAATATCAATCAAACCCCCCATCATGAACAATAAGGTGCTGGCTGACGCAACTACCAGGATGGCTGTTAAGAATTGAGTGTTTATATTTATCTTGTGTGACATGTGTCACTGTTCTAGTGTACCAAGTGTTTTAATTATAGGGTGCCATCTGTCCTATTATCTAGCTGTTGAAATCTTTTCTATATGTAATTTGTACACAACAGAATGAATGTTATCCAAGAAATATTCTCTGCAATGTTTTCTCTGTCCTAAGTTGGTATCAGAGCGTAGGTGACGACAATGGCCACCACCACCGCACCTCCGGCGACGGAAAGCATAGAAGGAACAGCTCCCGTCAGCTCCATCGTTCCTACAACTCAAATCTACCCTGTAACAGCTGTTCCCAGCAGCATGCAAACAACCCGACTGAATTTTGGATCTTCATCTTCTTCCTTTGTCTCCGGTGGTGTAGTCACCGGAATACCGATTCTCAGCTCAGGTATATCTCCTCTGTACTCTCAAGCTGGTCCATCCTTTACTAGATCAGAATCGCCATTTGATAATCTAAGAACAACTTTGCCAGCTCCACCTCATTTTGGATCTAGTAGTCCAAATCCGACTTCACCGCTGTTTCAAGCTCCCTTTTCTAACCATTTGAACCAAACCTGTACTGTAAAACTCGATCGAAGCAATTATCTACTCTGGCGTTATACAGTCTTGCCTATTATCAAAGGATATAAACTGGAACATCACCTTTTTAACCCCTCTCCTATATCCAATGATGCTCTGCAACGATCTGTTGCTTATAATCCAGTTCCACACCTGATGAATGATGAGTGGCATACAAAAGATAATCTGCTTATGGGTTGGTTGCTTGGTTCCATGACTGAACAAGCTTTAAGTGAAGTGGTTGGATGTTCTACTGCCTATGAGATCTGGACTACTCTTGAGTCTTTGTTCAATAGTCGATCTGAATCAAGAATGTTGGAATACAAGGATGCTTTGTCTAGAGCATCTAAGGGGTCAAAATCTATGTCTGATTATTTGGCACAGATGAAATCTTATTCAGACAATTTGACAGCTGCAGGTTACCCAATCACCAAATCTGAGCTCATTCTGGCCACTCTGGGAGGTCTTGATAGAGATTATGAATCTGCTGTGGTGAACATTACCTCAAGAGTTGGTTCATTAAGTTGGCAAGATGTTCAGTCCCAACTTATAACTCATGAGAGGCTCATAGCAAGGTACTCTGGCACAAACCCTACTGCCAATCTTGTCCAAGGACAACATATTAGACCTAATTCTAATTCTGGAGGTAGAACACAGTATCAACAAGGGTCTGGTGGAAGAGGTAGAAGCAGAGGAAGTAGAGGTCGAGGCAGGAATGGCAATGGTAGAGGTTCTGGAGGATATTCAGGAAGCAAAATGGTGTGTCAACTGTGTGGGAAAACTGGACATATAGTTACCTCCTGCTGGCATAGGTTTGAGGAGGACTTTGTCCCTCCAAGTAATCTTTCTGGAGGTGATCAAAAGCAAGCATCAGCTTATGTTGCCTCACCACAGTCTGTTGGAGATGCTGCTTGGTATATGGATAGTGGAGCCACTAATCACCTCACTGCTGATCTTAATAATCTCCATCTCAGTTCAGGTTACAATGGTTCTGAAAATTTAGCTGTTGGAAATGGTGAGAAATTACCCATTCTTCACATTGGTCAAACATATTTTCCTACACAATGTCCACACACCACTTTAAATCTGAAAAACATCCTTCATGTACCTCTTATTACTAAGAATCTGATCAGTTTGTCCAAATTGTTGTATGATAATAATGTTAATGTTGATTTTACTCCTTTCTCTTGCTATGTGAAGGACAAAACAACAGGGACACTTCTCTTGCAAGGTGCTCTCAAGGATGGCCTGTATCAGATCAAAGTTCCAAATGAGACCTCTCTTCACTCCAAAATCAAGACACCTAGCAGTCAGTCCAGTCCTACCTCTCTAAGTGCTCATCTGAGTGTTGCCAACCCTAATAAGGATCCTAATGTTTGGCATAGACGTTTAGGACATCCATCTAGACAGATTTTGAATCAAATTCTTCAATTCTGTAATGTTGAATTAAATGATCAGTTACATTTCTGTGATGCTTGTCAGTTTGGTAAGGGTCATGCCCTACCTTATTTTAATTCTGAATCTCATGCTGCTCATGTCTTAGACCTTGTTCATTCTGATGTTTGGGGTCCTGCCCCTATTAAATCTGTGTCTGGTTTTTCATACTATGTGCATTTTATTGATGACTGGTCTAGGTTTACCTGGATTTATCCTATGAAGTCCAAATCGATGTTTTCTCTATCTTTGTTCAGTTTCAAAAGTTGGTTGAAAACCAGTTTGGGACTAAGATAAAGTGTGTTCAATCTGATTGGGGGGGGGGGAGTATAGGAGTCTTGAGACCTACTTCCACAGTCAAGGTATTTGAAGAGAGTTTGAGAATGTGATAAACACAAGAGTAAACTTCAACTTAGTTTATTCATTGAGTAAAAAGATGTATAAATAGATACAATTGAGATAGAGTAGCTAGCTAGCTTGGGCGGCCACTTGAGTATGTAGATGTGGGCGGCAAGCATGCAAAAGTAAAAGTAAAAGCTATGTCTATGACATAAAGTAAACTAGAGTTTGACATATTAATTGTTTATATGTATCACAATTAATATGTCTTTTACAATTAAATAAAGTGTACAAAATATCCTGTACGAACTTCTGAGGCTGCTGGGCACCCTGCTGAACTTCAGCAGTCTGCTGAAGTAATGCTGTAATGCTGTAATATTCCACACCCCCCCTCAAACTGGGCAGTATATGTTGATGCAGCCAAGTTTGCTACTAAGTCTGCTGAACATAAGAGGTGGAATAGCCTTGGTAAGAATATCAGCATTCTGATCTGCTGAGGGAACATATTGGAGTTGAATAATCTTGGCATCAATCTTTTCCTTCAGAAAGTGTCTGTCAATGTCCACATGCTTGGTTTTATCATGATGGACAGGATCTTCAGCCATGCATAAGGCTGAATTATTATCACAGCAAAGTGTGATAGGTTGCTGAGGAGGTTGCTGAAGTTCAGTCAATACCCTTTTTAGCCATAGAGCTTCACAAATGCCAAGTACAAGTGCCCTGAGTTCAGCTTCAGCACTGCTTCTTGACACAGTAGGTTGTTTCTTGCTTCTCCAAGTAACCAGGTTTCCCCATACATATGAGCAATAGCCTGTGGTAGATCGTCTGTCAATGTGACATCCAGCCCAATCAGCATCAGTGTAGACCTTGATTGATCTATCAGTAGACTTGGTGAAGTGCAGGCCTTGGCCAGGAGTGGACTTTAAATATCTCAGTATCCTATTCACAGCATCCCAATGTTGCTCAGTAGGGCAGTGCATGAACTGACTGACCAGACTAACCCCATATGCAATATCAGGCCTTGTGTGAGAAAGGTAGATGAGTTTACCTACAAGCCTTTGATATTGTTCTTTTCTGACAGCAATGTCACCATGCAGTAAGGTGTTACTGGGGTCTACTGGGGATACAGCAGGTTTGCATCCCAGCATGCCAGTTTCCTTCAGCAGATCCAGTACATACTTCCTTTGAGAGACTGAAATGCCTTTACTGTTTCTAGCTATTTCCATACCAAGAAAGTATTTTAGGTAGCCCAGATCTTTAACTTGGAATACCTTTGCCAGTAGAGTCTTCAAATGTTGGATCTCAGTAGAGTCATCTCCAGTAAGGATGATATCATCCACATATACAATAAGAATAGACCTTCTCTGGTTGGTAGTCTTGATAAACATAGTGTGATCAGAGTTGCATTGATGATATCCAGCAGCTTTAACCACAGTAGTGAGTTTTCCAAACCAGGCTCTGGGGGATTGCTTCAGGCCATATAGAGATTTCCTGAGTTTGCATACTTTGCCTTGAGTGTGGGGATTGACAAAACCAGGAGGTACATTCATGTAGACCTCCTCAGTAAGGTCACCATTGAGAAAAGCATTTTTGATATCCAATTGATGAAGAGGCCAGTCAAGTTGGACAGCTAGAGAAATCAGTACCCTGACAGTGTTAAGCTTTGCTACAGGTGCAAAAGTTTCTGTATAGTCAATGCCATAAGTTTGAGTGAACCCTCTAGCCACTAGTCTGGCTTTATATTTGTCAATTGTACCATCAGCATTGTATTTTATGGTGAATAACCATCTACAGCTGACTGTCTTCTTGCCTTTGGGGAGAGTTGTGAGGTCCCAAGTATGATTATCCAGGAGTGCAGTCATCTCTGTTTTAACAGCAGCCTTCCACTTATTATTTTGAAGGGCCTCCTGAATATTTTGAGGAATAGAGTGAGAATCCAGGTCCTGTGTAAACATGGCAAAAACAGGAGATAACTGGTCATAAGATACATAAGTATGAATAGAATGATCGGTGCATGATCTTTTCCCCTTCCTTAGAGCAATAGGTCTGTCATCAACGTCAGCAGGCTGCTGAGAATCAGTAGGGTGCTGAGGTTCAGCAGGCTCTGAGTCAGTAGGGTGTTGAGGTTCAGCAGGCTCAGGTTCAGCAGGCTCTGAATCAGTAGGGTGCTGAGGTCTAGCATGCTCTGGGTCAGCAGGGTTTGGATAGGAGTCTTGAACCCTAACACTCTGCTGGGAAGCCTGTTGATTAAGTATGTGGCAGTCAGTATAGCTTCACCCCACATATATTTTGGGACATTTGTAGTGAACATGAGTGATCTGGCCATTTCCAGCAGGTGCCTGTTCTTTCTCTCAGCAACTCTATTTTGCTGAGGTGTCTCAACACAACTACTGATATGGACAATTCCCTTATTCATCAAGAAATTACTGAGATTAGACTCATAATATTCAAGAGCATTGTCAGTCTTCAAAATTTTAATCTTAGTGTCAAACTGAGTAGAAATCATGTTGTAAAACTCTTGAAAGATGGATCCAACTTCAGATTTATCCTTCATTAAAAATAACCAAGTGGTTCTGGTGTGGTCATCTATGAAGGTGACAAACCATCTCTTGCCTGTTATACTTTTCACCCTTGAGGGTCCCCATACATCACTGTGAATTAATGTGAAAGGTGTGGATGGGAGGTGAGGTAATTTAGTATATACAGATTTGGTGAGTTTGGCAAATTGACAAATATCACATTGAAGATCATTAAGATTACATCCTTTAAACAATTCTGGAATTAAAGACTTCAAATAACCAAAACTTGGATGTCCTAGTCAATAATGAAAACCTGATTGAAATTGATCTAAATCCGCTCCCTCAGCAACATACTGAGACTCAGCAGACTGAACCTCAGTATGTTGCTGAGGGAGCGGATTTAGATCAATTTCAATCAGGTTTTCATTATTGACTGCTTCAGTAGACTTGCTGTAGTAGGGAGTCCTTTCAAAGAATTTTACATCCATAGAGTTGTAAAATTTCTTTTCAGTAGGTGAATAGCACCACACACTCCTGCCCTCATCTTATTGCCCAATTGCCTCCAAAAATCTTTGGTTGTACTGTGTTTGTTTATATCCATGCCCAACACAGAAGCAAACTTGATCCCAAAGCTCACAAGTGCATTTTCCTAGGGTATGCTAAGGACAGGAAAGGTTGCAAACTTGATCCCAAAGCTCACAAGTGCATCCCAATGTTGCTCAGTAGGGCAGTGCATGAACTGACTGACCAGACTAACCCCATATGCAATATCAGGCCTTGTGTGAGAAAGGTAGATGAGTTTACCTACAAGCCTTTGATATTGTTCTTTTCTGACAGCAATGTCACCATGCAGTAGGGTGTTACTGGGGTCTACTGGGGATACATCAGGTTTGCATCCCAGCATGCCAGTTTCCTTCAGCAGATCCAGTACATACTTCCTTTGAGAGACTGAAATGCCTTTACTGTTTCTAGCTATTTCCATACCAAGAAAGTATTTTAGGTAGCCCAGATCTTTAACTTGGAATACCTTTGCCAGTAGAGTCTTCAAATGTTGGATCTCAGTAGAGTCATCTCCAATAAGGATGATATCATCCACATATACAATAAGAATAGACCTTCTCTGGTTGGTAGTCTTGATAAACATAGTGTGATCAGAGTTGCATTGATGATATCCAGCAGCTTTAACCACAGTAGTGAGTTTTCCAAACCTTGCTCTGATACCATGAAGAGAGTTTGAGAATGTGATAAACACAAGAGTAAACTTCAACTTAGTTTATTCATTGAGTAAAAAGATGTATAAATAGATACAATTGAGATAGAGAGACTAGCTAGCTAGCTTGGGCGGCCACTTGAGTATGTAGATGTGGGCGGCAAGCATGCAAAAGTAAAAAGTAAAAGCTATGTCTATGACATAAATTAAACTAGAGTTTGACATATTAATTGTTTATATGTATTACAATTAATATGTCTTTTACAATTAAATAAAGTGTACAAAATATCCTGTACGAACTTCTGAGGCTGCTGGGCACCCTGCTGAACTTCAGCAGACTCAGCAGTCTGCTGAAGTAATGCTGTAATATTCCACTGTATTCAATTTAGAAATCCCTGTCCTCATGCTCACCAACAAAATGGGAGAGCTGAAAGGAAACACAGGCATATAGTTGAACTAGGCCTCACACAAATGGCTCAAGTCTCACTTCCACTCAGATTTTGGTGGGACAGTTTTCTTGAAGCAGTCACAGTTATTAATACTCTCCCTACACCTGTTTTACAACATAAATCCCCTTTTGAAGTTATATACAACAAAAAACCTGACTATAAATTTTTCAAGGTTTTTGGTTGTGCCTGCTTCCCACATCTCAGACCCTTTCTCCCTACTAAGTTTAGGTATCACACCAGTAAATGTACCTATCTTGGCATCAGTCCCTGTCATAAAGGGTATAAATGCTTAGATGCCTCTGGAAGAGTCTACATTACTAGAAATGTCACCTTCAATGAAAGTGAATTTCCCTTTAAGACTGGATTTGTCCAAGGACACTACAGAGAAGTTCATACTGATCCTGCTATTATGGTTTCTCTTCCCTTACCTGTTGTTGATCCTAAGTCTGCTGTTTCTGATACTGGTGCTTCTGAGAGAGGACTTGCAGGGGAGAACACAACACAACCTACTGCACCACAAGAGGTACAACCTACTACACCCTCCTTTGCTTTTCCTGAAATTCACACTCAAAGTCCCACTAATACACCAGTGGACCAAAGTCCTAATCACACCAGTACCAGTCCTAGTCATACCAATACACCACCCACTAGTCCTCAACACTCCATTTCTGATGAGGACTCTGCACCCAACCAATCCACTGTCACTGAGCATGTTATCCAACAAACACAACCTACTCAAGGTCATCCCATGCAAACTAGGTCAAAGAGTGGTATATTCAAACCTAAGACCTATTCAGCACAAATTCAGTCCACAGGCCTGCCTAATCACCTTTCTGAACCAGCTAAAGTGTCAGAAGCTTTAGCCTGTCCTGAATGGAAACATGCTATGATCACAGAATATGAAGCCCTACAAAAGAATGGGACATGGGAGCTGGTACCACCTTTAAGGAGTCAAAATCTTGTTGGTTGTAGATGGGTTTTCAAACTGAAACTAAAACCTGATGGGACTGTTTTGAAACACAAAGCCAGACTGGTTGCCAAGGGGTTTCATCAAAACTATGGAGTGGACTTCACTGAGACTTTTAGTCCAGTTGCCAAGGCTTCCACCATAAGGGTTGTCTTGGCTCTTGCTGTCAATCTGAATTGGCATATTCACCAAGTTGACATAGATAATGCTTTTCTCAATGGCCCTTTGTCAGAAGCTGTTTACATGAGTCAGCCTGAAGGTTTTGTTGACAAAAACAAACCACATTATGTTTGCAAACTGCAGAAAGCACTGTATGGCCTTAAACAGGCTCCTAGGGCCTGGTTTGGTGCCCTAAGATCCCAAATGACCCAATGGGGATTCACTCAGTCTGCAGCAGATTCCTCACTGTTTATCCTAAAAACTGGCAAGAATCTTTTATATGTACTGGTGTATGTAGATGATATCCTTGTAACAGGTGATTCCAAGACTCTGATTCAAAAATTCATTCAAATGCTCAACTCCAGATTTGCATTAAAGGATTTGGGTCCAGTGTCTCACTTTCTAGGAATGGAAGCTCACAGAAACACAGATGGCTTATTCTTGACACAGGGTCACTATGCTTCTCAACTCTTAAAAAGACTGCAATTGGAGCATCTGAGGCCCTGTGATACTCCTATGGTACCTGGACAGCATTTGATGCCAGATCAAGGTGAAGCCTTGAAGAATCCTACTATATATAGAAGTGCCATTGGAGGCCTGCAGTATCTCACATGCACTAGACCTGATCTTGCCTATTCAGTCAACTATCTAAGTCAATATATGCAGAACCCTACTCTTGATCATTGGACAGCCCTTAAAAGATTACTAAGGTATGTCAAGGGAACCCTGCACTATGGTATACTGTTTAGATCAAAGGGCACTCTTCATCTGTCTGGTTTTAGTGATGCTGACTGGGCCTGTTATCCCCCAGACAGAAAGTCCTTTGCTGGTTATTGTGTGTACATTGGTGATTCCTTGGTCTCTTGGAGCTCAAAGAAGCAAAATGTAGTGTCCAGATCAAGTGCTGAATCTGAATACAGGGCTCTTGCTAATTTGTCCTCAGAAATATTCTGGATTAGACAATTACTGTGGGAGATGGGAATTAGTCTACCTGCTGTTCCTGTGGCATGGTGTGATAATTTAAGTGCTACTTTTCTTGCTCAAAACCCAGTTTATCATGCAAGAACTAAACACATTGAGGTTGACATCCACTACATCAGAAATCAGGTTCTGGAAAAGAAATTATCAGTCCAGTATGTTCCCTCATCTATGCAGATTGCTGATGCCTTCACAAAGGCTTTGCCTGCACCTCAGCTGCACCATTTCAGAGCCAAACTAAATGTGGTTGTTGTTCCCACGTTTAGTTTGAGGGGGGATGTTAAGAATTGAGTGTTTATATTTATCTTGTGTGACATGTGTCACTGTTCTAGTGTACCAAGTGTTTTAATTATAGGGTGCCATCTGTCCTATTATCTAGCTGTTGAAATCTTTTCTATATGTAATTTGTACACAACAGAATGAATGTTATCCAAGAAATATTCTCTGCAATGTTTTCTCTGTCCTAAGTATGGCTATGTCTAGCTTCGACATATAACATGAATTCCTGCTACAAATCATCACTAACAATCAACCTAAACATTATAAAACGTAATTACTCATTAGGAAGAGTCTCTTACCTTAACTGCGAGCAAAATCGATCCCAAAACTGACATCAAATCTTGAATCCTCCGATTCACAACTCCTACAACCAAACTACGATATTTAAACGATACTCTACGATTGAAACAATCATTCACACAATCAAAGATCGAATTTTATCAAGAATGATCAAGATTACGATTTTAAGGCTAAAACGAAAACTTACTATTTAGAAAACGAAGAGTATGGGAACGATCGTCTTCATCCAGTGATCGATTTCTTCTATTGTGGCATCTTGAAACGATGAACGGATTGGCCCTGCGATTTTTCTATTGTGGCATCTTGAAAGGATGAACGGATAGGAGGAATGGAAAAAAATAGGACTAGTGGTATGTTTGTTACGCAGGAATGGAATGGAATGAAATAAATTAATAGGAATGGAATGAAATAGAATAAATTTATTCCATTACTGCGTTTTGGAATGTTAAAGAATGGAATGAAACAAATTATATAAAATGCGACACATTGATTAATGAGTAGGGCATGTAGTGGATTAAGGTTAGGGTGGGGTGGGGTAGGAGTGGGTGATGACAGTCAAATTATACCCATAAAAGTCATTAACGTTATCCTTAAATCGAGCCTAATAATATATATTTTATGTTAAATCACATGTTTATAATGATTATTTAATGTTATGTGATTAATAGAATATAATTTGGTATTTATCCGTTTTTATCATTTAAATACGATTTACTGTGCAATAAATATTTATTTTGTAGATTGAGATAAATTGGAGGATAATTACAAATGGATGAATTAAATCTCAAGATAAATCGAAGAAAATTCGGAGTGCATTGAAGATAAATACCGGATCAGCGCGAAAAGAGGAGTAAGGAATGACAAGAGCCAGCGACCCAATCAAAAGTTGATGGACTCGCTGGCAGCAAGTGCTCAGCTCGCTGGGAGCGAGTTCCCTAAAGCCACCGGATCGACTTGGAGTTATCTCGACGCGTTTTTAGACTCCTTTAGGATTTAGGAAACGTAATTTAAATCGGCTGAAGCTTATCTTAAGTCGGTTTTTCAACCCTATATATATATTTGTTCCATTGCATCAACTACAATACAACTTTTACACAACTCATAATACAAATCCTCAGTTTCTCAGAGCAGTTTTTATACAAATTTCCAGCAGCAATAATGTGAGTTAATTGTATTTATTTGTTCTTTGTTCTTTGTAATTAAGTCCCCCCAATTATTGTTTATCGTTTGAGGTTGTTCGTTCTTCACTGTACGATGTAGATCTAAGGATACGATATGAGGCAGTGGGGATTCCTAGTCTATAAGGATCCACACGCCCAGATCTGTTATCCGGTGACCTATAGATGACTTTGGTATGATCGACAATCGTGTTTCTAGTATCTATATAATTGCTTTATGAATCTCTGTTTTATCCTTTACGTATATAGAAACGCTAAGATTTAGGTTTTCGCCGCGTCAATCTAGCCACGTCTTTATGGTGTGATTGTCCACCTAGAATTTCTTATCTTAGTAGGTATGGCTACGGCTACGTTGCTCGTCTGTTTTAATTAGCGTATGATTAGAAAATACCAATATAGGGCTCCTAGGTCGGCTCATGAATTGATCTTCCGGGACTTTCAGTGAGATCTAGATCTGTTCTGTTTTAGGGGATTGAGCTCATCTAGTTATACGTAAATCGTAGATTAACAGGAGACCTTTAAAGTAAATGTTAATGGGACAGAGACTGATGCGATCGCCTAGGAAGTACGCCTAACCACAGGAATGTTGCCTAGGTGAGGAATACGGTTAATATCGGCATCCCTAGTTTTGTAAGTGTGCAAGTCATATGATATGGAGGCCTACGAAGCGAAGTCACGTGATGTAGCATAGTGATCTAGATGGCCTACCCGGAGCTAGATCTAGTTTAGGGGATGACTCCCGTAGCCAATATAAAAGAAATACGAATCGGGTTAATAGTTAGTGAGTCTAGTTTAATTGTATAGAATCTATAGATCCAAAGGATAGCATAATAATTGGGGAGGTTAATTACGTTGTTTATATGTTGTGTCGAGTCAGTCTTTATCTTTCTTGTCTTTTGTTGGTCGTAGACCGCCTCTGTGCTTGACATGAATGATTAAATGTTTGTATATAAATGATCCACAATTGGTTCCCTGTGGGATCAACCTTGATTCGCTATAGCTATACTACGATGGACCTAGTCCTCTTGCTAGTATTGGTTTATGGTGGTCAAGTATTTTATTATCACTTGATCTACGTCATCAAGTTTTTGGCGCCGTTGCCGGGGAACCACCGGTCAATTTTATCTATAAATAATTTTTTATTCATGTCGAGTTTTCTGTTTTAGAGTCCGTTTTTACGTTTTTGAGTCCCTCTGGTTGTCTGTAAGTTGTGAAAATTCCAGAATCTGGAACAGCTGGTTTCGCTCCCAACGAGACGGCCTCTCGCTGCCAGCGAGCCTGGTTTTGTTTTCTAGGACTTCGCGTGTCTGTTTATCTCCGTATGTTTAATCCGTAGGTCTGATAGCAGCATGGGAAACCATGTTAAAGTCAATCTACGGTCCGTTTGTTTTTTGTTTTTCTTCTGTTTGCAGAAACCAGGGAAGAGATAATCTGAGTCAGTAATTTTTCGCGGGCGCTGAGAAAATAACCCAGCAACATCTGGAGCTACGAATCTACGATGGGAAAAGCGATGGAAGCAATACCTTTAAAGCACCAAGATGGCTCCGAAAAAAATAAAATTTTTTTTTAAAGGGCTTACATTTTTCGTGGTATAATGTTGAAGGCAAGATACTACTTTTTATTTTGCTTATGTTTTACTATCTTTTGGTTTTTTGAACATAAGTTAGCCTATACATGAACCTGAGTATGAATCTTAGCCCGGAGTGAGTTTAAAAGATTACTTTTATTAGTGTCGAAGGTTCTGCCCCAAATCTGTCTCATCTAGAGGGTGTAAGGAAACATGTAGTAGTTGAAGGAAGCAGTGAATCAAGAGTTCCTCGTAGTTCTGTCAAATTCTCTTTGTCCTATGCATGAGATTGCTTCTAGTGGCCACGGGAGCAACAATTTGTGTAGTTTTAAGAATTCTCAATCAAAAGAAGACGTTGAGTTTTGAGAGAGCATAATGAGGCAACATTATAGAGGATATGATTAAAATGGGTCCCTAGGACTAGATCTGCCTAGAATTCACTAATTCCTAAAACGATAACCGAGGTAAGAGCTTTGTATAAATGGTATGGATATATGTCGTTTCCTAGGTCTCACAACCGAGGGAAGGGTATTAATCCGTAAAAGCGACGAGCCCACCTCATGTAGTGCTCAAGGGGTCAACATCTGGCGATCCAAGAAGGATAACTGACAAGGATAATTTTTGGAAAGTCGAGCTGAGGACTTTAAACTCAGAACTACTTCTAAAACCCTTAGGATTTCTTTTTAGGATTTTAAGTTTTGTTTTAGTTGAGTCAAATAAGAGTAACGTGACATATGTTGAGGTTTTTTATTTTGCCGTGTTCCGATGGCCATTAGGCTAAGGATGTGCAAAACTTTTTTACTCAATATAGGCCACATGAAATAGAGTTTCTTAGGAGAGTCGAGAAATTGCTAAAGAAAAGGAAATTTAGCAATCAGCCTTAAGATGGAAGCATTGAGAGAGCTTGAGAATTATTGAAAATGTAACAGAGAATGATTGGTGTATACCGGAACGATTTTGGTCAACTTCCAAAACTTTTTAGAATGGCGATCCGAGTGGAAATCCAAAGTTGTGTGCAATTCGTTCTGCAACTACCCTTATCCTTTCCTTTATACCTTTTAACCCTTCAACCTTTTCTATTCTTCTCACCAATCTGCCCCAACAAATTCACATTTCTAACCATTCTTTCATTCCCTCTCTTTCTCTCCATCTATTTCACTCTCCCACCCTAACCCAATCCCTTAACCAATACCCACCCAAAACACAATTTCTTACCCACCCTTTATCTTTTCTTACCATCCTTATGTATGTCTTTTTATAAACCCATCATACTCTCAACTTCCATTTTCTTTACAACATACCCTTGTGTTGCGGAATTAGAAATATTGCTAAGTTTTAATGATTATCTTTTATCATTTTGGTTTTCATGATCCTAGCTGGGGTAAGTGTAGCTCTGAACCTAGCTAGATTTTAAAAGTTTTTGGTTCGATCAAAATACAACTTATCTTTCTACCGGAAGTTTTAAACTTTTACGCCTATTCCGGCATTTCTAGATGATGAGTTTTGTTCTGTACTATCCAACCGATCCGACCTTGTTGATGACGTTGAGAACTTCCACATGGTAAATTGGGTAATTCGTAATTTTGAGGAGTCGCTACATCCCCCTAAGTTGTTGATACCCAATCCACGCGAGAAGTTTCTGTGCTAGGTATTTGATTTTATCTTTAGCCAATAGGTCACACCCAATCTGTTATTCCTTAACAAGTTTCTCTTTAACACTAGTTTGAATACCCTGTCAATCCAGTCCACCTCGTATTTTTCCACATGGGGTAATGCTTTTTGATCTTTGTCTTCTCCACCTGGTTTCAAGCATATTTATGTGGTGGAGGATATCGATGAAGACTATACTCTTTTGTTGAATGTTTATTTTTCTTTCTATTTAGTATTTTTCTTTTTGCGTCTATATATATCCTTTTTCTTATTCGTTTTAGAATTGGTGTCTTAACGAGTCATTTTAACTCTTTGGTTTTCCTTGTCATTGGTTGTATAAAATAAAGTGGCTTAATTTGTTTTTGGATATTTTATATCTAATTACTGCCGCATTATTTTATATCTTCCATTGACATGTTATTAACGGTTTCGTGGAGTTTCTGTTTGGTTTGCTTAAACAGGTTTTCATTTGCTTCTCCACGACGTGCTTGGATTACTCCGATGTTCTGCATCTGCTTGAGAGCCGTTTCCAGAGCTAAGTCTTTTACTTAAATTCTCATTTTTATTTGTCATTGGGGACAATGCCATGTTTAAGTGGGGGGTAGGAGACTTAGCTATGATGAGATATGTGTTAAAATTGAATGAAACGGTGAAAAGTTGAAGAAAATTGAAAAATACCAAATTAATTATCTCGTACCCTTAGAATTGTGAGTTCTTAAAACATTGAATTGATAGGAAAGGAACCAAGTTGCATGATTACGTGATCATTTTATACTTATGTGAATGTAAATTTAAGGATATTCATGCCGACCGTTGCAAGTAGTTATTTATTATTCGATTACTCAATCTTTGAATCGACTATTATCGCACGAATTATAATAATTGAAGAAATTATGTGTACATTGCATAGATGATTGGTTATGTAGACTTAGTGTCGATATTTATCTGCTGATGTATTCCTATCTTCTGGCCATCAAAGCGGAGTACTAAGCTTGAGAATTTTCTGTGTTTTGACAATGCGTTAAACACTGGGCTTGTAGTAACATTGCCAAAGTAGCCTCACGCTTGTGGTAATATTCAATGCATTGACTCATCCGTGAGAAGGGGATTCTTGCAATGCATACTTTACTTTTAAAGCAAGTTTCTTTCTTGGGATGTGTTAATACTTGAAATTATGAAAATGCGAAGAAATTCAACTTTTTAAGAGGCTTTGAGTATTTCTCGGTCTCCGAGTCCAAAAACCTGTTAGATGACGCTCTTGCTTATTGCACCATGTCTTTACCCATTGCGAGGCTTAAGAAGTGAGAATACTGATGTTGGTAGGTTGAGATTGCGAAGTTAGCATAAACTTTAATCTTGCCACGAATATATAAAACTGAATGCACATGCACACATCACTTCGATTCATAGCGAGTAGTGAATAATGGATACCTTATGAGCATGAATGGCATGAGTTGACTCGAGTTTCTTGTGTAAGTATGATTTGACCATTGGAGCATGTTATCTTGAGGAATGACTTATTGATGCTTTGTTCGGGACGATCAAAGTGTAAGTGGGGGGTAGTTGATGACGGTCAAATTATACCCATAAAAGTCATCAACGTTATCCTTAAATCGAGCCTAATAATATATATTTTATGTTAAATCACATGTTTATAATGAGTATTTAATGTTATGTGAATAATAGAATATAATTTGGTATTTATCCGTTTTTATCATTTAAATACGATTTACTGTGCAATAAATATTTATTTTGTAGATTGAGATAAATTGGAGGATAATTACAAATGGATGAATTAAATCTCAAGATAAATCGAAAAAAATTCGGAGTGCATTGAAGATAAATACCGAATCAGCGCGAAAAGAGGAGTAAGGAATGACAAGAGCCAACGAGCCAATCAAAAGTTGATGGACTCGCTGGCAGCAAGTGCTCAGCTCGCTGGGAGCGAGTTCCCTAAAGCCACCAGATCGACTTGGAGTTATCTCGACGCGTTTTTAGACTCCTTTAGGATTTAGGAAACGTAATTTACATCGGCTGAAGCTTATCTTAAGTCGGTTTTTCAACCCTATATATATATTTGTTCCATTGCATCAACTACAATACAACTTTTACACAACTCATAATACAAATCCTCAGTTTCTCAGAGCAGTTTTTATACAAATTTCCAGCAGCAATAATGTGAGTTATTTGTATTTATTTGTTCTTTGTTCTTTGTAATTAAGTCCCCCCAATTATTGTTCATCGTTTGAGGTTGTTCGTTCTTCACTGTACGATGTAGATCTAAGGATACGATATGAGGCAGTGGGGATTCCTTGTCTATAAGGATCCACACGCCCAGATCTGTTATCCGGTGACCTATAGATGACTTTGGTATGATCGACAATCGTGTTTCTAGTATCTATATAATTGCTTTATGAATCTCTGTTTTATCCGTTACGTATATAGAAACGCTAAGATTTAGGTTTTCGCCGCGTCAATCTAGCCACGTCTTTATGGTGTGATTGTCCACCTAGAATTTCTTATCTTAGTAGGTATGGCTACGGCTACGTTGCTAGTCTGCTTTAATTAGCGTATGATTAGAAAATACCAATATAGGGCTCCTAGGTCGGCTCATGAATTGATCTTCCGGGACTTTCAGTGAGATCTAGATTTGTTCTGTATTAGGGAATTGAGCTCATCTAGTTATACGTAAATCGTAGATTAACAGGAGACCTAAAAAGTTAATGTTAATGGGACAGAGACTGATGCGATCGCCTAGGAAGTACGCCTAACCACAGGAATGTTGCCTAGGTGAGGAATACGGTTAATATCGGCATCCCTAGTTTTGTAAGTGTGCAAGTCATATGAGATGGAGGCCTACGAAGCGAAGTCACGTGATGTAGCATGGTGATCTAGATGGCCTACTCGGAGCTAGATCTAGTTTAGGGGATGACTCCCTTAGCCAATATAAAAGAAATACGAATCGGGTTAATAGTTAGTGAGTCTAGTTTAAATGTATAGAATCTCTAGATCCAAACGATAACATAATAATTGGGGAGGTTAATTACGTTGTTTATATGTTGTGTCGAGTCAGTCTATCTTTCTTGTCTTTTGTTGGTCGTAGACCGCCTTTGTGTGCTTGACATGAATGATTAATTGTTTGTATATAAATGATCCACAATTGGTTCCCTGTGGGATCGACCTTGATTCGCTATAGCTATACTACGATGGACCTAGTCCTCTTGCTAGTATTGGTTTATGGTGGTCAAGTATTTTATTATCACTTGATCTACGTCATCAGTGGGTAAGGGTGAGTAGGGTAAGGTGGGTGGGTAAGGTAGGGTAAGGTAAGGTAGTGGGTATGGTAGGGTGGGGTGGTGGGTAGGGTATAAGGTAAGGTAGTGTAGGGTTGGGGTGGGGTTAGGTAAGGTGGGTGGGGTAGGCCTGCCCCACACCCCACCACATCGTACTCTACTCCATCATCACCCACCCTACCGTACCCATCACCCCACCCTATCCTACCTTACCCACCACCCCACTCTACCCTACCCAACCCACGACCCTCAGCCTATCTTACCTTACCCACCACCCCACCCACCATACCCTACCCTACCAACCACCCACCATTACCTACCCTACCTTACCCACCACCGTACCACCGTACCCTACCCTATCTTACCCTACCCACCACCCTACCTTACCCACCCCTACCCCACCTTACCCACCAACCCGCCATATCCTACCCTATCTCACCCTACCCTACCCTACGCATCCTACCTACCTTACCCTACCACCTACTCTACTTCACCATCACCTACCCCACCATACCATACCCCTGCCCTACATACCCTAGTTCATCATCTACCCTACCCTACAACCCACCCAATCATACCCCGTCACCCACGTGTTTTGCCGATTTTCATTTTATTCCATCGCATTCCATCCATTTTTTGGAAGGAATGAAAATGGTCATTTTTCATTCAATTGGGATAAAATTTCATTTCAATCCATTACCTCATAATCATACACAAACATTGAAATGGAATGAAATACCATTCCATTCCAACCTAACAAACATACCACAAGCTTTTTGTTCATGGACCTTTTATCAAGCACCTTGTGTGCATTGGGTTCAATAACATTAGTGAGCAAATTTAGCAACTGTGGAATGGGGGAAGTGAATCAATCACCCCATAACCTGATCTTCTTTTTCCACACAACCACATACGAGATGGATTGTTACCTTCTCTCCACTAATAAATAACCTTTCTTCTTCACCAACTTGGCAACTTGCTCAACTAATGCAACTTAATTCAGATTGAAGATGAACACTAGTGGGAAGCGGAACGTGCTTCGCACGTATCTTGCCCTTTTATCGATAATAATTGAAGGCTTAAGGAGCTTTTCTACAATAGGAAGAGGGAAAGATTTGTACATTGTTCTTAGGAGTTGCAAGTAAGCTGTATTAAAATTGTTCCGTATACATATTTGTTCATGAGTAATACTGAATATGGTATATATTAGCATTTTACAGAATATTGCACACATAGTAATATCATTATTTTACAATATATTACATAGCTAATAGACATTGATATCCATGTTCCCGTGTTATTTAGGCGCTAGCCTTGTAAAGGGCGCATTTTACACTGTAGCACAATTTTATTGCATGATTCTTTCGTAGCCTTTTTTTGGGGGGGCATTCGAGTTCAGCTGAGTTTTAATTTCAGCCTTTTCAAAGGGCTAACACAGCAGCATCTCCTCAGAAGTGGGTATAGCATGTTCCTCATTATCATCCCAATCATTGCTTTCCTTTGTTTTGCTTGGCTTTCACTTGTGCTATGCAGCTGTTGTTGTGTTGAGGTTGAGGAGCCTGTGATTTCGGCACCTGTAAAAATCCTCATTAGGAAATTATTAATCTATGTACTCTCTAATTTACATCTCTGAACAGTTATAAATCATGTCATCATTGGAAGTGCAAAGGAAGGATGCAATAAACTATATATATATATATATATATACACTAGCCTTTTACCCGTGCGATGCACGGCGAAAAGAGATTATAAATGTGTGGATTTATATTACAAATATACACTTTTACACACATGAAACGATAAAAAATTATTATGAATTTAGTTAATAGTGAATCATAAATAAAACTTCAATATAAATACGTGTATTCCATTGTAATCAATAAGAGGAAATAAGATACCAATGAAAGGTTAAGTTAAGTGTACAGTTGATGTTATATAACATTGGTCATACATTTTTACATTATTAATATAAAAGAAAAAACGTGCGTCACAATAATGAAATAAGATGCAGTGTAATTTTCTTAACCGCATCTACCAGGTCATCCAACACGATTCAATATTTAAATTATACATCGATAGTGTGAGTTCCATCTTAATCCATTTTCATCAAACAAATATTTTTTTTAAACATACATACATAAAAACAGAGTTTGAATAGTTTTGCATCGTGTAATATGTAAAATGAGTTCCGTCCCTTGGAGACATCTAAAACATGGAGCATTTATTTTCGCCAAACGAATCGACCTTCAATCAGTCAAATATGATGATCCACTTTAGAAAAGTCAGTTTATAACTTCAAAACCAACTGTTAAAGGTTAATTCAGTACGGTGTACATGTAATAAAGTGTACCGGTAGAATCGTTGAGATGAAAATAAAGATGTCCAAAATAAAAGTGAGTTCCATCATGTGAGCCATAAATTCCCATGCACGTCTACATTGATATTATATATTAGTATCGTCGGACTCGGATCACAGTGCCTTTAAGGAGTTAACTGTGGCAGCTGTAGGAAAGTAACTAATGCAATATGACGTCATCTTGTAGTAGTGTTTGTAGTCGGGGCTTGAAAAATCTATCAACATAACAATACATCATCAAAATAACACTCAATATAATTGACCCATCATCAATAGTCATTCAAACATGATCGCACCCCACAAAAAAAAATAACATAAAAGGCACCTTTAAAAATGAAATAAACAAATGTAACAATAGTGTTTATCGTTTTGAAGTTTCTTCGTGATAATATAAATGTCTAAGATAAATCCAGTAAAACATGTGATAACATGTAGACAATTAGAAGATTCACAGTTTCAAATAGCTCATATAAGAAGATAACAAATTTTCTGCAACACTTTCATCAAAGCATTAAAAAAATAACAAAACTAAACTAACTGACAACTAATAAAAAAAATTAAATGAAACATACATGATCTATAAGAAAATATCAAGCTTCATACCCAAAACACACAAAGCATATAAAATAAAATAATAAACACGCATACACACAAAGCATATATATTCCTTGGGACTGAATGAAAGAAAGAGTGAAGAAATAAAAAAATAGAACAGCCGACACAAAAGAGACAAAAAAAATCGATAGAGTAGAACAACATCACCTTCTTAATCCCAGGTTCTTTACCAATCCACTTCTATGTACTCGTCGGCTTCCAATAACCTCCCCGTTGTCACAAATTAGGCTTGCAGATAAATATAAGTATTAAAACGTAACATAAATTGAAACTCGTAAAATATCTCAAATAGGATATAGCGATCAACCGGCTTGTATTACTTCACAATTGGCAGCAAATGATCACTCAGCTGAGATGTACATTTTACAAAATAATCCGTATCCATTAGATCAGTGTGTGCATAGAAAGTTATTAGGTCTAATGAAAATTGTGATTTGGCTTAGCCATCATTTTCTCACTTCCACTCCAAATTTGACGTCGTTCAAACCAAGAAATCCGGCATAGATAAATGTCCTCCCCAATCTGAAAACGAAATATTCATTTATTCAAAGAGCCATAGGAATGCATAATCAAGAAATAAAAAATTAAAAAAAAAAAATCAGAAAATAAAGAGCAAACACCATGAATATGCTACCTAAACATGACGATGAATCTTTTCCACCTCCAATATAAAAATCCAATATTACATATTTGACAATTGAAACACAAAAGCAAACATCATATATTTTTACTCTCTCACTCTCTGTTCAGGAGGCCGGAGCAATTCGGGCGAAGATGAACTTGCAATCTGCAAGCATTTTGAAATATAAAGAAGATATCTTGGGTGTAATTTTCGGGTAATCGGGTTAAATTGTGGGTGCAATGTAAGTAATCAAGGTCGCAAATTCAGATTAGCACTTGTAATGAACTAAAGCAGTCCTTAAAATCTGCAAAATTTTAGAAAAATAAACAAAATTAGCACTTGTAAATTGTAATAAACCAAAGCAGAACATTAAACCTAAAGCACATGGTACGTTACCATGACTTGAGTTTAAGTGTGGCGAATACATTCTTTCATTGAACTGTACGTAGTTTATATAACTGAGTTATGATTGACTATTGCCTTCCTTTTAACCATCGGATTCACTTGGGCTGAATTAAAGGATCTTCCTTTGACATTAACGTTTCTTCTTTTGACATCTTGTTTGCAATTGCATTACACTATAAAATTTCTCATCCACCCAACCATGACAAACAACATGTAACACATGAGTGCCAATTCCAAATAATAAAATCAAACATCGACTCACAATCTCCATAGATATGAATTTGTCTGTCCTGGTCCTCCTTAATTAGCAACGGTCTCTGTCTAGGTCCTCCGTAATTAGCAACGGTCCTCATTAACAATCTTTTCATAAGAACAAAAATCCATCCACATTGTTCTTCGATAGCTTTATGAAGGGTTTCGAAATAAGAATGGTCGATTAGAATCAACTACAACCTAGGTATATTCAAAAAAAAATAACCACTCATTGATTTGAGCCAAAAAAAAAATAATAAGAAAGAAAGAAAAGAAAACCTGCTGTTGTGAAGAGAAGAAGAAGAATTAAAAAAACTAACCTTAACCCTATAGGCATCTCTCGGTCATCTTCGCGTCTATGGAAACCATACACAAATACAGATAAAATGAAAAAAAAATTTTAATGTTGAATATCAAGAATCGAAAATAGAACAATAAAATATTGAATCCACGGTGGTAAATCCAGAACTGAAATTAAAAACAACATAATGTTGATTCCAACAATTTTTGGAATTGAATAAAAAAAACATTATGCCAAACAATTATATGCATCTACGAACTATAAAAGGCAGTGATGGCAGAGAAAAGAAGATTACATAAGGATAACTAATTAAAGATATAATTTCGAAATATAATATGTTGATTTTTTTAAGAGTTATCAACATAAAATATTTGTTGAGAGGTTTTGTAGAATAGTTGTTATTTTTGTAGATTATGCAGGATACACATTATTATTATTTTTTTTTCCTTTGGTGATGCCTTATTTTTTTCCCGGAAATGGAGCGGGTCAATCGGGTAATCGGGTTAAATTGTGCTTTCAAATATATATAGATATAGATACTAGTCGAAAACCCGTGCATAATGCACGGAAAACGTGAAATAAAAAAAATTAAAAAAATATGAAAAAGTTAAAAGGTGTATATGATATGCTTAATGAAATAGCATAAGACAAAGAAGCAATATAACATATAAAATGATCCTACACCCATCTAAAAACATCATATTTGATTCACGGGTGTGCATTGACTATATCAACAATTGAACTACCAAATAATGTGAAATGAAGCCACATCAAATGTATATCTCATGTCTGTTTATAACTTTGAAGAATAACTACCTAAACGTGTTAAAAGTTTGTAATTTGACATTAAAAGTAAACCCTCAAAATATGTTCTAAATGAAACACATCCGAGAAGACATCCAAATATGTTTTGATTCACGGATGTTCATCCAAGTTTGTAACCTTCTTTTATATGAAAAAAAAGGTTTCATAAAGCCAAGGATGTTTCATCAGTGTTTTTCTGTTTAAATCATTGACGGTATATCCCAACAATGATTGTTGGTCTTAAGGCATACGTTGAGTATAACATGTTGATTCAATCATTAATAGCAGTTGTTAAGGTGTAAGAAACCTGTGAAAGAAAACATTGTCAGCAACAAAACCGGAGAATCTTATATTTGTTATAAATTAAAATTTAATTGCAATTTAATTCTGCTAAGCATGTGAAATCAAGAATTTTTCACACCAAACTTTTCATCAAAATTGGAAACCGATTTTGTGCCTACCTAGACCTAGAGTTTATTGTTTATATACGTGTATCAAATGGTGGCGCGCTTCTCTTCTTACTTCAAAGTCAAGGCCAAGTCATAAACTATCTTTCATTATTCTTCAATTCTTACTAAAAAGTCGAGGCAAAGTCATAGACTCTTTCATTATATTTTTCTTCACTTAACCAAATTATACTCTAGTGTCATTCACGCCACCATTTGATACGCGCATATAAAACAATAACCAAATTATACTCTGTTGTCATTCACGCATTTCAAAGCCTTGTACATTTGGATTTGTTCACGAACATCAATTCACTTAACCAAATTATACTCTGAGGAGAACATTATACTACATAACATAAAACATCAATTCAAAATCTTATAAAAGTCTATGCTAGGATAACAAAGTATGCAAAAAAACCGTAGTCTTTGCTCATTAACTGCATATCTCTTGAATCAAAAAGAGCTATTACAGGTTTAATTGCACTCGATAATGAAAAGCAAGAAACATTTGAATCCTGGCCAAAGGGAAAAAAACCCATAAAATCCAAAATAATCAAGCAATTAGACCTATACACACAGCAAGTTCCATTTACTCAACTTTCTTAATGAACACACAAAAAATAAGTAAACGGCAATGTACCGGGGTAACATAAAGATGTTTACACCTTTCTAATAAAATGATATAAATGCAAGGGATTAATGATATCTTTGAAATCTGAACCACAACAACCGCGCGTGCAAGGTAGTTAACTGTTGAAAAAGAGCAAATATTACTAATGATGTGATCATATATATTACCAATATAGGTCATCATGACATTGTCATGAAGGATTTCCATATAATAACATTCAAAGAAACTATAAAAAAAACAGCAATCCAAGTTAGTGCAAGAACATATCAGTGTATGGATGGAAAATAAAAAGGAATACCTGTTGTGAGATTGTTTCAACTCCAATTGCAACAACATCAAAACTGCTTGCTGGGACACCCCTAATGACCCAAACTCATGCCCAATAATTTTCTTGGCAAAAGCAAACATGAAATAGTCATGTAGTTGGTTGCCTCTGATGCTTTTGTGGCATCATTGACCTAATCAACATAAAGTAGAAAATAAATAAGTCATCAATAGAATCTAATCAATCGATATGCAGAAAGCAAATAAAATAATATCAATTGCTCAATAGAAAGTAAAGATAACATCAGTAATCTTCATGAAAAAAAAGGGGAAAATAGTATAATTATGCAAGTGCAGCACCATGATGTGAACATACAAAATTACACAAACTCCCATTTGAATACAGTTAATTGAATTGAGAAATGATTATTCCACAACAATTGTGCACAACAAAGTGCCACAACAACTTTTTTCACCATTGATTTTTTGGGACCCATTTGAATCAATGAGTAATGATAGAGGCACAACAAAAATTACACAACGGATGCAACAACGTGATCTCCCACCCTTGATTTTGATGGGTCCATATCACAATCAATTAACACTCATCGAAATCAAGGGTGGAAGATCATGTTGTGGCATCCGTTGTGTAATTTTTGTTGTGCCTCTATTCATTACTCTTGAATCAATAGGTCTCACATCATAATCAATGGTCCAAAAGTATGTTGTGGCACTTTGTTGTGGCTATTTTATTGTGGCATTATCACTCTCAATTGAATTTCAATTTGTACTGCACCGAATGAAATTCGTCAACGAAAGCAAACACACAAAAAAGAAATCCGTCTTAATTCTCACTTCCATATTCTTGTGCTCATAGTTCTAGCTGTCTAGTCTTTGTGTTTTTGGAACTGATGGTGTCCGCATAATTAATAGGCCAAAAGTTGACAGGGGAAGACAGATTATTTGTTATTCGTATAGCTTCCAATTTTAGCCTATTTTGTGTATAAAGCTCATAAGTCTAATGTACACAAAATTAGCAAATAATTCACACTTTAATGACCATGTGATCACTCATCACTAAACGAATAAGATATTTAACAAATAAATGTCTCATTCTAAAGTATTTCCAATGTCAACAATTCATTGCAGCAAAATTAAAACATTGTTGAGGATAACATATCCTCAAAGTATAAAAAAGAACTCATCATTGGATATGCAATGCTAAATTTTTTGTTGAAGTATACAAAGAAGCACAATAAGTATCAAAAGGGAAGATTTTAACTATAGTATTTTTCCTGGTTTGGATATGAAAGAAGGAAGAAAAAGAATAAATAAAGATGGACAAAACCGAAGGTAAGTAGAAAACATGAAGACAAACAACGAATAAACAAACAATAAACAGTCAAAATTAAAGGCATGAAGACAATTTTTCGCTCAGTTTTTTTCGTTAAATACCTCAAACATAAAGTGCAAAAAGAACTTACCATATCTTCCGGAAGAAAGGAATTAAATATTTGGTTTTGGCTTCTCTTAGCCTCATTATAAGGGCACAAAAACACTGCAAACAGAAAATAAGATGTGTTAAAGAAAGAGAAATACTACCACTACTATGCCAATCTAAACAACATGAAAAAAACAAATAAAACTCCTGCACAATTGCATTTCACATGAAACAAAATTGATGTGAGTCTTACGAATCTCATCAAATCAGAAAGAATTCGGAAATGATTTTGAATTGATACCATGGTATGTAACCTAGCCCAACGGCAACTGGAGCTATATAAACAACAGCACATACCTTATGCATATTTTTTTGGTAGATATTCGTCAGCTTTCTCTCCACCCTCTCTCCCCCACCCCCACCCCCAAAAAAAACACACCCAAAAAAAAAGAAAGAAAGCATGCGATAAATAAAAATATGACGGAGAAAGAAAGACAATTTGAAAAAAGTAAATTTTATGAACATGACTTATTGTAACACCTTACCTTACCTTCTAGTTTGTTTTTGCGATGTGAGAAAAGGCTGTTGTTCGGTTGCAATTCAGTATTCACGGGGTCAAGATCCTCTCAAGTACTTTACCCTTAAGTTGGTGTTTTTACATGTAATGAACTAAACTACGTAGTTTTGGAAAAAGTTAATCAATGGCTAGATGTTTTACACTTTGGGGGTGTGTAGTTGGATCATGCATACTTGAGAGAATATCCTCTCAAGTTACTTGAGAGGATCCTATCCCAGTATTCACGGTACTGCATTCAAAATATCAAGATATAACATCGTTTCAAATACCAACCTCCCTTCATTTCTATGAACATATTATTCCTCTTACGAAGAAAAAGAAGGACGACATAAAAACTAACAAAATTTTCAAAAAAAAAAAAAAAATCACTATTGCCAAGTTTATAGTAGCTTTTCTTCTTCGTCTCGACTCTCCAGACACCATTATGTATGGATTCTGAATCACTGAATAAAATTGAAACAATACCTACAAAATGTAATCAATGCAATGAGTAAAAAAAAGAAATCAATGAACTCAAAATATAATAACGAAGTCCGCAGATAAGTCAGAATATACCGGAGAGAGACATATTGGAGAATAGAAAATACGTCTCTCTATTAGTAACGTATTTCATTTAATTATATAAAACACATCCGTATGTCCAAACTATTAACAATGGACATATTCCTATTTGCATGAAAAGTTCTGGACTACAATAACAAATTTTGAATGTATTATACCATCCATCACAGAAGCAAATTTTGGATCATCTTTGAGTACGATGATCAAGTCATTCTCTCTACCTCTATATACATAGTTTGCCATCATTTGTTGTGATCTTTTTATGAGTCCGTCCATGCCAATAGGGTTCTTTAAATAAACTATCATTTCATCATAACTATTCAGCCGAGCCGAGCCGAGCCGGGCCAGGTCAATCCCTTCCTACTAAAATGAGAAAATTCTAGTAGAACTTTTCTTGTGGAAAAAATTCCAGACTTTCATTGAATGGTGGACTGGAGGACCTTTTAACAATAATATATAAGGGTAGTTATGTTTGAATCACGGATTGAACCCTCTGTTTACAGTGTTATAATGATGGATGGGAATAATATGATAAGATTAAATACATAAAATTGCAATAGACTTAATTAAGATGGTGATGCATCTTATTTTTTTTTTTTTTTTTGGAACAACATCTTATGGTTCATCATTAAATGAATAAAACCGGCCATGTGGATAAACACCAGTATATCCAGGTCCACCTCTGTAGAAATCAGCTTGAATTAGTAATAAATTTTTGATATGAATAAAAGAAAATAAAATGATATTATTTTTTTACTTCAAGATTCAAATTATCATCCGGCCGAGGAATCACCGATTGTCATTGGTCACTTCATTATATATTCAATGTCATCTCGAGACACTAATTGTAATGTTATTATGGCAAGCGTGAAATTTTAGTTCTCTTCAAAATTTCAATGACATATATTACATATGAACTTCTATTTATCCTGCTGCCGTCCGTCTCCTTTTCTTGCTTTTGAGAGTGTAAATGAAACCCTAATAAAAAATCGAAACATATTCCAAACAAAAAGTAATTAATCAAAGCATTATACATAACAGACAATCGCAAAACTCGAAAAAAAAACAGAAATTTAATACCTTATTTTGTAAGATATCATGTCGCTGCAAACCTGAAAATTTCCTCACAAAACAGTCCTAAAAACCCCATAAATATAAATCATGCACCAATAAGATTCAAAATAAAACAACATCCATGAAAAAAAATTTGAATAAAATCAACATGAAAAAAAATAGAAAATCAACTTGAGCCGATTTCCCCTCGTACTGTGACTTCACTTTTCTGCTCTACCATGATATTCCCACGGTCTTATATATATGTACAATTATAAATTGTTCAGATTACTTCTGAGTGCCACCATTTTGAAAAATTGTTTGATAAAAATGGTTGGTATTTGGGGATATTATTTATTTTTAACATTTAAGTGAAGATAAACTAATTTGAGAGTTTTATGGTTTGAGGATAAATCTTAACCTACAGAAAATCCTCCTGGGAAGCAATTGTAAACTGAGTTGTATGGGAAAATAAAATCGCCAAATTAGGAGTGACGGTTGTCTGTGGACTCTCAAGAAAGAAACGTGTTGGAGCAACATTTTTTTTTTTTCCTTTTAATAGCATGCATTTTTTTTGTTGGAGCAGGTAATGTGGGTAATTTTTCGGGTACGTGTAAAATCAATTTTATTTATGCATTCAAATATATATATAGTATAGATACTATAGATATGATGGGTAAAACAATATGATGATCTGTCCATTTTTTAATTTTTTAAGCATCATTGTTTTAATTTCCAAATTATTTTTTTATATACTATTGTTATTTTCTATATTTGATCTATTTAGTGGCGTTTTTTTTTAAAGAAAAAATATCAATATCCATAAGAAATGGACGTAGAGATATTCAATATGCTAGGTATGTTTAGTGTTTGTTAATTAAGGATAAAAATATGATTACCTTTGTTTGTTTGTTTTTATTGTTTTTTTGGGTGTGTGTTTTATGTTGATGTTTGTTTATTTTACGTTTGGTTTATTTGTTTTTTTTATTGTTTGTTGTTTTACGTTTTTTTTAAGGAAGCGGGTTTGGGTCGGATAATTTGACAATTTACGGGGTAATCGGACTAAATCATCCTTTCTAATATATATAGATATAGTCATATATATATATATATATATATATATATATATATATAGTAGCGGAAGTAAAATAAAAAAAAAATGCTAATGGTAAAAAAAAAAAGGAGGTGACGATAGAATAAAAAAAAAATTTGGAATGTGGAAAAAGAGGAAAAAGATGCCGTGCACTCATTTTATGGTCCTGGCATATTACCAGCGCATTTTCTCCCTCTTTGAAGACCCGCAGGAAACTAGGTCAACAAAGCCTTGATCGTTCCGCCACTGCCGCCAGTCTATCAACATCCGGTTCTCACAGTCGTTTGGTGTTAATTTTCGAGTTCAAATTTTCATGTATGGTTTCATGTATTGTCTTAATTATTTGGAAGGAATTAGCTGTTGGATATTGGATTTACATCTGTGTATTGCATCTCGTTCTTGAATTTTTTAGGCATTAGTTTTTGAATCGGTCTTGGATTTTGGTGTTTTTATCACAGCCAACTAAATCATTTTTTTCTTTTTCTTTTTGCATCGTCTTTGTGGAATGGTTACACTCAAACCTCTCAAATCTTTTTGTCTTGCAGTTACTTGTCAAATTTTCTCTGATTTCTGATTTGTCCTTCAATCAATCAATCATATGGCTGAGGTAAAGACTAATCCCTTGTTCCTAATGCTTTAATCGTAAAATGCATTAATTCGAGAATTCTGTTAGCTTACTTGCCTGAAATGTGGTTCCTGATTTGATTATTGATTTTAATTTCCTCAGGACAATAGCGCTGTCATGCCGAATTCGAAAGCAGGTAAGGTTTGGATCTCTTCTATAATTTATTACAATACCCTTTCAGCTTCTTTTCCATGTGTTATTTGCAATCTTTTGACACACTTTGGCCATTTAAGTAGCTTTTACTTACAGACAATAATTGTAGCTTTTATTTACAGACAGACAATAATTGTTGATATACAAAAACTGATTCAAACCAATCGCTATAAGTCTAAAAACATATCACCAGAGTGAGGTGCTGCCTGAGATGGTTTTTTCTTTTTGTCCTCACGATAGGAAGGTAGGTTGAACATCCCATGGCCGATTTAGGAGAGATGTGTTAAGAGAGATAAAAGGGAGAAATATATTTTATTATTCTGAAAAATTGTGTTTTACAATGAGTTAGACCACTTATTTAAATAGGAAAAACAGCCTAGACACCTAATTGATTAGGACTCTTGATTTTAGGAATCAGAATCAATTTACAATTAAAGTAGAAACTGAATATCAAAACAGAAAATCAATCAGAATAATTTAAAACAGGAAAGGTCAACTCCTTTAAATATTTTAACCCTAATCAACCATAATTGACAGAAATGCCCTTATTCTTCAACAAGATGGAACTCTGTCACGGCATTGCTTCACATGAATATGTAGACATGGTTGTTTTTCTAAAGGGTCTTCTACCATTTTCACTAAATATGAAATCTTTCTGTAAACGTTATGACCAATTTAGCTACACTTTGACCCTGTTTTTGAATACCAAAACATCCCCTGCCCTTCAGCCCTTGTCGAAAAAACTCCCTATTCCGTGAAAGTGGAACTTCCAAACCTACTAGAAAAATCCCAAAAATCTTCCGATAACCAAACTTCAATCTATTTTTCTTTTCCTGATGATCTACCCTTTGAATTCTGAAACAATTGTTGAATTTGGGGGCATTTTCTCTAATGCCCTCAGGGTCTATTTACGGAGCAGTATAAAAAATTGCATTGATGTTGTCTCCTTTTATGTTGTCGGGGCTCAAGTTGTGGTAGTCGTTTCAATTTCACAGGCTAGATGCCAAAAGGCTAGTTTGGCTTCATTGCAAGTAGTGCTAGATTTGAGTCTAACATGGGCTTCATTGCAAGTAGTGCTAGATTTGAGTCTAACATGGACTTTGCATCATATCTAAGTATCTTTTCTTTTAGCTTCCTTGCTGGAATCTTGAACTGTTGGCCTTTTTTCTATTTTTCCGTGAACCAAATATTATGTCACCTTCGATTGCATTCCTGCATTTGAGCTTTTGGTGTGACTTGATTTGATGTTCTTCCATGACGAGTTGATGATAGAGCATCTTCTTGATTGTTTAATTCTTGTATGTATGTGGAATTTATTTTTCTTTCTTTTTCTTCTGGCTGTTGATGTTACAGAAATGAATGCTTCTCTACATGATCGCTTAGTGCTATGAATAAATATATTTGATCATGAATTTGGTAAAAGGATGTATGCTGTGAACAACTTAATGGTTAGATACTAATTGGCTAAGAACTTGTTCAAAATTGCATCTAACTGTTGATATGCACCCGTATGGCATTTATAATATTCTATTGAGAAATGTACTTGATGAAACTGATACACAGCAATAGCGATTGTACTATGAGTTTATTGACTATCTTCGTGGTTTATTTTGGTATGTTGAGCCTTGCGTATTTGGTGGTCTTTGATTAATGCGTGTGACAATATTCTTGAAATTGAAAGTGAATGAATGGTCTTGCACTGCTCTTGCCGTAACATTTCTTTTTACATCTCCAAGTTACGAGGTTTTCTCAAACAAATGTGTAGCACCCTGTTATGGATTGTAGATTTGCAAGAAGAAAGAGAAATAGACAGAGAGTTGAGAAGATATTCTTCTTTATTAATTAAATAAAAGTGTTTACAAAGGTTAAATAGGCTGGAGTTATACACCTGACAACTTGGTGTAATAAAGACAGAAAACAGCTATAATTGGGCAGTTGAGAGACTTAACCAACTAATACAGACACCTAATGCTATACAACAGTTTCTTAGAATAAATACACAAAAATAGTACCAACATATACTCCTTCTTAAGCTGATTTATAAATGTCTAATAAACTAAGCTTGCCACAACAATATTGAAAAGGTACTCCAGGCAATCCCTTAGTGAAGACATCAGCCACTTGTTGTTTGGTAGGAACATATGATTGGTTAATGCTTCCATCTTCTTGCTTTTCTTTGATGAAGTGTCTGTCAATTTCGATGTGTTTAGTCCAATCATGTTGCACTGAGTTGTTAGCTATTTCAATAGCAAATGGCTGTCACTGAATATATGCATAGGTTCTGTGAATGGAATTTTGAGCTCCTTCACGATCCATTGTATCCTTAATAGCTCACACATGCCAAGAGCAATGGCTCTGAATTCTGCTTCAGCTATACTTCTAGCTACAATCGATTGCTTCCTGCTCCTCCAAGAGACTAGGTTTCCAAAGACAGATGCGCCATCCAAATGTGGATCTCCTATCCGTGGTTGTTCCTCCCCAATCTGCATCCACATATCCTTCAATAGTAGTAGTGCCATTTGTTTTGAATAAGATTCCTTTCCCTGGAGTGGACTTCCTTTGAGAAATTTCAGAACCCTCCTAGCTGCATCCAGATGTATCTACCTTGGTGAGTGCATGAACTTACTGATTTGACTTACTGCAAAAGAGATATCTGGTCTATTGTGAGATAAGTAAAGGAGTCTACCAACTAGTCTTTGAAACTTCTCTTGATTCACCAACATTATCCTTTCCAAATTTAATGGTATTATCAACTGGTGTATTAATTGGCTTACACCCAAGTAAACCATAATCAGTGGGAAGATCCATGGTATACTTTCTTCAGGTCAGAAGGATGCCCTCCTTGGATCTGGCAACTAGAAAGTATCTCAAAGGACCAAGATCTTTTATCTCAAATTCATTTTCCAAGAAACACTTAAGATTAGCAATTTCAGTTTTAGAGTTTTCAATGATCACAATATCATCTACATACACAATAAGGATTGTAACTTCCGCTGCCTTAGTGTGTTTGTAAAATAATGTGTGATCACCTTGTCCCTGCGTATAACCCCCATGTTTCATAACTTTGGAGAATCTATCAAACCAAGCCCTTGGAGATTGTTTTAGTCTATAAAGGGATTTATTCAATCTACAAACTTGATTTGATTTTATTCTGAACCCTGGGGATGGATACATAAAGACTTCCTCCTTTAATTCCTCATTTAGAAAGGCATTTTTAACATCCAATTGATGCAATACTCAATTATAAACAGCAGCAATGGAAATAATTATTCTAACAGTATTCAATTTAGCAACAGGGGCAAAAGTCTCATTGAAGTCAATTTCTAAGGTTTGAGTGTAACCTCTACATCCATCTGACTTTACACCTCTTGGATGGGAAACCAGTTCCTAGGTGTTATTGTCTTTCGGAAATAATAGACAAGAATGAAAGTATTTTATTCAACTTGAATTGTGTATTGTTCTGAACGCAGCAGAGCCCCTTAAATAAGGATAAATACCTTGTAGCCTACTCTTCCCTAGATTATAGGAAACAATATGTAAAACCTTAAAACCCTAGGCGACCACCGCCTCTTGTTTAATTATAAAACAATAAAGACATATAAACCATGTTCTTCAACACTCCCCCTCAAGTTGAGCATAGATATTGATCATGCCCAACTTGCTCATGAACCCTTCAAACAAATGCTTCATTGGAGCTTTAGTGAACCCATCAGCTACCAGTTGTGCAGATGGTGTGAATGGGATACAAATTATCCCATCTTCTAGCTTCTCCTTGATGAAATTCCGATTAATCTCCACATGCTTGGTACTATCATGTTGAATAGGATCATTGGCAATATCAATTGCTGTCTTGTTGTCACAGTACAATGTAGGAGGAAACCAAGATCTTCAAGCACCCTCTTCACCCACAATACTTCACAAATGCCTTGATCCATAGCCTTCAATTCTGCCTCTGCTGTGCTTCTAGCCACCACACTTTGTTTCTTGCTCCTCCATGTTACCAAATTTCCCAATACAAAGGTGCAATAACCAGTAGTTGACCTCTTCTCCCTAGAACCAACCCAATCAGCATCTGTAAAGATTTCCACACTTATCTTCCCGCTCTTCTTAAACAACAACCCTTCACCTACTGTTTCTTTCAAGTACCTCAGAATTCAGATTATTGCCAGATAGTGGGACTGACATGGTGAGTGCATGAACTGGCTCGCCATTCCTACTGCAAATGAGATGTCTGGCCTAGTGTGTGCTAGACATATCAATTTACCAACCAACCTCTGATAGTGCTCTCTGTCAGCAACTCTTCCCCTTTAACTTGGTCCAACTTCAGGTTGCATTCCATTGGAGTAGAAGTAGGCTTACAAGTTACAACCCAACATCCATGTCTCTTTCAGTAGATCCAGAATATACATACTTCCTCTGAGACACCGCCATACCCTCTTTGGATCTGGCCACCTCCATTCCCAAGAAGTACTCCTAGATCTTTGATCTCAAATTCTTCTGCTAGTCTTTTCTTCACATTTTCAATCCCAGCAACATCATTCCCAGTGAGAATGATATCATCTACATAGACCAACAACACCACCACCTTGCCATCGATGATTTTTCCACAAAGTGTGATCTGATTGGCCGTCCAATTTTAATTTTTACCAAGACATGCCTGAACCTGTCAAACCAAGGTCTTGGACTCTGTTTTAGTCCATACAATGACTTCTTCAACCTACAAACTTTCCCATTGTACCCTTTTGTGAACCTTGGAGGAAGTTGCATGTACACCTCCTCCTTCAAACTTCCATGTAGGAAGGCATCCTTCACATCTAATTGATAGAGTTGCCAATCTAGATTCACTGCTACTGAGAAAACCACCCTTACAGTGTTCAGTTTAGCAACTGGTGAGAGTCTCAGAATAGTCTATACCATATCTCTGACTATACCCCTTGGCATACTTGTTAAGGTGCGCGCCATGGCGTGAGGCGGGGCTATAACGCCTTAATAGTGTCTATGGCGTTGAAAATGTCGGGCGGCCCTATGGCGAGCAAGGCGTGAGGCATGGCACGCACCTGTTATTTTTTTAAAAAAAATTTGTATTTCAAAGGTAAAAATGTCAAACCAATTAATAACAACATTAAACCTAGTCGACCCATCCATATTCTCTTCATTCTCTCATATTCCCGCTGCCTCCTCAGTTCTGAGACATGCGACCTTCCATGGAGTAAAAACAAAAAAAACAAAAAACAGCCTAATAATTAAAAAAAGCACTTCTTCTCCTTCTTCTCATAATAACCGGCGGGAAGAACTTGGTAATAAAGCTATTGCAGCTTCAGCCTTCAGGTAACAGGCTTCTCCCGTTTTTTTATTTTTTTTTATTTTTAAATTCGTTTTCTACACATGGTTGTGTTAAATAGTTTATTCTTTATGTGTTTATGGATTTAAAAAACATGTTTATAATTTTCTTTTAATGAAACAATGAACGAAAATCAAAATAATGATGTAAGTAATTTGATTTTGAAATAATGGAATTGAATGATTGTCAAAGTAGTGATCTTTGTTTGTTAGTACTTAGTAGTTTGTAGTTATTAGTTAAGTAGTTGTATTTTCATCTTTTGTGATGTTTGTACAAGTGAATTAACAAGTAGTATACTACTATACTAGTATGTTCTTAATTCTTAATTTTTTATGTTATGTAATTGTAATTTTGTAATGAATAATGATGCAAGTGAAGCGAAAGTGTTAATGTGTTATAGAATATAGAGTTATAGTGTTAATGTTATCATTGTTATGGTTAATCATTTACTTGGTAGTTTAGTTCGGTTACTTACTAATAAATAACAATTTGACCACTTCCCTTTTCTTCACAATGTTGGTACTTGGTAGATAAGATTTGGTTGGGGAAGTGCAATCATCCGCAAATAGAAAGGACATTGGTTGGAAATATGCATATTTGAAAAATATTAAGGATACAAACACGGTCATTCTGTTGATACTTGTTTTTCCTAATGGCTAATGCCTATCTTTTATGTCATTTTGTGAACTCTAGTACTAGTATTAGTCTGTTAGATTCTTTTAAAACTTTTGAAACCGGTAACCTTTTGGTTGATTGGTTCTCTATAGTTTATCGGTAGTACTTGTTTTGTGTGTTAAAAGCTTAAAACTTGTTTTGATTACATTATGTGATCTTGTTTGTTGACTTTTATATATGTTATAATCTAAAGGGCCAAAAAAATAAGTGCTATGACTTTAACTCTGTCCTTGGTCCGTTTTTTAAACAACATGGCATTATACACCAGAGCTCCTGTCCTAACACCCCTAGCAAAATGGGGTGACTGAAAGGAAAAATAGGCATATTCTGGAGGTTGCTAGAGCATTAATGCTGGCCTCTAACTGTCTTGAATATATATGGGTTGAAGGTGTATTGACTGCTGTGTACCTGATTAATAGACTGCCCTTTAGGGTACTAAATTTCAAAACTCCCTTGAATGTTTTAAAAGGTACCTACCCTAATACCAGACTGATACATGACCTAACCCCAAGAATCTTTGGGTGCACAGCCTTCACACACATGACCTAACCCCAAGAATCTTTGGGTGCACAGCCTTCAACATTCATAATGCTGGAAAACAAGATCCTAAATCCAGAAAGTGTCTGTTCATTGGCTACTCACCAACGCAAAAAGGGTATAGGTGCCTGGATGGCTGGATCCTCACACACAAAAGGTCTAGGTCTACACCATTAGTGATGTCACCTTTCTTGAGAATAAAATGTACTTTAGGTCTCATGTTCAGGGGGATAATGTGGTTGAACATGAGCAGGATACTTTTGAAATCTTGATAGAAGATGGTGAGTCTGAAATTCCACATGAAAGTGGTGGCTTTGATCAACCACAGGAAAAAGGGACTGATGCCATTGAATCATCTAATTTGACCCACAATCCTGACGATCACATCAGTCCAGAAGATGCCTTTGAATCATCTAATTAGACTGACAATCCTAAGGATCACATCACCAGAAGATAACCCAATGGACAACCCTAGGACCAGGATTTAGAATTTCCCAGGACAAATCTATTCCAAGAAAGGTACTCTCATCAAGAAGAAGAACGACACTCACACCAACACTGGTCAAGATCCAATCCCGAGTGAGGACCCTGAAAGCATTCTTGAAACAAGTAAACTTCCTGAGTCTAGTGTCAACCTAGATCCTGATATTCCTAATACATCAGAAAAATCAGTTCCAAAAGACCTACTCCTTGACGTACCTATTGCTATTAGAAAGCCACCAAGAGAATGTACCAAGAGACCGTTGCACCCATGAGCAAAATATGTATCCTATACCAACATGTCACCCCAATACCAAGCTTTTCTGTCTAACCTCTCTAATACTCAAATTCCAACAATATTGAAGAAGCTCTAGTATCACTTGAGTGGAAAGCAACAGTCTGTGAAGAAATTGCAGCTCTTGAGAAGAATGGTACTCGGGAGGTGGTAAAATTTACTCCAGTGGGTTGCAGGTGGGTGTTCACAATTAAATTTAACTCAGATGGAACCATACAAAGATACAAGGCCAGGCTTGTGGCTAGGGGTACACCCAAACTTATGGGTTGGACTATTCAGAGACCTTCTCACCTGTGGCAAAACTTAATACAATGAGATTTTTACTGTCTGTAGATGTGAACTTGGATTGGCCCCTGGAGCAATTGGATGTGAAATTGCCTCCTGGTTTTTCTGGAAGAAATGGTAACCAGGTTTGCAGGCTAGGAAGGCTCTTTATGGACTCAAATAGAGTCCAAGAGCCTAGTTTGAAAGGTTCATGTTGTTTTTGAAAACGGAAGGTTTTAGGCAGGGGCAATCTAACCACACCTTGTTCATCAAGAAGTTTCAATCTGGAAAACGGACAGTCCTTGAGGTGTATGTGGATGACATCATCCTTACAGGAGTTGACAAGGAGGTAATAGCTCAGATCAAGAAAAGTATGGCTAGAGAATTTGAAATAAAGGAGCTTGGAGGTTTGAGGTACTTCATGTTCATGGAGTGTGCTAGATCAGAGAAGGGTTTGGTTGTATCACAAAGAAAGTATATCCTAGATCTCTTGGAGGAGACATGCATGAGTAACTGCAAACCAGCAAGTACCCCAATGGAGGTCAGTCTGAAACTATGGGAGAAGACAGATGACCCACCAGCTGACAAGGGAGGGTACCAAAGACTGGTTGGAAGGATGATATACTTGGCTCACACAAGACCTGGTATTTCCTTTGCTGTAAATGTGGTGAGTTAGTTTATGTATGCACCCTGTGAGCCTCATCTTGAAGTGGTTTTCACTTTTCAGGACCCTAAGGTATTTTAAGGGGACAGCTGGACAGGGGATTTGGTTTAGAAAACACACAACCAGAACAATGGAGATTTATACAGATGCAGACTGGGGTGGCTCAGGAGGCAAGAGGTCAACCTCTGGGTATTGTAGCTTTGTGTGGGGCAACCTAGTAACACGGAGAAGCAAAAAACAAGGGGTGGTGGCCAGAAGCACAGCTGAGGCAGAATATAGGGCCATGGCTCAAGGAGTATGTGAGGAGTTGTGGATTAAAAGGGTTCTGGAGGACATCCTGGGGTCTGTTGAGCTACATATGAAGCTTTACTGTGACAACGAAGCAGCCATAGATATAGCTATTAATCCAGTCCAACATGACAGGACCAAACACATTGAGATAGACAGACATTTTATCAAGGAAAAGCTTGATGAAGGGCTGATATGCATACCCTTTCTACCTTTAGTACAATAGACAACTGATGGACTGACCAAGCCACTGGTGAAGATGGTGTTTGATAGGTTTGTGAGCAAGCTGAGCATGTACAACATCCATACTCAGCTTGAGGGGGAGTGTTGAGATATGTGGTGTTGTTGAAGACCAAGGGTGTTTATGTCTTTTGGTGGTAAATTAGGGTTAAAGAGGCCCATAGCCGCGACTTTCCTTAATCAGATGATTCTGTTATTATTATTCTGTATTTATTCAAAGATTGTAAGTTATTTTGTTTTAATTTCAAAAGATCGTAAGGCTGATTATGATTCCTAAAATAAAGGAGTCCTAATCAGTCAAGTCTCTAGGCAGCCTTTCTTTTCCTATTTAAATAGCATAGATCTCTCAGTGTAAAGTATGTTTTCAGATCAATTATCAATAAAACCGAATCCTTTTTCCCCCAAATTCTCTACAGGGTGTTTAGTGCAGGCTATAGTGCTTTTTCTCAAGGCAATAGGCAACTCATTTGAAATAGATATAGGAGGGTGTATCACCTGATTGAGAAGTTACCAATTGTTCCTAGTCATTTGTTCTTGCTCACTAGCTTCAATCATTTGTTCCTGCATGTTAGTATCAACATTTGGGATGTCACCTTGAATTGGATCAGCAGTATTGGGAGTCTGATGGTTTCTTTTTCTTTGTATAGACAATGATTTCCTCCTCATGTTCCCTTAGTCCATTCTATGACTGATCAGGGGGTGTTTCTAAGGGTAGGTCTGAATTAATAACAGGCAGAGTAGCTCATTTTTAAGAAAACTGTATTGATCATATGAAGAGCTGTAGTCCTTTGTATAATAGGGTTCTTCAAAGAAAGTAACATCAGAGGACACATAGAGCTGTTTACCTGAAGGATCAAAACATTTAAAACCTTTTTGTGTGGAGGAATATCCAATAAACATAGTTTTGACAGCCTTAGGATCAAGTTATGTTATGAGTTAACATGTACAAAAGCTGTGCAACCAAAAGCCTTTAGAGGAATGGAAGTAACAATTTTAGTGTTTGGGTAAAAGTGAGGAAAGACACTTATTGGAGTTTTATAGTCAAGAACCCTAGATGACATTCTATTTATTAGAAAGGCTGTAGTGAGGACAACCTCCCCCGATAAAAAAATTGGAACATTACTTGTAGACAAAAGAGTTCTGGCAACTTCTAAAAGGTGCCTATTCTTCCTCTCAACAACTCCATTTTGCTGTGGAGTGTTGGGGCAAGAAGTTTGATGAATGACTACCTTTTCATTTAAAAATGTCTATTGCAGAGTTAAGATACAAGATACATGTCCCATTATCAGACCTGAGTATCTTAATCTTAGTTTGAAATTGTGTTTAGTTTGAAATTGTGTCTGATTTTTATGTCCCATTAATCTTGTAAGATATAAGATATTATGTCGCATTATCTTGTAAAAAGTTTCAAAGATGGAACTAACGTCTGATTTTTGCTTCATTAGATAGACCCAACTTAATCAAGTGTGATCATCTATGAAAGTTATAAACCGTCTGTTTTGTGTTAAATTTGGGACCTTAGAAGGACCCCAGACATCTTTGTGAATTAGACTGAAGGGTAAAGATTCAGTGTAAGGTCTGGCTTTGAAAGGACTCCTAGTATGTTTGGCCATCTCACAGAATTCACATTTCAAAGTTCCAGGTTTTACATTATAGAAAAGTGAAGGGTAATTTTTTGAAGATAATAAAATTTTGGATGCCCTAAACGCCAATGCAAAAGTCTAATTTTGTTACATTCAGGGATTCCTTGGAAACACGCTGACCCTCATCAGTCTTTACTTCACTTCCTTGAATTAGGTAGAAACCATCAATCTTCCTAGCACTGCCAATCCTCCTCAAGGGCTCCATCTCGTGAAACTCACAGTAAGAAGGATAGAAGTTAAGTATACACTTCTTGTCTTTGGTAAACTTACTCACATAACAAATTACATGATAGGTTTGGGACATAGAGAACAGAGTCGAGCACTAGGTCATCAGAAATTCTGACGGTACCATTCCCTTCAATTCTGGAACATGTCCCATTAGCTATCTTTACAAAGTGTTGATCTTTAGATGAAAAGAGAGTTTCAAAGAGAGATATTACCCGTCATACGACTTGATGCACCGGAATCAATGATCCAGGTGTTATTACCATTGTGGGCTGTGGCACCATTAGTGGTGTTAGGTTTTTGAGATTGCATCTTTCTGTCTAGCAGTTGATTTAAGACTTCCAGCACCACAATTTGAAAAAAGAGTAGATTGTTCTGTTGCAGTTAAGGCAGGTTTTTGGTCAGTCCAGTTGTTACCCTTCTTAGCATGTGTTCTTTTGTAGGTGTGCTGGTTTTCCATGTAGGTTCCAGCATGTTTCTCTGGTGTGCCCTTTCCTTTTGCAATGATAACAACAGAGGTTATTCTTTTGTTCCATTCTTTTGAGTGGTCCCTTTTGGTATCCACCCATCATTGTTGGATCTCCATTCCGAACAGCCAGGCCTGAATGTTCTCCTCCCGGAGTTGGTAGTAAGCCACCCATGACTCCCTTTCTGCTTTCCTCCTTTCTGAGTGTAGCAAAAGCTTCCTGAACTGAGGGTAGAGGAGCTTGGGCAAGGATTCTTTCTCTTGCTGCATCATAGATAGGACTTAGGCCACCCAAGAAGTCAAAAACCGTGTCTTTTTCAACAACTTTTTGAAACTTCCCAGCATCTCCAATGCAGTCCCACTCAATGACTGCCAGTTGGTCATATTCTTGCCACAATCTTATAAGTGTGTTGAAATACTTGGTGATATCAAGGGTACCTTGTTTTATCTCTTTCAGGTTGGTTCTTACCCCAAAAGCTTTAGCAAAGTCACCTTGGTCAGAGTAGGTTGCAGCCACTGCATCCCAGATTGCTTTAGCAGTTGGATAGAATAGATGAATCTGGCTTATCTCAGGCTCCATTGAGTTGATTAACCAAGACATAATGGTAGCATTCTCAGTTTCCCATGTGTTGTATGCTTCACCACTGGTTGTTTTTGGAGTTTTTACAGTCCCCGTAAGATACCCCATTTTTCCTCTTCCAGTATTGAAGATACGCACGGACTGGGCCCATTGTAAGTAATTGGTGCCATTAAGTTTCATGGTCGTTATCCGAAGGGTTGGGTTTTCAAAACCCCCCCATTGATCTGGAAGAATTTCCAGCTGACGTTTCGGATTCTGACATGTTTGGTGAGAGAGAAGAAGATGAAGATGCGGATCGAGACTGAGAGAATACCGGTGCTCTGATACCTGCAAGAAGAAAGAGAAATAGACAGAGAGAGTTGAGAAGATATTGTTCTTCATTAATTAAACAGAAGTTTTTACAAAGGTTAAATAGGATGGAGTTATACACCTAACAACCAGCTCTAATAAAGACAGAAAACAACAATAATTGGGCAGACTGTTTACGTATCTTAGGATTCTGTAGACTGTTTCTTAGTGACATTTCATAAAAATGCCATATCCGGCTTTGTGTGTGAAAGGTAAATAAGCTTAGTGTAAAAAGATTAGGGAAAAACTCTTGTATATATTTTATTACTTAGCACATGCTAGCTTTTAAATAATACAATAAAACCCTAAGGTTGTCACCCTTATAAATTTTTAATTTTTAATTTTTTTTGGCCAGTAAGGCGTTTTTAAAAATTATGTCTATGCTTGTCATGGATGAGTAGTCGAGCCTTTATGTATACCGACAGAACGAGAATTATCAGCCATAATGTGCTTGTCCTTTTACAAGTAATTATCTTTGTTGTCAATGAATAAACAGGTTGTGTTGATCCCTCCACTATCTTTTGTTATTTTCATAATAACTAAGTTTGACAGGCCAGAAAGACTGCATTTGTTTCCCTGCTGCATATTTGGATTTAATTTTTTTTATTCTTTATACATCAAATCTTTCTTTTATATTTTATGCATTGTGTTGAGTAATTTAATCCAGTTTCAAGTTATTCACTCAAGAAATGGTAACGTGGCCTTTTACCATGAAGTGATTTCTAATTAAAGATGGTGGATGTGGTGAGGTGTTTGTTTGTTTGTTTTTTTTTTTTTTTTTTTTGAAACAATGTATGGAATGTGTTTTTTAAAGGTGGTTTTTCAGTGGACTTATACTATAAGTTTCTCCTATTTCTCATCAGATGTGTTTGCTAAGGTGATGAAGCGAGATCAATTCCAAGCAGAGATTGATCGTTGTGTAAATGCTGACCTTAACGAACCTTGGAAACAACCGGTATTTTATTTTATAAACTTTGGCTTCTATTTCATTTACCGGGTATATTCATGTTGTCAGGTGATGGTAAAACAATTGTGTTTTCTTATTTCAAACTTCATTGAGGATTTACATATTGTGTTTTCTTCCTATTCTTTTTTAGGTCTTACTGGTATTGCTATTTCATTGTTCGGGGGCTACTCAAAGTGTGCAGTTCGTACAACATTTTGGTGACATGGTTGATGGCTTGATGAATATCTACGGATTTAAAGTCAGATATGTGCTAGTTCGTGTTAATTGTGGAGATTTAAAGGTAATTAAGAATGTCTTGCTTTGTTGTCTATTTTGAACAATTTATATTAACAAATCATCATATCGTTTACAGATTGATACCTTTGACTTTGGTGTTGATACCTTTCCCACTGTTTTGTTGATGGGGAGGGATAAATCGAAAGCTGTTAAGTTTGATTTACAAACGGTGAATGGGGGATCAAATAAATCTCCCGATAATGCTACCCAATGTACCCATGGATTCAATAAGTTTGTTGAGAAGATAAAGAAGGGCATTGAAGAGGCGCTGAAAGTGCATTGAAAGAGGTGTGGAGTGAAATGCTAGGTTTTTTCAATGTTGAAAGGATATCGAGGACTATTTTGGGTTGGTTATGGAAAAAAATTAATATTTTTAAGATTTAGCAACAACAATTATGACTATTTTTATTACTAGTCAAAAACTCGTGCGATGCATGTGGATAACAATATAAAACATAAAAGATCAGAATATAATTGTGTGAAGAATTATAATATTAAGTTAGAGATGCAATGTCATATCATAGAGAACTTGGATAATGTTTTATCTATCCACACATTGCATTGGTTATCTTAAGAAAAAATGTACTCCCTCCTCCCCAATTTTTTTGGGATTTATTTATTTTGGCTGTCTCAAATTAAGTCTCATAACTCTAAATAGATTTAAATCTTTTGCTTTAATTGCTTAAATTGCTCCAACTCATTAATTGAAGTCTCTTTAAATATTGTGAAAATAATGCTATATATAAAAGGATAAAAAGGTAAATTACTAAAGTTTTAAATGACCAGACAACTCATTAGTTGATATCTTTTAAATATATTGTGAGTTCAAAATTTCCTAAACAAATTGGGACGGAGGGAGTATTTTATATGAATAACTCGTTAAAAAAGGATTATTTTTGACAACAAAGGAAAAACAACATACGTAAGAAGCACACCCCTACCATCAAACCCTACCCGTAGACTCCCTCCTACCTACATGTGTCTACTACTATCTCCTAGCCTCACCTCACACCTCTCTTCTTATCCCTCAACCTTACTTTTAAAAAAACAAAAAAACAAAGCCATATATTGTGATTAATAAACCCTAAACCCTCTCAAAACATTTTTCTATAAGAAATGATAAATAACCTTACATCTCTCGACCCACCGACAACCCTAGGCTCATTTATTCCCAAACACCGTCTTTCGAATTATTCCATGAACTCACCCATACGAAAATGAAAAAATATCATGCCCTACATATCTTTAAAGTAAATACACTTAGTTTAGAATTATCAGGTTTTCAACCTGTACTAAAGGTGACTGTCGGAACCTATTGTTTACCATGGTTAAAAAGTTTTTTTCCTCCTTCGGTAACACTTGAAATGACGCAATATAGTAAAACACTTGTATGTGGATCATGTGCCATTTATAGAGGACTATCCTTCGGCCTCACCCCGAACCCCCTCGGTTTTTTTTCTTCATAAAAAAACCATAAATCTCTTCATCCCCCACACCCTGCCCTACTTATCTTCACCAATGAAAATGAAAACCCATATTAAAGGTGATTGTCGCAACCTATATTAAATACACATGTCTATAAACTAATGTATAAATTTGAAACATTTCAAACAATGGATAAGGTTATCTATTTCAAATGTTTCAAACTATAGTATGTATAGTGATAGACTTCAATGGGTTAATAATGTTTTGTATATATCAAGAAACTAGAACAACCATCACAAAATCCGTGCTTATACGACAATGTCTACTGCAATTGTAGTGGCTTTTTTTCTCATGTAAATTGTAAAAGAATTAAAAAAATGTGATTCCTACCCTCCGAAAACAAAGAATAAACCCTAAAAAAAAGGATAACAAATTACCTTAGTTCCATCAAACATCTGCACTCACAAAAAAGATAAAAGAAAATTAGAAAAAGTTCTACAAAAATCAACCCAAAAAAAACAGTAATAGAACCTATTAATTCAGCAATCGTATTTCTATGGTAAAAACTAGTAACAGAAGGAGATAGAGAAAGATTAATGTCTAGAAGATTCAGGTATACATTATGGAAAAAGGGAAATTCAAAAATACAAAAGAATGCAATACAGAATCCTCTCTCAATAAACATAAAAAACATGAGGGGATTAAAATGTAGATATATCATCTTAGAAACTGCAGTGACTTAATCAATTATCCTGTAAATTTTATATAGTATTAGAGAATCCATAATGTAAATATTTCAAGGTAAATTCATAACATTTATTTAAATACCTTGTCATTAGCGGTATGAACTAAATGATTCAGACCTTCGCACGACATTTTCTACAATTAATATTTGAACAAAGCATTTGCTCTCACACAATAATTTCTATTGTAATTGTAGTACTTGTTTTTTCCTCATGTAAAATGTAAATGAAAAAAAATTGTGTCTCTTACCCACACAAAAAAAACACTATACAAGACGACCCATCAATTCAGTAATCGTATTTACGTAATTCAAAAGAAAAAACACTAATGGAAATATACGAATATATAAAATTCACGGCAAATACGATGGAAAAGAGATATTCAAAATTCATCCTCTGCTTATTAACTTGAAAATATGAGTTAATTAAAAGGTCTATATTTTTTTAATATATTAAGACATCGAATCGAAATTACCAACCTCCAATTTTTTTTAGCAACTATAAAGATGTAGAAGTGATCATTACTAACCTTCATAGTTATATCATACCATTAATTAGTAATCAAATGAAACTCGATCTAGAGTAAAAATGTATAAATTGTAAGAAAAATAATCACTCGCCATATGATGCTAATGCCCGGTAGCTTTTTACTGAAATCAACCATTAATTCTGGAAAAAGAAAAAAAACCATTTGATATTGGTTAAGAATTTGACGGAGGAGTATATATAAACAATAATGTAATGGTGATGCTCGTAGTGGATTTTGAATACCCACTTGTATAGAAAAAGTGATTAAAAATTTGTTTTCAATTTCGACACAACAATTGAATAAAACCGTGTGGACACCACATTAAATATTTTTATTTTTTTGAACAACATAACGTCGGTGGAACCGACGGCCATTTGCAGTATGAACGTCACTAAAATTTACGTTGGAATACCAAATCACTTTTTATATTTTTCAGACCGTTTGACACGTGTTTTTTTTCTACCAAATAGCACGAGATCAATGACGTATTCATTAATGATAAGAAAGAGAAATGTCGTATAGAAAACGAGTGAAACACATTTTCAAGCATATTAATGATCTGGAAGCTAAGGCGTCCCGGAAGATTTGACCGTGTAGTTATGGTCCGCTTATTGTTTTTCTATAATGTTTCATTGCGTAAAGTCGAAGCTAAAATGATCCACTTTATGACATTGTTCTCCGATACATCATATTGTAGTTTATTTTGTAGATGGAAACTACTGATAGAACTGGAAGAGAGGTGATTCACAATCTTCACGACTCTAAGAAAGAGCTACATCTTGGAGAAAATGTGATATATTTCTCTTGCTGGTCTTGTGCCTTGAATTTGTTACGGTTTAACCTTACGCAATTTATATCACGTTGAAGATCTATTCTTTGATATTATCGTTGGTAACGATTTATGCTGGCCCCGCCGTGCCTTGCACGGCTCACGTTAACCAGTTGTAATATAAAAAAACTACTCAGCATATAATGCTAAGCCCGTAGCTTTTAACTGAAGTCCAACCATTAATTCTGAAAAAAACAATACTAGATATTGGCTAAGAATTTGACGGAGGAGTGTATCTATATTTTTTATCTCTATTAACTGCTAGGAGAGTGTCTTCTTTCCCCCTCGCATGAGTAACTATGTTGTACGGATACGGCACACGACATACACACGCCGGTAAGGTTAAATCCAAAATTTAATGACACGATCCGCCGCTAGACAGGTTATACATACACATGACACGGACGCCGATACACCTTTTTTTTCCCGTATGAATAACTATGTTGCACAGGCACGGACACGAATACAGTGCACGACACGACACGGACACGCCGATACGGCTAATTCCAAAATTCAATGACACGACTGCATGAGTAACTATGTTGCACAAATACGGACACGGATACGCCGCACGATACGACACAGACACACCGATACGGCTAATTCAAAAATTTATTGACACGACCTGCCGCCGACAGGTTATACATACACACGACACGGACACGCCGATACGGCTAATTCCAAATTTTTATGACACGACCCGCCGCTAGCAGGTTATATATACATAACACGGATACGCCGCACGACACGACACGGACACTCGGATACAGAGGGTGTGTCCACAAATGGCCACGTGGCCACCCTCCCTGGCCGACACGTGTCGTTTATTATTATTTTTTTCTTTCCTTTCCTCGCATGAGTAACTATGTTGAACGGATACGGCGCACGAAACGACACAGACACGCCGATACGGCTAATCCCAAAATTTAATGACACGACCCGCCGCCGACAAGTTATACATACACACGACACGGACACGCCGATACAGCTTTTTTTTCCGCATGAATAACTATGTTGCACAGACACGGACACGGATACGGCGCACGACACGGACACGCCGATACGGCTAATTCCAAAATTTAATGACACGACATGCCGCCGACATTCTTTTTAAATTTTTTTTTTTTTTGTTTTTGTTTTTTTGCATCAATAACTATGTTGCACAGACACGACACGGACACGCCGATACGGCTATTGGAGTTTAATTTAATAACACGACCCGTCGCCGACAGGTCATATATACATATTATATGACGTAAATATATAAGATTAAATTTATCACAAAAAAATCGTGAAAATCTAAAAAACGAGAAAATAAGATTGGTGTTTTTTGCCCTGTTGCATCGATAATTATATTGCACAGTCACTGATGAGAGTCAATTTTACTACAATTTGTTTGTATTTTACCCTCTTTTTATATCATATTCGATGTGTTTTTGGGACCATGGCTCGATTCACAAGATGAAAGACGTATACGTCTGGAAATCTCTTTATTTTTGGGTGATTGGCATGCGTTTTATTGGAATTTATCACGCTTTGGGCATGTGGTTTATTTTTGTTATAGATATAGCATGATAAATGGCATGACGTGGAGCGTAACATGACAATAATTGATCGAAACGGAGTTTTTTTTTGGGCAAAGATCGAAACGGAGTTCGGAGGTGGAAAGTACGCGACATTGAAGTTCGGGATAAAAGTTATTTATTATTATTATTATGGTTATTATCTATCTATATTTTTAAAAGGAAAAAACTGTCAATTAACCCAATTTGGCATATTGACCCGCTCCCCAACCCGTTTAGAAATAAAAGAAAACCGAGAATAATCCCCATGATTGCCAACACAATCCCACGATTTGGCTATCCCCACGTTTCGCCGCCTCTCATCGTGCTGAATAATTTCCCCACCCAATTCTATAGAAAAAAGTATCACATCTCAACCTCCTCATCAACAATCTCAAACATTTTTTAAATGAATCTGATCTCTTTTGAAATTCTTATCAAGACAGAGGTGTCAAACCAGAGAATTCATTTCTACAGCTTTGAATTTCCTATTCAAACAACGGTTGCAGATTCTCAGAATACACAAGTTTACAATTGCATTTCTCAAAATCCAGTTCAGGTCTTGAATCGAATTTCATTGATTTTGATTGGAATTTTTTTTTTCTTTGTATTAAGGTTGCAGATTCTTTAATAAATGCTCTTATATTTGATGTTCTTGACATCCAGTCTCGGTTTTCATTGGGTTTTTGTTTCGTATTCCAGGATACATATCTTACGTTTGCTTCTTCAAAATCCAATCCGGATTTTGAATTTCATTCATTTTAATTCGATTTTTTTCTTTTAAGGTTGCACATTGGTACGTTTAAGGTGTTCAGATTCCGGGACTGCCTCATTTGACCGAATCATATTTTGCTTCAGAGGTGATTTCTTTTTTTTTTGGGGATTCAAATGTGATTTCATTTTCTGCATTTTCATTTAGTTTCGAAAGATACTTGTTCTCTGATATCGGGTGTACTGTTCTCTCTTTTCATGGATATTCTTCCCTCAACTTCATTGCGTAAGCCTGTGTTTTCCTTCATATATTTATACCATAATTGTTTTCATTTTTGTTTGTTTGTTTGTTTTGTTTCAATCGACGATTTTGGTTTCCAAAATTTTCTGGGAATCGCTACATTGCATCCAATCGAGAGAATGGAGGGCCACATATCATTTTAAAACCAGTATCTTCAATTTTACTCATTTTTTTTTCTTGATAATGCACATGTATGGTTTAAGTTACTGCTATAATAAAGTTTGATAAATTGTTTCTTTCCAAACGTCTTTGTTATCATTTATACCTCCCGTGTACACTATCATGACAGATAAGTACATCTATCTCTTTTTTTTTTTTATTTTATTTTATTTTATTTTATTTTTTTTTTTTTACTATTGTATTGTCATATGTTTATCACTTCTTTTATTGGTTTTGTTAGATTTATGGAGCAGACACTGTTATGTGTGGACATGATTCGATCTAATGACAGGGCTTGGTTTTGTTTTCATTACTGCATTTTTATGTCCATTTTGTATTTCACATGTTAGTATTCAGTGGCAAATGAGGTTTGTGAGTACTATTGGACATGTCTTTTTGACTTATTCCGATGTTCAATAGCAAATTTATTATTTTTCGTTTTGTATGTGATTTACACTCTTTCCACAACATTTATTGCAACTAATGAATCTTTCCTTTACTACTCTTTTCTATGATCGGAAAAATAACTTTACATCTTTTCATAATATATAAATAAATGAGTGGGAAATGGGTTGGTAATTTATCATGTCACTTCGATCTTCAACCTACAGTTTCAGTTTTACTGCAATGTAATTTTCAGAAAGGAAACCTGTTACAGTTGGTGGAGAGGCAGAAGCTATAACAGTGGTGCTTATGGAGAGTTGAGAAATATAATTAATAGGGGTGTTCATCACCTTCACACTATGATTCATGCAAGGTACTTCGGCACCCATACCACATTAAAATATTCCATCATGTTGTACATGAATGATAAAGGAATGACCCGTGGAACAAATTCAAAGCTAACTTTCTGAAGCTTGATTTACTTTGTGATTGTGTCTGGAATAGAGTTTTCAACACATCTCCTGATGCAGCGTTGAATTGAGAGAGGCTCCATTTGTAGCTGATAAAAGTTTGTTATTTGGAGTTGAATTTGTAAAGAGATTTGGGAAGATGGTGGATTTACGAGCCGCACAGGTTTTCAAATTTTACGTTCTCCCGTGTTCTCCCGTGTATTGCACGGGTTTTCATACTAGTTATCATAGAAAAAATAAAATAATAATGATAATAATAATTTCAAGCCCATGCCTGATATATTGTAGCATGCACCTGTCTCATCGGCTCTCTCGGCATCCAAGGCGCGAGTTGGGACAAAATGAGGTCCACGCATGAAAGTCCAAGTTTTATCATATATATTTGCCCCAAGCCTTTTTTATTACAAAAATTTCCGGAAGCCGGAAGTCGGCGAAGGCTTATATAAAAGTCACTTAGGTCAAGTTTCTACACATAGACTTCATAGAAAATTTTTATTTTTTCTCCTTTTCTGCAAAAATTCCTTTGAACAATAGAAACTTTTCTTCCGTTATTTTGCGATTGGAACACAATGAAGTGACGATTCGATTGGTGAATTGTATGGGTAATTTTCTTTATCTTTTTGTGATGTCTATTATTTATTTCTTCATTGATTTCAGCGATTTTATGATCAGTATGAGTAGATAAATTCATAATAGCTAAATTATGTGATGGAACTACGAAATTGATGCCTAAATGATGATCTAGGAATGAGTAGGGGGCTTGAAAATTAAATCTTTTGAATTGTTTTGCCATAAAACTTGAACTTAATGCTATTAATGGAGTAGCTAACCATTATTGATCATACACACGAACTCTATAGATGTATTTTGCGAGGGAGTGTGCGAAATAGGGCTTTAGGATTGTCATGCACGAACTAGTCGAGTTTTCGCAGCCTGTTCCTTGGTAAGGTCTTTCTAGCTAAGCCGTGAACTCGGTGGATGCAGAGCACCTAACAGTTTTAACCATATTAGGTCAATTAAATCCCATAGAGGGGACTGTTGAACCGAATATAGGGTAATTAGGTTGTGGTAGCGCATAGGGACCAGTTTAGGAGATTGCACCCACAACACATTCATTAGAGACTATTGGTTGGTTGGTAGGTTAAGGCTCATCCTTAGTGATACGGTAAAGGTGTTAAGAGTAGTGTTCTTGATCATAGTTTAGCTATTCATTTTATCATATATTTTAAAGTTATAATATTATTTCTTTTTCTAGTTATAATTATTATTTTCACCATTATTGTGAGCCTAAACTAGATACAAAAGTGATTGTGGTACTTGACGGATTCCTCGTAGGATACGACCTTGCTCGCCGTTGTAGTACAATTGATCTGATACTCTGCCGGTTAAAGTTGATTTACTATAATTTGACCATCAGTCACGAACACGGAAACGCCGCCGACAGGTTATATATACATATTATATAATGTAAATAAGATTAGATTTATCACAAAAAAATCGTGAAAATCTAAAAAACGAGAAAATAAGATAGTGTTTTTTTTTTTTCTTTCCGGATGCATCAATAACTATATTGCACAGTCACGAACACGGATACTCCGCACGACACGGACACGGCTAATTCTAAAATTTAACAACACGGACAGCCGCCGACAGTATATATATATACACTAGCCGGAAATCTGTGCAATGCACAGGAGAGCGTAAAATTCAAAATGATTTTTATACATCATCTTTAATCTTATATAAGACCCAACAATCTTCAATGATGCACACATGATTGTGAATAACAGGACGGCCGTTTTTTCTAAGGAAAAACAGTCACGACATACAAATTTTTTTATGTGGTAGTGTATAATCGGTGTTCTTTTAACCGGTGTGTAAATAGATGAATTACATATCCCTCACATCCGGTAGTTTAAAATCAGTGTTCATTTATGCTAACAACTCATTCAAATTTGTTAGTTTCTACCTATACACAAACGTGAACACCTAACAATATCCAAGTGGAATAAACACCCAAACAAAACATGAACTATGACGACTGTGTCAAGTCAGCTAGAAGAATAAAGTAAAGAAAATAATTACAATTGTAACCATCGGCTTTACCCTTAACCAACTGGGTGCGGCCGAACCCCTAAAATAAAAAAAATTATGTAACAACATTGAAGATTTTTTTTTTTATAAACACATATCTATGTGTAATTGACCCTCTTATTTTTATACATTGACCCCCTATTTTTTTTATCTATTACTCTATAATTACATGTGTAGAATTAAATATACAAATATATGTGTGATACGGAAAAAATTGAAAAATTCCGACCCCCATGTCAATATTCCTGCAGCCGCCCATGTAACCATGATGAGTATCGTCATGACAAAGAAACACAATAATTGCTTGATAGCGCTACAACGATGAGAATATAATTACAATCTGGAACATGTAACCATTACGTGTAAAGTCAAGCCAAAAAAAAAGATTTTGTCCAGAAGGACAAAATTATCAAAAAATCGGGATAGAAGGAAACTGTAATTTAATAAGGACAAAAGTAACAATTATGAAGTAACAAATATGAAGTAACAAATGTGGAATAGAGTAAATATGAAATAACAATTGTGAAACACAAAGTAACATTAACACGTGAAGTAACAATTTTAAAATAACAATTGTGATTTTTGTCATTTATAATCATGAAAATGTTACTTTTGTTCTTCCAGACCCATTTATTATTTTTTTTGTCGTGGCCCGTCCCCAAAAAAAAAAAAAAAAAACGCAAAACATCGTAGTTGCATGACAACACTAATTTACCAAGATGAGAAAATAGAGGATCTCTCTAATTTACCATTCATGTGCGGCAAGTGTTGATGAACTTTTTGGCTTTCAACAGAGAATAAGACGGCTTTTGATTTTGTCTTGCAAAAGTGAATTTTATAAAAAAAGAATTATTTACATCCCTGAAAAGTAATCATAAACCTCCCTTGAATATTCACAAAATACATTGTAACCAAATGCATGTTCTTCTCTAACAGCAAGAATTGATCTCACAGATGGTGTGAAGAAACTATATAAGGTGAAGTGGTTTTTAATACAAAAATAGACCGTCAAATTGAAAACAACAAACGTCTAATCTTATCAGAAAGTGAAATAAAGTCCTAACAATGAAACACAAATAAAGGATTAATGATTTGAACAAATCACATAAATATTCTCCACAATATAATTTTTTTTTCTCAGTTGACTCCGAGGTATTCGCTGCATAAACGTGTAATAAATTAAACAATCAGAACCAATGGGAGAAAGAAAACCCTCCACATTTAAGGTATTCCAGAAGCTCATACAGGCATGAAGAAAAGCAAAATGAACAACACTCAAAACAAAGGCAACTAACCAAAAAATAATGAGCCATCCTAAAAGAGGAAGACACCGCTTGTCACTCAAGGAGCATCTCCTAACCAGATGAGTATCAACCTCCAGAAAACCAAGAGCTTGAAAACATGAAGAAAGTTGGCAGCATCGAAACGATTCCAAACACAAAAGACCCCATTTCACGTAACAATGAAGCATCAATATTGAACCTTAATATACCAAATATTCTTGATAATTGATGATATATAAAAAGGCTTAAATATATTCTTATAAAACCCAATGTGTACACAGATAGCTAATAATAATACCGGGACCCTTGTCGATATACCTGCTATTATTCTGTGAGGGTTATGTGTGTTGAAGAAGGCAGAGTCAACGAATATTCTATTTATACCCCATTATTCTATTATTTTATTTCAACTAATTGAAATAAAATATAAGAATGCTTGGAGTATATGTCTAGGACATGTGATTCAAAAAAAAGGAGAATTACCTAACGAAAAAGCTTTTAAAGCGGCCCAATATCCCTTTCTTTTCCAAAAATTTTTACGAATATTTTTTTTTGATGTAGAAATACGCATTGGTCTTTGCAGCGTTAATGCTTTTTGCTGGTTGGTTTCACTATCATAAAGCAGCTCCAAAGTTGGCACTCTCCTTAAGATTTAACTGCCCAGACACATATTTAATTTCCTATTTCCTATTTCCTATTCTCAGTTCTGCAATCTCAAATATATATACCATTAAAAATAAACCCGTGCATCATGTCAATATTTCATACATCCCAATGCTTTCGGAAAAAATAAAAACAAAAATAATTTCAATAAAACCGAACATAACAAAACTTTGACAACATAAAACATCAATGTTTTTGACAATTCTGTACAAGTCATAGTGAGAAAGAATAAATCCAAACACTAACAAAAACCGTAAAGCATGAATTAGAGAACTAAAATGGCATAAGAAAAAAATGAAAAATGCATTGCAATTATATCTAAAATTCACCTTTGAAAGCAGGAAGTTCATTCCATCCTTCGTTGTAAAAGAATGAAGAGTACAAGAGCAGTGCCACGTGTTCCTTTAGTATTGGATATGCTAGATATTGTTATTAATTATCTGTCTTGGAGTTTGTGAGAATATTGTAACTGAATGGTGTATGAATACTGCTGCTGTGTAATGAATCAAGTATTGAATGAGAAAAACTTTTCTTGTTAAACTTTTCTTGGTAGCAGAGCCTGGTTATGGCGGAACCACCACCGCCACCAGCTTCCTCCGTCGCCGGAGGTGGCGTCAGTACTGAATCTTCCTCAGCTACCATGTCTGTAGCAAACACAGCAGCAATCGCAACTACCATTGTCACTGGTATCCCTGTTTTTGGGTTTTCTCTGTCTTCTACCTCACCTTTCTTCCATGGCGGTATCTTTCCGTCACCGTCAAACTCAAATCCATCACATGCAGGCCCTTCCTATGCCGGCCTGAGCTTTGGGACGACAATGTCACCTTTTTCCACCTCACATTTTCTTCGTCCGGAGAACCTCGTTTCTTCTCTTCGTTCGGCCAGTCCCACCTCTCCGTTCAACACCTTGACACTAGCACCGTTCAATGGGCATCTGAATCAGGCCACCACAGTAAAACTCAATCGAGACAACTACCTTCTATGGCGGTATATGATTCTACCAGTGGTCAAAGGTTGCAAACTTGATGGTTACTTGCTTGGAACCAAACTCCGGCCACCGGAAATACCAGGATTTCCGGTGAACCCTGCTATTGAAGAATGGGACTCTGTGGATCATCTGCTTATGGGTTGGCTTCTTGGATCAATGACAGAACAGGCTTTAACAGAGGTAATTGGTTGTTCAACTTCTCATGAAATCTGGTCCACACTTGAAATCCCGTTTAACAATCAATCTGAATCGCGTATGTTGGAATACAAAAGTGCTCTCACTAAAACTGAAAAGGGGTCAAAGTCCATGGCTGATTACCTAGCCATGATGAAGTCCTATAGTGATAAGCTAACAGCAGCAGGATATCCTATCTCCAAATCAGAATTGATTCTTGCCACTCTAGGTGGATTGGACAAGGATTATGAGTCAGCTATAGTCAATATGACTGCAAGGATTGGATCCCTGTCATGGCAGGAAGTTCAGTCACAGTTGGTTACACATGAGAGGCTTTTGGCTAGGTTCAACCCTCATATGGCTCTTCCTTAGACTAATCCATCTGCTAATCTTGCAAATTATTCTGGTGGTGCAAATACAGGGAGAACTAATGCACGGCCAATTGGTTCAGGACAGAATTCCTACAGAGGCAGGGGTGGATCTAGAGGTGGAGGAAGAAGTAGAGGAAGAGGTGGTGGAAGGCAATCATCTGGAAATAGAATGGTATGTCAGTTGTGTGGCAAAACAGGTCATACAGTGGGGATTTGCTGGCATAGGTTTGAAACTGACTTTCAACCGGTGGATCAAGGTGCAGCACCTAGACCTAATCAACAACCTTCAGCTTTTGTGGCAACTCCTAGCACTGTGGCAGACAATGCTTGGTATCTTGACAGTGGTGCCACCAACCATGTCACCTCAGACTTGGGAAATCTGAATCAGAGTGTTTCTTATCATGGTAATGATACACTAACAGTAGGAAATGGTGAACATTTAACCATTCAACACATTGGTCACACTGTTTTGCACACACCTATTGGTACACTAAACCTAAATGCTATTATACATGTTCCAAACATAACTAGAAATCTGCTTAGTCTGTCCAAACTACTGTCTGATAATGATCTTACTGTTGAGTTTACTAATGATTCATGTTTTGTTAAGGACAAGGCAACAAAGATCACTCTTCTCAGGGGTCAACTCAAGGATGGGCTCTTTCAGATTGTGGATCTGGACAGTGAGTTAGGTCAGACCTCCCTTCAATCCAAGTTCAAGAATCCAGCTGTTTTTCTTAGCCATGTCTCTTATCACTCTGATCAGTCCAAATCCAAGAGTGTAGTCTTAGATGATCTAAATAAAGATCCAAATGTTTGGCATAGGAGGTTAGGCCATCCCTCTAGTAGAATCTTGAATCATGTTTTGACTGTTTGTAATCCTGGTGTTAATGAAAAACTTCAATTTTGTGATGCTTGTCAATTTAGGAAGCTACATGCTTTACCACATTCCCCCTCCCCTTCACATGCTTGTTCTCTACTTGATTTAGTCCATACTGACATATGGGGCCCTGCCCCTGTCAAATATACTGAAGGCTACACTTACTATATTCATTTCATTGATGATCATACCAGATACACTTGGATATTCCCTCTAAAAGCTAAATCTGAAGCCTTATCTGTGTTTGTTCATTTTAAAAATCTTACAGAAAATCAGTTTCCACCAAAATAAAATGTGTTCAATCTGATTGGGGAGGGGAATATAGAACCTTTGAGTCATTTCTAAGGGAGAAATGTGTCACTTTCAGGCATCCCTATCCTCATGATCTTACCCAAAATGGTAGGGCTGAAAGAAAACATAGACATATTACAGAGTTAGGTTTAACCATGCTTGCCCAGGCATCTATGCCTCTTCGGTTCTGGTGGCATAGTTTTCAAGCCTTAGTGTCTATTATTAATTGTCTGCCTACTCCTGTGCTTGCCATGAAGTCTCCCCATGAGTGCCTCTACAAACAGCCACCTAACTATCATCTTTTTAAGGTCTTTGGGTGCACAGTGTACCCATACCTAAGACCCTACCATAAAACCAAGTTTCACTATCACACCAGTCAGTGTGTCAACCTTGGTCTTAGTCCTCACCATAAGGGGTACAAATGCCTTGATAAATCTGGGAGAATCTATATTTCTAATAATGTGAAATTCAATGAACTAGAGTTTCCCTTTGCCACAGGTTTCAACCAAGGTCCCAGTAGACAGGTCACTTGTCCCTCAAATCTTATTCTCACTTCTTTGCCCTTTGGTCTGCCTCACTCAGAGGGGCACAAACCGGATACATCAGCTATGATTGAGCCAGACTTGAGTTGCACCAATGAGAATGAACATCATAATTCAGGTATCAATGATACTGCTACTGAGTCAGTGCATACACCTGCACACACATCACCTGTACACACACCTGTGCACATCACTAGTGTCTCCCTCATGACACCTGCAGGATCACCAGCATTAAGCCCTCACTCCAATCATGAGTCATCTGCTCACACAACACCTAGCCCAAAAATTCACAATGAGGACACACAAGTCCCTGTCACACAAGCCACAGTCAAAGCTCACCCTATGCAAAGTAGGTCAAAGAGTGGCATATTTAAACCTAAAATCTACAATGCATCAGTGGGTAGAGTTCATGTTTTTCCTACTGAACCAACCAGTGTATCAGAGGCATTGATGAGTGATAAATGGAGGCAGGCAATGATGGATGAGTATAAAGCTCTCATGCATAACAGAACCTGGGATCTTATGAAACCTAATAAGACTCACACCATTGTTGGAAGTAAATGGGTATTCAAACTGAAGCTGAAACCAGATGGGAGCATATTAAAGTACAAGGCAAAGCTAGTTGCCAAAGGGTACCATCAGCAGTATGGGATAGACTTCACAGAAACCTTCAGTCCTGTAGCAAAATTAGCTACAGTCAGAATTATACTAGCCATTGTTGTGTCTATGAATTGGCCAATCAATCAGATAGACATAAATAATGCCTTTTTGAATGGTCCACTGTAGGAACCAGTCTATATGACCCAACCTGAAGGATTTGAAGATTTTAGGAAACCAGGGTATGTGTGTAAACTAAACAAAGCTATATATGGACTGAAACAGGCTCCAAGAGCATGGTTTAATGCACTATGGGATCAACTGCTCAACTGGGAATTCACTCAGGCTACTTGTGATACATCCTTGTTCATGTTCAAAAAGGATGGACATGTTTTGTCTGCTTTGGTGTATGTTGATGACATACTGCTGATTGGAAACTCCCCAAGACTGATACAAAAGTTTATCAAGCAACTTGATTCAAAGTTTTCACTAAAAGACTTGGGTCAGGTATCCCACTTTCTGGGAATGCAAGTTACAAGAAATTCAGATGGTCTGCTGATGACGGTCAACTTTATACCTTTATTTACCTATTGATTACCCCCGATTCTAGCTTAAATGGGCTTTAAGTGGTTAATAATTAGACGTCTCGTGCATAAATTACACCCGAACCGAGTTACGACTCGTTATTATGAAATTAGCCATTTTATTATATTATTTGATATTACAAGCCTTGTTTTATGGTTTATTTATAGTGGGCTTGATTTGGAAGCGATTGGAATGGACTTCGGAGGAGAAAAATGCACAGAAACGGACCAGGAACGGACCAGGCGAAGTAGTCAGAGGCCCAGCAGAATCCTCAGGCTTGCTGGCTGCCAGCGAGTTGACCAAATTGCCCTTACTTTGGAGACACGTTTTCTATCTCGTTAGGGTTTAGGATTTACGAATTAGGTCGGCTGACGGCTATTCTAAGTCGGTTTTACAGCCTATATAAACTCCCTTTCATTAATCACTTTTGACACAACTCATAACACAAATCCTCAGTTTCTCAAAGCAGTTTTTATACAAATTTCCAGCAGCAATAATGTGAGTTATTTGTATTTATTTCTTCTTTGTTTGTTGTAATTAGATTCCCCCCAATTATTGTTTATCGTTTGAGATTGTTTGTTCTTAGTTAAACGATGTAGATCTAGGAATACGACGTGAGGCAGTGGGGATTCCTCGTCTATAATAAATCCACACGCCCACGCCTATGTCTCGTGACCTATGTATGACTTTACTTTGATCAACAATCGTGTTTCTAGTAGATCTATATAATTGCGTTATGAATCTCTATTTTATCCATAACGTATGTAGAAGCGCTAAGATTTAGGTTTTCGCCGCGTCAATCTAGCCACGTCTTTATGGTGTGATTGTCCACCTATAATTTCTTATCTTAGTAGGTATGGCTACGGCTATGTTGCTCATCTGTTTTAATTAGTGTATGATAAGAAAATACCAATATAGGGCTCCTAGGTCGGCTCATGAATTGATCTTCCGGGACTTTCAGCGAGATCTAGATCTGTTATGTATTAGGGAATTGAGCTCATCTAGTTATACGTAAATCGTAGATTAACATGATACCTACAAAGTTAGTGTTAATGGGACATAGACTGATGCGATCACTTAGGAAGTACGCCTAACCACAAGAATGTTGCCTAGGTGAGGAATACGGTTAATATCAGCATCCCTAGTATTGTAAGCGTGCAAGTTATATGAGATGGAGTCCCAAAAGGTGAAGTCAAGTAATGTAGCACAGTGATCTAGTGTCCTACCCGGAACTAAGTCAAGTTTAGGGGATGACACCTGTAGCCAATATAAAAGGGATACGAATCGGATTAATAGTTGTCGAGTCTAGCTTAATTATATAGAACCTCTAGATCCAAACGATAACATAATAATTGGGGAGGTTAATTACGTTGCTTGTGATGTGTCAAGTCGTGTCCTTTATCTTTCTTGTCTCTTGTTGGTCGTAGACCGCTTTGTGTCCTTGACATGAATAATTAATTGTTTGTATATAAATGATCCACAATTGGTTCCCTGTGGGATCGACCTTGATTCGCTATAGCTATACTACGATGGACCTAGTCCTCTTGCTAGTATTGGTTTATAGTGGTCAAGTATTTTCTATCACTTGATCTACGTCATCAAGTTTTTGGCACCGTTGCTGGGGAACCAACGGTCAATTTTATATATAAATAAATTTTTATTCATGTCAAGTTTTTTGTTTTAGAGTCCGTTTTTACGTTTTTTGAGTCCCTCTGGTTGTCTGCTCTGTGTAGAAATTCCATATTCTGGAGAATCTGTTTCGCTCCCAGCGAGCCAGGAGCAGGCTGCCAGCGAAACTGCCTCTATTTCTGGAATTTCGCGTGTCTGTTTATCTCTGTATGTTTAATCCGTAGGTCTGATAGCAGCATGGGAAACCATATTAAAATCAGTCTACGGTCCGTTTGTTTTTTTGTTTTTCTTCTGTTTGTAGAAACCAGGGAAACAATAATCCGAGTCAGTAATTTTTCGCGGGTGATGGGAGTCAAATTGTAGTGTATTTCTTATATGAGATTACCTCCTTTTATGAGTTATTCATGGTTATTTTGGGCTATTATGGGTAGTATATGAACGATATTCACTTATATGCATGTTTCGAGACTAATGACGTTTTCGTCCTAAAAACTCGTGTTTTATGTGGATTTCGTTACGTTTCTGTCAATGTATATTATGCCTTGGTGTTCGTGTCTTTGTTTTCAGGCTTAGATTGATGTATAAGGTCGAGAATAAGGAAGAGAGTCTCGAGAAAGAACGAGATTTGGGGCCAAGGAGGAGAAAAGAGTGAAGAATCATTGACGAAATCTGAACCAGTTACTTCAGGGGCATTTTGGTCACACTTGGAGACACTTTCAGGAAGAGTTGTCTTGATGAAAGTTGTAGAGGATTGAATCAGCTTTCCAACTCATCTTGAATAATCTCATTTGGAGGCCTAGAAGTGAAGTTATGATGAAAATACTGAAGCCTACCCCAAACTAGTGTTTGGCCAGCTCAAACTGGCGTTCACAGAAGCAGAATTGATACTGAAAGTTGGGTTTTCAGCAAACTAGCGTCCAAATCACCTAAAACACACGTTTGGATGGGTTCAGACCGAATCAAGAGAGCTCGTATAAGGCAAACTAGCGTTTGGCCAATGCAAACTCTAATTTGGTGCCGACAGAAGCAGATTTTCGCCGTAACTGTCCATTAATCTTTATTTTGACCCATCTTGGAGGCATTTTCTGGTCAATTAGTCTTCATGAATTGTAGGTAATTGAACGAGCTTTCTGACGCATCTTGAATCGTTCAAATCAGAGCTCTACACAAGAAGTTATCGCTGATTTACTGAAGACAGGTCAAATGGGCCGAGTTGGTCGGCCCAACTAGGTCAAAGTCGCGATTTTTGTCTATTTAAGAGCGTCTAACCCTAAGAAAACAGATATTCTGATTTTTATTGGCTTGGACTGAGTTCGAAGCCAGCTTAGGTGCTCAACCCAGCCGCTTCGGCGGTTGTTATGACAGGTTGACATCTAAATAGTCGGATTAGAGCTCTGGACTAGGCTCCGTATTTCAATTTCTTAGTGTAGATTTATATATATATATAGAGTAGAATATGATATTCGATCGATAGCTTGGTGGAGTTCGTGCATGGGATCATTGTATGAATTAAAGGTTGATATCTTTTGCTGATTTGGGATTCAAAAGTCTTGATCTACAATATTTTGATCTTCATTATTGGGAGTATTCCTGATTTCGATTTGTTTTCTCTCAATATGGTTTTGATTGTGTAGATAATTAGTTTGATGAAATTTACTCTGGATAAAAGTCTTGATTCAGATCCTTATTTATGCCATGAAATAGTAAAAGCTTCGATCTTTTGTCTTGTTCATATACTCTTTGTCCTCTGATTTTAACACAAATTTTATATTCGACTCAATCTCCCTATGGAATCGACCTCGGACTCTGAACGTACTACCTACGATCGACCCGGTTTACTGCCGGTTAGAAAGTGAGTTTTGCCTAAGGTTTCGAGTTTTATAAATTGTATTTGATCGAGCCGGATTGCGAAATCTTACTTATCAAATTGGCGCCGTTGCCGGGCAGATTGTTTAAAAGTCGATATCAAAATTGTGTTAGGTCAAGAGAGCGAAAAAAAACGAAAACATTTTGATATTATGTGCTTAGACTAGGTTTGAATGCAATTTTGGTACTCAACCCAATCCCTCTATGGGGTTGTTATATTAGGTTGATATCTTGTAGGTTGTCCTAGAACTTGGGCCAAGGTTTTTATCATCTTGTTTTATTTAGATTTCGATAGGAGCCATGGGATGCTGAAGTGATATTGTCCTGAACTCGGATTGAATACGACTTTGGTACTTAGCCTCTTCGGAGGGTGATATCTTGTAAGTCCGGCTAGAACTGGGGCTTAGGGCCTTCGGCTACCATGACTTTTTGAGGGGTCTAAAATATCGTGTGTGTGTGTGAGGGTTTAAAAAAAAAATACCGACCTATTTTGGAATAAAGCAAGCTTAGGTGTGTCTAAGAGGAATTCGCGATGAATACAGTGAGGAGTATTTGATTGTGATACATGCTTTCACTACTCGACATGGATGTTTTAATGTGACCCTCTGTGGCCTTTATATGATATGCGTAGATGTTCTATTCTTTTACCTTTATGGTTATTTTTCCATCTATTGCGGTCCATGTTGAGTGATTGTTTGTGTTTCGAGTCTACTGATGCGGCATGACTTCTTTATTTTATATCCCCAGTGTATCTGTTGCATACTTTTGGCACGTGGACCACATCCCATGCATGTGTTTGCGTTGTTTTCTGTCTATTTGACTTTAGGTATACGGGACGCGCTTATAAGAAGATGTCACAAGATTCGTTCACGCCTTTCTGCCGGGTCTAAAGCTAAGTCTTCTTTCTCTTTCATTCACACACTGAGGACATTGTTTCATTCAAATTGTGGGGTGGTAGACTTAGCTTGGTTTGAGTTGTATGTTTAAATGTGCCAGTTCAGTAATATACTTAGTCTGTGTCCGTTTTTGAGTCAGATTCTAAAATCTGGCAAGGTTTTAACGTCCGTTTGCATGTTTAAAGTTCACATTCTCTTGGTAAACGACTTAGCGAAGTAGTAAATGCTTATAGCAAGACGCTAGGTTTATCTTATAAACGGAAGTTATTTTGCACGTTTAGCTTCAATTTCATGGGCCTTAGGATCTAGTGAACGATTATGGTAGAATTGAGCACACTCCGACTGCCTAGATCCCATTTTGTAACTTCGAGGCGAAATAAAAGGATTGACCTTGGCTAAACACGGGATGACAGTCCTGGCGCTTCTTTGATTCGACCAGAGCTATAAGCCAAAATCCCAACATTATACCCTCGTAACCCTTCTAAGCCTGGATAGGACGGTCTGACCACCGTCCGAAATGAGCCGTTTTGGCTACATAGCCTATGTTATCCCTAACCCTGAGCTTTATTATTGGTCACGTTCCTTTTGATCACCCTACGAGTTGACTTAATTGTTACTTTAGACACACTTTCTAAATCAAGTGTGGGGTGGGAGATGGTGCGTGTTTCGAGAGGAGTTGGTTAGTACGAGCTAATATGATGAAGGGGAGGAACTCGAGGAATCTATTGTGAGTCTTGTTGGTTCGAGAAAAAAATATAAAGTTGAAAGAATGAAAAAGAAAGAAAATGAAACAGAAAAAAAGAAGAAAAAGAAAGTTGAATAAAGTTGAGAAAAAAAAGTCAAGGGAGGATGTTTTGAGTAAATGAAAGTATGATGTTAAAGTTGGGGTTGTTTATCAATGAGTATAGAAAGATCTAAGGAGTTTGGTGTGGTTTAGTATGTTTTCGAATAGAAAGTAAATGAGATGATTAGGTTCACTCGTATTTTCTTTTCTCCAGTCCCAAATTTTCCTTTCGATTAACCCCGTCCCGAGCTTAACATTATAACCCTTCAAGTCCTACTGGACCGTGTTTAGCGTTGGTTGGTCCCGATTAGAGGAGGTGTTATTAAAATGAGCTTTAGTGTAGTCGCGATAGCTAATTGTCTATAATCCGAACCGGTGATTTGGTCTATGACTTGAAAGTTAATTTTCACACATACACATTCCATTTGTCTGATAACGATTGAGTCAAGATGTTTGCATTCACTGTTTTACTTATCTTTTACCTTGGCAATGTGAGTGTTTTTATACGCGTTTGTGAAGTTGACCCCTTGGTCTCTTTTAATACGCATGTTTACTCGACGACGAGCAAAGGCTAAGTGTGGGGTAGTTGATGAGAGTCAAATTTTAGTCTATTTCTTATATGATATTACCTCCTTTTATGAGTTATTCATGGTTATTTTGGGCTATTATGGGTAGTATATGAACGATATTCACTTATATGCATGTTTCGAGACTAATGACGTTTTCGTCCTAAAAACTCGTGTTTTATGTGGATTTCGTTACGTTTCTGTCAATGTATATTATGCCTTGGTGTTCGTGTCTTTGTTTTTAGGCTTAGATTGATGTATAAGGTCGATAATAAGGAAGATAGTCTCGAGAAAGAACGAGATTTGGGACCAAGGAGGAGAAAAGAGTGAAGAATCATTGATGAAATGTGAACCAGTCACTTCAGGGGCATTTTGGTCACACTTTGAGACACTTTCAGGAAGAGTTGTCTTGATGAAAGTTGTATAGGATTGAATCATCTTTCCAACGCATCTTGAATGATCTCATTTGGAGCCCTAGAAGTGAAGTTATGATGAAAATACTGAAGCCTACCCCAAACTAGCGTTTGGCCAGCTCAAACTGGCGTTCACAAAAGCAGAATTGATACTGAAAGTTGGGTTTTCAGCAAACTAGCGTCCAAATCACCTAAAATGCACGTTTGGATGGGTTCGGACCGAATCAAGAGAGCTCGTATAAGGAAAACTAGCGTTTGGCCAATGCAAACTCTAGTTTGGTGCCGACAGAAGCAGATTTTCGCCGTAACTGTCCATTAATCTTTATTTTGACCCATCTTGGAGGCATTTTCTGGTCAATTCGTCTTCATGAATTGTAGGTAATTGAACGAGCTTTCCGACTCATCTCGAATCGTTCAAATCGGAGCTCTACACAAGAAGTTATCGCTGATTTACTGAAGACATGCCAAATGGGCCGAGTTGGTCGGCCCAACTAGGTCAAAGTCGCGATTTTTGTCTATTTAAGAGCGTCTAACCCTAAGAAAACAGATATTCTGATTTTTATTGGCTTGGACTGAGTTCGAAGCCAGCTTAGGTGCTCAACCCAGCCGCTTCGGCGGTTGTTATGACAGGTTGACATCTAAATAGTCGGATTAGAGCTCTAGACTAGGCTCCGTATTTCAATTTCTTAGTGTTGATTTATATATATATATATAGTAGAATACGATATTCGATCGATAGCTTGGTGGAGTTCGTGAATGGGATCATTGTATGAATTAAAGGTTGATATCTTTTGCTGATTTGAGATTCAAAAGTCTTGATCTACAATATTTTGATCTTCATTATTGTGAGTATTCCTGATTCCGATTTGTTTTCTCTCAATATGGTTTTGATTGTGTAGATCATTAGTTTGATGAAATTTACTCTGGATAAAAGTCTTGATTCAGATCCTTATTTATGCCGTGAAATAGTAAAAGCTTCGATCTTTTGTCTTGTTCATATACTCTTTGTCCTCTGATTTTAACACAAATTTTATATTCGACTCAATCTCCCTGTGGAATCGACCCCGGATTCTGAACGCACTACCTACGATCGACCCGGTTCACTGCCGGTTAGAAAGTGAGTTTTGCCTAAGGTTTCGAATTTTATAAATTGTATTTGATCGAGCCGGATTGCGAAATCTTACTTATCAGCGGGCGCTGAGAAAATAACCCAGCAACATGTGGAATTACTACTCTACGATGGGAAGAGCGATGGAAGCAATACCTTTAAAGCACCAAGATGGCTCCGAAAAAAAAAGAAAGAAAGAAAAAAAAATTTTAAGGCTTAAATTCTTCGTGGTATAATGTTGAAGGCAATGTACTACTTTTTTTGCTTATGTTTTACTATCTTTTGGTTTTTTGAGCATAAGTTAGCCTATACATGAACCTGAGTATGAATAATAGCCCGGAGTGAGTTTAAAAGATTAATTTTATGAGTGTCGAAGGTTCTGCCCCAAATCTGTCTCATCTAGAGGGTGTAGGGAAACATGTAGTCGTTGAAAGGAAGCAGTGAATAATGAATACCTCGAAGTTCTGTTAAAATCTCTTTGTCCTATGCATGAGATTGCTTCTAATGGCCACGGGAGCAAAAATTTATGTAGTTTAAGCATTCGCAATCTAAAAAAGACGTTGAGTTTTGAGAGAGCATAATGAAGCAGCATTATAGAGGATGTGATTAAAATGGGTCCCTAGGACTAAATCTTCTTAGAATTCACTAGTTCCTAAAACGAGAGCCGAGGTAAGAGCTTTGTATAAATGGTATGGATAAATGTCATTTCCTAGGTCTCACAACCAAGGGAAGGGTATTAATCCGCAAAAGCGACGAGCCCACCTCTTATAGTGCTCAGAGGGTCAAAGTCTGGTGAGCTATGAAGGATGACTGACAAGGATACTTTTTTGGAAAGTCGAGCTGAGGACTTTAAACCCAGAACTACTTCTTTAAAACCCTTAGGATTTTTAGGTTTTGTTTTCTTTGAGTCCAATAAGAGTAACGTGACATATGTTGAGGTTTTTTATTTGCCGTGTTCCGATGGCTATTAGGCTAAGGATGTGCAATTTTTTTTACTCAATATAGGCCACGTGAAATAGAGTTCCGTAGGAAAGTCGAAAAATTGCTAAAGAAAAGGAAATTTAGCAATCAACCTTAAGATGGAAGCATTAAGAGAGCTTGAGAATTACTGAAAATGTAACAGAGAATAATTGGTGCGAACAAGAATGATTTTGTTCAACTTCTAAAACTTTTTAGGTGATCCAAATGAAAATCTAAAGTGGTGTGCAATTCGTTCTGCAAATATGCTTAGCCTTCCTTTACACTTTTTCACCTTCAAACTTTTCGATCCTCTCACCAATCTGCCCCAACAGTTCACATTTCTAACAATTCTTTCATTCCCACTCTGTCCCTCACCCAATTCCTTAACCAATTTTCAACCCACCCAAAACACAATTTCTTACCCACCCTTTATCTTTTCTTACCATCCTTATGTATATCTTTTTCTAAACCCATCATACTCTCAACCTCCATTTTGTTTACAAATTACCCTTGTGTTGCGGAATTAGAAATATTGCTAAGTTTTAATGATTATCTTTTATCATTTTGGTTTTCATGATCCTAGCTGGGGTAAGTGTAGCTCTGAACCTAGCTAGATTTTATAAGTTTTTGGTTCGATCGAAATACAACTTCTCTTTCTACCGGATGATTTCAATTTCACAATTTTACGCCTCTTCCGCACATATAGATGATGAGTTTTGTTCTAAAATATCACACCGATCCGACCTTGTTGATGACGTTGAGAACTTCTACGTGCTGAATTGGGTGATTAGTAATTTTGCGGCGCATCTACATCTCCCTAAGTTGTTATTCTCCCATTCAAACGAGAAGATTCTTCCCCGAGTATCTGTTCCTATCTTTTGCAAATAGGTCCCATCCAATCTGTTATACCTTGCCAAGTTTCTCTTAACACTGGTTTGAATACCTTGTCGATCCAGTCCACCTCGTGTTTTCCTACACGGGGTAATGCTTTTTGATCTTTGTCTTCTCCACCCGGTTTCAAGAATATTTAAGCGGTGGAGGTTATCAATGAAGACTACCATCTTAGTTGCTTGTTTATTTTTCTTTCTATTTTTAATTTTGAGTCCGTATATCCTTTATCTTATTCGTTTTAGTAATTCATGTCTGAACAATTAGTTTTAATGCTATAAAATAAACATTGTGAGGGCTTAAACATCGGTTTAAGGTTTATTTTATTCCTTCTATTTCCCTTTTTTATTATTACTCTTTATGGGCTAACGCTGAACGAGTTTTGAGCTTTTTGAAGATTTGTTTTGTAGCGATATATCTCTTGTCAGTTCCACGGTCTATCTATGTGCCCCGAAGTTCGTCGACTTGTTCCACTTCAGCGCTTGACCAAAGCTGAGTTCCTATGCTTTACTTTCTTTTTATGCATTGAGGACAATGCATCGTTTAAGTGGGGGTCACTTAGCTTCCGTATATCGAATAATTAATAAATGAGTAAATTTAAAATTTTAAGCAAGAATCGCATTTACTTTTGTGAATCCTTAACTTTGAATTAGTAAGAAAGGAACCGAGTTGCATGATTACGTGATCATATTATACTTATGTGAAGTAAATTTAAGGATATTCATGCCGACTGTTGCAAGTAGTTATTTATTATTCGATTACTCAATCTTTGAATCGACGAATACCGCACGAATTATAATAACTGAAGAAATTACGTGTACATTGCGTAGACGATTGGTTATGTAGACTTAGTGTCGATATTTATCTGCTGATGTATTCCTATCTTCTAGCCATCAAAGCGGAGTAATAAGCTTGAGAATTATCTGTGTTTTAACAATGCGTTAAACACTGGGCTTGTAGTAACATTACCAAAGTAGCCCCGAGCTTGTGGTAATATTCAACGCTATTGACTAATCCGTGAGAGGGGGATTCTTGCAATGCATACTTTACTTTTAAAGCAAGTTTCTTTCTTGAAAGGTGTTAATACTTGAAATTATGAAAATGCGAAGAAATTCAACTTTTTAAGAGGCTTTGAGTATTTCTCGGTCTCCGAGTCCAAAAACCTTCTGGATGATGCTCTTGCTTATTGCACCATGTCTTTACCCATTGCGAGGCTTAAGAAGTGGGAATGCTGATGTTGGTAGGTTAAGACTGCGAAGTTAGCATAAACTTTAATCTGGCCACGAATATATAAAACTGAATGCACATGCACACATCACTTCGATTCATAGCGAGTAGTGAATAATGGATACCTTATGAGCATGAATGGTATGAGTTGACTCGAGTTTCATGTGTAAGTATAAGTTGACCATCGAAAGTGTATTCTTGGGGAATAATTTACTGATGCTTTGCTCGGGACGATCAAAGGCTGAAGAGAGTTTGAGAAAGTAAATATTACTTGAGTAAACTTCAACTTTTTTTTATTCATCAAATGAAAGAGGTATAAATAGCTACAATTGATGGGAGATTCTAGCTAGCTTGGGCGGCCCCTAGATATGGGCGGCAAGCTTTACTCTAAAAAGTAAAAGTATGTCTATGACATAAAGTAACTAGAGTTTGACAAAATTATTGTTTATATGTACCACAATTAATATGTCCTTTACAAATAAAGTGTACAAATAATGTATACACGAAATAAATAAATATTACATACTATTTGATATGTAATATTTCCACACCCCCCTTCAAACTGGGTTGTATATGTTTATACAGCCAAGTTTGCTACTAAGTCTGCGGAAAATAAGTGGTGGAATGGCCTTGGTGAGAATGTCAGCATTCTGGTCTGCTGAGGGAACATACTGGAGTTGAATAATCTTGGCATCAATCTTCTCCTTCAGGAAGTGTCTGTCAATGTCCACATGTTTGGATTTATCATGATGGACTGGATCCTCTGCCATGCATAATGCTGAGTTATTGTCACAGCAGAGTGTGATAGGCTGCTGAAGTTCAGTCAGGACCCTTTTTATCCATAGAGCCACAAATACCCAAAACAAGTGCCCTGAGTTCAGCTTCAGCACTGCTTCTGGAGACAGTAGGTTGTTTCTTGATTCTCCAGGTGACAAGATTTCCCCATACATAAGAACAGCAGCCAGTAGTAGACCTTCTGTCTATGTGACATCCAGCCCAATCAGCATCAGTGTAAACCGTGATAGATCTCTCAGCAGACTTGGTGAAGTGCAAGCCTTGGCCAGGAGTGGATTTCAAGTACCTCAGTATCCTGTTCACAGCATCCCAATATTGCTCAGTAGGGCAATGCATGAACTGGCTCACCAGACTGACTCCATATGCAATACCAGGTCTTGTATGGGACAGATAAATGAGTTTCCCTACAAGTCTTTGATATTGATCCTTCCTGACAGCAATGTCACCATGCAGCAGGGTATTACTGGGGTCTACTGGGGATACAACAGGTTTGCATCCCAGCATACCAGTTTCCTTCAGCAGGACCAGCACATATTTCCTTTGAGAGACAGAGATACCCTGGTTGTTTCTTGCAATTTCCATACCAAGAAAGTATTTAAGATAGCCCAAATCCTTGACTTGAAAAACCTTTGCCAGTAGAGTCTTCAAATTCTGGATCTCAGTAGAGTCATCACCAGTGAGGATGATATCATCCACATACACAATAAGGATAGATCTTTTCTGGCTAGTGGTCTTGATAAACATGGCGTGGTCTGAGTTGCATTGATGATATCCAGCAGCTTTAACCACAGTAGTGAGTTTCCCAAACCAGGCTCTTGGGGATTGCTTTAGGCCATATAGAGATTTCCTCAATTTGCAAACCTTTCCTTGAGTGTTAGGATTGGTAAAACCAGGAGGTACATTCATGTAAACTTCCTCAGTAAGGTCACCATTGAGGAAGGCATTTTTTATATCCAATTGGTGAAGAGGCCAGTCAAGTTTGACGGCAAGAGATATCAGTATTCTGACAGTGTTCAGTTTTGCCACTGGTGCAAAAGTTTCTTTGTAGTCAATGCCATAAGTTTAAGTGAAACCCCTTGCAACTAGTCTGGCCTTATACTTGTCAATTGTACCATCAGCATTGTATTTGATGGTAAATAACCACTTGCAGCTGACTGTCTTCTTGCCTTTGGGGAGAGCTGTTAGATCCCAAGTATGATTATCCAGGAGGGCAGTCATTTCAGTTTTGACAGATGCCTTCCACTTATCATGTTGGAGAGCTTCCTGTATATTCTTAGGAATAGAGTGAGAATCCAAGTCCTGTGTAAACATGGCAAAAGCAGGTGATAACTGATCATAAGATAGATAATTATGAATAGAATGATCAGTAGTGCAAGATCTCTTTCCTTTCCTGATAGCAATAGGCCTATCATCAATGTCAGCAGGCTGCTGAGGGTCTGTAGGTTGCTGAGTGTCAGTAGGCTCTGGGTCAGTAGACTCTGGTTCAGGAGGTTGCTGAGGATCAGTAGGCTGCTGAGAGTTAGTAGGGTGCTGAGGTTCAGTCTGCTGAGTATCAGTAGGTTGCTGAGGGTTAAGAGTTTGCTGAGGGAAAGGATTTAGGTCAATTTCAATCAGGTTTCCATCTGTGACTGCCTCAGTGGACTTGCTGTAGTAGGGAGTCCTTTCAAAAAAATTTACATCCATAGAATTGTAAAATCTCTTTTCAGAAGGAGAGTAACACTTGTAACCTTTCCTGTCCTTTGCATATCCTAGGAAAATGCACTTGTGAGCTTTGGGATCAAGTTTGCTTCTGTGTTGGGCATGGATATAAACAAACACAGTACAACCAAAGATTTTGGAGGTAATTGGGAAATAAGATGAGGGCAGGAGTGTGTGGTCAGAAGGGTTTGGATAGGAGTTTTGAAGCCTAACACTCTACTGGGAAGTCTGTTGATTAAGTATGTGGCAGTTAATATAGCTTCACCCCACATATACTTTGGAACATGTGTGGTGAACATGATTGATCTAGCCATTTCTAGTAGGTGCTTGTTCTTTCTCTCAGCAACCCCATTTTGTTGAGGTGTTTCCACACAACTACTGATATGGACAATCCCCTTATCCACCAAGAAATTACTGAGGTTAGACTCATAGTATTCAAGTGCATTATCAGTCTTTAAGATCTTGATCTTAGTGTCAAATTGAGTAGAGATCATGTTGTAAAATTCCTGAAAAACTGTTCCAACTTCAGATTTATCCTTCATTAGAAACAGCCATGTGTTTCTGGTATGATCATCAATGAAAGTGACAAACCACCTTTTCCCTGTTATACTTTTTACTCTTGAAGGTCCCCATACATCACTATGAATTAAAGTGAAAGGTGTGGAAGGCAAATAAGGTAGTTTGGTATACACAGATTTGGTAAGTTTGGCAAATTGACAAATATCACATTGAAGATCATTGACATTACATTCTTTAAATAATTCAGGAATTACAGACTTTAAATAACCAAAACTTGGATGTCCTAGTCTATAATGCCATAACATGATATTGTCTAAGGTTTGAGTACAGGCTGCTAAGGCAGATTCAGTCTTCAGTCTTCTGTCTTCAGCAGAGTTGACCACATACAATCCTGAGCAGGGTTTAGCCCTCCCAATCAATTCCTGTGAAGAAGGGTCCTGGAAAGTGCACTGATTCTTATTAAACACAACAGTCCAATTCAAATCTTTTGCAAGTTTACTGACAGATATGAGATTGCAGTCTAATTTTGGTACAAATAGGACATCCTTTAGGCATATCTTATTAGTGAGTTTAACATTTCCAAAACCTTTTGCATGAGAGATAGATCCATCAGCAGTCTTAATTTTATGAATTTGATGACATGGCATAAGGTGAGTTATGAGGTTTTTATTGCCAGTCATATGAGAGGAGGCCCAGAATCAACAATCCATGTTTCATTACTAATAGAAGAGTAGAATTTACCTGCACTAGCCTGAGTAGCCGTGTCAGTAGAGGGACTACCTTCTTTTTGTTGAGTGAGGAAAGCTTTGAATGCAGCAAACTGAGCATTCAACTTGTTATCATTCTCCACTTCATTGACATGCCTGCCCTGACTTTCCCTGGTATGCTTGGAGGATTTAGGCATGCCATGTAGCTTCCAGCAAGTGTCCTTGGTGTGATTTGTGCGTTTGCAGTGCTCACAGAACAACTTTCCAGTTCGATCAGTAGGCTTCCTGACAGTCTCAGTAACCTCAGCAGGCTTCCTGACTGTCAGCAGGGTAGCACTTTCAGCAGGGTTGTCAGCAGGGGAGTTCAGCAGCATCACTTTTCTCCTGCTTTCCTCATGTTTGACTTCAGCAAACATGGATTTGAGATTGGGGAGAGGTTTTGTGGCAAGGATTCTTCCCCTAACATCATCAAGAGTAGGATTCAGTCCAGTAAGAAACTTGAATACTCTCTTTTTCTCAATAATGTCCTTATAAAGGGCAACATCCTTGACATCATTCCAGGGGTGAGTTTCCAAAATATCTAGGTGTTGCCATGCCCTAGACAGTTGGTTGAAGTATTGAGTTACATACATATCTCCTTGTCTGCAGTTTTGAATCTGAGCTTCAAGTTCATACACTTCTGATGTATTGTCTTTCTTGGAGTAAAGATCCCTGGCATTATCCCAGATCTCCTTTGCAGTATCATACATCATAATGTTCTCACTAATCTCTTTTGTCATTGATCTTGTGAGAATGGTCATGACTTGATTATTAGTAGTATCCCATGCTTCAAATCCTGGGTCATCTTCAGCAGGGGCATGTTTGGAGCCGGACAGGTATCCAATCTTACCTTGTCCAGAGATGTACATTTTCATAGCCTTGACCACAACAAGTAGTTGTTGCCATCAATTCTATGATTTGTGTAAGATGAAGAGTCAGTGACCCCAGTCTGCTGAGGCAGCTGGGACTCAACTGAGGGTGAGGAAGCTTCAGATAATGAAGACATTCTTGATTCAACAGGGTACTGAGAATTTGCAGCGGACTCAGGAGTTTAAGGCTCTGCTACCATGAAGAGAGTTTGAGAAAGTAAATAATACTTGAGCAAACTTCAACTTTTTTTATTCATCAAATGAAAGAGGTATAAATAGCTACAATTGATGGGAGATTCTAGCTAGCTTGGGCGGCCCCTAGATATGGGCGGCAAGCTTTACTCTAAAAAGTAAAAGTATGTCTATGACATAAAGTAACTAGAGTTTGACAAATTAATTGTTTATATGTACCACAATTAATACGTCCTTTACAAATAAAGTGTACAAATAATGTATACACGAAATAAATAAATATTACATACTATTTGATATGTAATATTTCCACAAAGGCTAAGTGGGGGGTAGTTGATGACGGTCAACTTTATACCTTTATTTACCTATTGATTACCCCCAATTCTAGCTAAAATGGGCTTTAAGTGGTTAATAATTAGTCGTCTCGTGCATAAATTACACCCGAACCGAGTTACGACTCGTTATTATGAAATTAGCCATTTTATTATATTATTTGATATTACAAGCCTTGTTTTATGGTTTATTTATAGTGGGCTTGATTTGGAAGCGATTGGAATGGACTTCGGAGGAGAAAAATGCACAGAAACGGACCAGAACGGACCAGGCGAAGTAGTCGAGGCCCAGCAGAATCCTCGGGCTCGTTGGTCTGGCTGCCAGCGAGTTGACCAAAATTGCCCTTACTTTGGAGACACGTTTTCTATCTCGTTAGGGTTTAGGATTACAAATTAGGTCGGCTGATGGCTATTCTAAGTCGGTTTTACGGCCTATATAAACTCCCTTTCATTAGTCACTTTTGACACAACTCATAACACAAATCCTCGGTTTCTCAGAGCAGTTTTTATACAAATTTCCAGCATCAATAATGTGAGTTATTTGTATTTATTTCTTCTTTGTTTGTTGTAATTAGATTCCCCCCAATTATTGTTTGTCGTTTGAGATTGTTTGTTCTTAGTTAAACGATGTAGATCTAGGATTACGACGTGAGGCGGTGGGGATTCCTCGTCTATAAGGATCCACACGCCCAGATCTGTTTCGTGACCTATGTATGACTTTACTTTGATCAACAATCGTGTTTCTAGTAGATCTATATAATTGCTTTATGAATCTCTATTTTATCCGTTACGTATGTAGAAACGCTAAGATTTAGGTTTTCGCCGCGTCAATCTAGCCACGTCTTTATGGTGTGATTGTCCATCTAGAATTTCTTATCTTAGTAGGTATGGCTACGGCTACGTTTCTCATCTGTTTTAATTAGCGTATGATAAGAAAATACCAATATAGGGCTCCTAGGTCGGCTTATGAATTGATCTTCCGGGACTTTCAGTGAGATCTAGTTATACGTAAATCATAGATTAACATGATACCTACAAAGTTAGTGTTAATGGGACAGAGACTGATGCGATCACTTAGGAAGTACGCCTAACCACAAAAATGTTGCCTAGGTGAGGAATACGGTTAATATCAGCATCCCTAGTATTGTAAGCGTGCAAGTTATATGAGATGGAGACCCAAAAGGTGAAGTCGCGTAATATAGCACAGTGATCTAGTGTCCTACCCGGAACTAAGTCAAGTTTAAGGGATGACTCCCGTAGCCAATATAAAAGGGATACGAATCGGATTAATAGTTGTCGAGTCTAGCTTAATTATATAGAATCTCTAGATCCAAACGATAACATAATAATTAGGGAGGTTAATTACGTTGCTTGTGTTGTGTCAAGTCGTGTCCTTTATCTTTCTTGTCTCTTGTTGGTCGTAGACCGCTTTGTGTCCTTGACATGAATAATTAATTGTTTGTATATAAATGATCCACAATTGGTTCCCTGTGGGATCGACCTTGATTCGCTATAGCTATACTACGATGGACCTAGTCCTCTTGCTAGTATTGGTTTATGGTGGTCAAGTATTTTATTATCACTTGATCTACGTCATCATCTGCATCTAACACAGTCCTATTATGCATCCCAATTGCTGAAGAAACTGGGTTTTGAGCATCTAAGTCCCTGTCCAACTCCTATGGTTACTGGTAAACAGTTGCTACCACAACAAGGTGAACCCTTGTCTGATCCTACAACATACAGGAGCATCCTAGGAGCATTACAGTACCTTACACTAACAAGACCTGAAATATCTTTCACTGTGAACACTCTAAGTCAGTTTGTACAAGACCTCTATACATCTCACTGGGAAGCTTTAAAAAGACTTCTGAGATATATTCGAGGAACATTGGACATGGGACTAATCTTCAGTCCTTTAAGGGTACTGGACATAAATGGATTTTCAGATGCTAATTGGGCTGTCTGTCCTATTGACAGAAAATCTACTGGTGGATACTGTGTCTATCTAGGTGACTCACTTATATCTTGGAGTTCTAAGAAGCAAACAGTGGTGTCAAGGTCAAGTTGTGAATCAGAGTATAGATCCTTGGCTAATTTGGCTGCTGAAGTAAAATGGATTATGCAGCTGCTACAGGAGATCAAATTCAGTTTACCAAGTATACCTGTACTCTGGTGTGACAATACATGAGCAAATTTCTTAGCTCAAAATCCAGTTTATCGTGCAAGGACAAAGAATATTGAGGTAGATGTTCATTTCATTAGAAACCTGATTCTGAACAGAGAAATGATAGTGTGCTACATTCCTTCAAAGGATCAAGTAGCTGATAGCTTCACTAAAGCACTGCCAGCAATTACATTTGACATCTTTAGACACAAACTCAATGTGACACATCCACATGTTCGTTTGAGAGGGGCTGTAAAAGAATGAAGAGTACAGGAGCAGTGCCACGTGTTCCTTTAGTATTGGATATGCTAGATATTGTTATTATCTGTCTTGGAGTTTGTGAGAATATTGTAACTGAATGGTGTATGAATACTGCTGTTGTGTAATGAATCAAGTATTGAATGAGAAAATCTTTTCTTGTTAAACTTTTCTTTCGTGATCGTCACTCTTCAACTATTCGATTACTACCTACCAATTGCGAACAAAATACCTAACAAAAAACATCAAATGACACCGAAATGAAAATATAAATTTTTGTTTAGTGAAAGAGATGAAAAAAAAACCATTCCGAGAACGATGCAAACTTCAACTCATCTTTGAGCAATGCAAGTAAATTTAAGCAAGCAGTTATGCTTTTCTTATGACCAAAAAAATGAAGAAGAGCTAGTTTCACTCAAATAGTGCAAGTGTTTTTTTGTTTGTGGGTTACCTCTTATTGATCTCCCAGAGACATTCGAGGCTAGATCCCAAAGAAGAATTTGCGAAAATGACTTCAATGTGTATGCAACTATCTGAGATGAGTCCATTTTTGCTTCCGTATCAGTCATAGAATATTTGTTCGCAGTTCCTCCAAAATTCGTTCCATCATGACACTACAACATAAACACATGCATACTAATATAGAAAAGAAACAATGAAATGCAATCTTTAGATATGACTACCATGACTTAACCAACGTCTCATACTTAATTTCCTCGATCATGATGAGGAGGAATATGGGAGAAAGGAATCTGCATAATGTTTAACACATTTCTTAAATCTTTGAAACATACATAGTATCTGATAACATTTTTTTTAATATTCAGATGCTACAATACTCATATTTATCATCAGAAACCCATAATAAACTCAGCTGAAATACAAAATACAACTTACGTGACCTTAACAATCTAATTAGGATTATCCATTGTGGGTTTCATAATGATAATTGATGAGGGTTGAACTGAGCCTCGCCACGTGTCATCTCCTAATTGATCAAACATTAAATGAAGACATAAAAACTATAACATTAAGGGCCAGGAGCCCCACTTCATGCGTAAGGGCAGATCCGAGCCCCAGGTGAGAAATCGGTCCCGCTCCCTAGACCACCGCATGTCGGCTAGGTTGAAACGGAGCTGGGCCAGTGTAGTTCGGGCCGAGACGGCCTGGGGGGCTCGACGTAGGTCGGCCAAAGCCTCCTTTATACGATAATTAGCCCACGTGCTTATAAGATAATTATGGGAAGATCCTAAGGATCCTTTACCCATTAAGACACTGATTCTGATATTTAAACTATCCATAATTATCCCTAAATTATAGGGATACACACGAGATTATCCTTAGGGATCAGGAATTGGAATCCTTGTAGAACAAGAAAAGGGATGAGACATCCCCTATATAAACAACCCTAAGGAACTACGAAAGACTTGATTCCAGAACAATTACAGAATACGTAGGCAACTTGAGAGAAGAACTCTCAGGCTCAGTCTAAATCCACCCCAAAAAACCATCCCTCATTCATATTACCCTAGATTAAACGGCCTAGATTGATACCCAATGATTTTCAGCATCGTCAATTGGCGCTAGAAGGAGGGCCTTCTATCGGTAATCGATCGAGGTTGTTCGTGATCAAGTTAATGGCAAAAACTTGCCAAAAATGCAGTCAGATCGGAGACTTATTGCCAGATATTTCACCGTTGGAACAAGAATTCCACCATTCAGATTGAAGAAGAGGGAGGGATGAACAAGCGCTCCAAATTTCGAGCCAATCGGAGTCCGTCTCGATGTCCGATCGTCTTCAGAAAGTTGCTATTGTATCATAAAAAAATGTAGCAGACACAGCTGTCAGATCGAGGGATTATTTCCAGAGATTGAACCGTTGGAATAAGAATTCCACCATCCAGATTAAAGAAGAAGGGGGAACAAATGAGCCCTCCAAATCTTGTGCCGATCGGAGTCCATTTAGATTCCCGATCGTCATCAAAAAGTTTCTGATGTATCACCAAAACGTAGCAGCCAAGTAGGCGGATGATTCCCAGAAACTGAACTGTCAAAAACAAATTTCCACCATTCAGATTGGAGAAAAAGAAGGGAAGAACAAGCCCTTCAAATTTCGTGCCGATTGGAGTTCGTTTCGGCACCCGATCGTCGCAGAAAGATGCTGCTCTCCAAGATCCGAGCCGAGCTCCCAAGATCACCAAGATCCGAGCTGAGCTCCTGAGCTCTCAAAGATCTGACCTGAGCTCTCCAATGTCCTACCCGAGCTCTCCATAACAGGGAGATTATCAGATGCGTTCATTTCATTTTATCAGATCGTTATGTTTATTGCAACTATATGATTGCATGTCCTATAATATGGCTCAAAGCCAAACTTTTGAGCTCCGCAGAACGAGCTCAGCAAAAAATTTGTAAGTCAGCAGGACTGACGAACTGAGCTCCGCAGGACGAACTCAGCAAAAAATTCGTAAGTCAGCTGGACTGACCAACTGAGCTCCATAGGACGAACTCAGCGAAAAATTCCTAAGTTAGCAGGACTGACGAACTGAGCTCTCAGGACGAACTCAGTAAAAAATTCGTAAGTCAGCAGGACTGACGAACTGAGCTCCATAGGACGAACTCAGCAAAAAATTCCTAAGTCAGCAGGACTGACGAACTAAGCTCCGCAGGACGAACTCATCAAAAATTTCGTAAGTCAGCATGACTGACGAGCTGAGCTCCCTTGGATGAACTCAGTGAAAATCTCATAAGTCAGCAGGACTGAAGAACTGAGCTCCGCAGGACGAACTCAGCAAAAAATTCATAAGTCAACAGGACTGACAAACTGAGCTCCATAGGACGAACTCAATGAAAATTTTCTAAGTCAGCAGGACTGACGAAAGGAGCTCAGAATTAGCAAAAAATTCGTAAGTCAGCAGGACTGACGAACTCAACAAAAAATACCTATGTCAAAAATTTACAAGTAAGCATGACGGACAACTGAGCTCCGTAGGTCGGACTCAACAAAATTTACAAGTCTGCAGGTCAAGCAACCCGAGGTCCGCAGGACACCCCTATAAAGCTGCAAGGGAAGGGTGCATATCAACCGGCAGATTCAAATGGCAGGACCAGTCCACAAAGCTGGCATGCAAACAATCCCCGCAAGCTTTACGTTCGGAACAGGTTCTAGAGTTCAATAATTTATTTCAATTTACCAGTATTATTTGAATATTTTAATTCTCTTCTTTATTTTTTATAATACGTAACACCTTTAAGATAAAATCTTTAAGTCTTCAAGACAGACAACTGAGCTCCGCCTGACGGACTTAGCAAAATTCTCAAGTCTGCAGGTCAGACGCACTATCCGACCTTTGTAGGCCGGACTCAAATAAAAAATTATACAAAGAACTAAGTATGCCATCCAAATTCTGTTAATTAATGCATGGCATTTTGGGGGGCAAGATACCCCCATCAAGAAGAAAAAAACAATAATAAAGTCTGCAGGCCAGACCAAAAAAATAAAGTCTGCAGGTCAGACTCAAAAAAATATAAAGTCTTCATGACAGACTCAAAAAATTAAGTCTGCCCTCAGACTCAAAGACTCAAAAAAAAAAAATAAAGTCTGCATAACAAACTCAAAAAATTAGACCCCAAAAATTAAGTCTGCAGGACAGACAAACTGAGCTCCGCAGGACGGACCCAACCAAACTTATTAGGTACGTAGGACAGGCCAATTGAGCTCCACAAGAAGGGCTCAGCCAAACTTATCTGGTCTGCAGGACAGACAAACTGAGCTCTATAGGAAGGGCTCAGGCAAACTTATCTGGTCTGCAGGATAGACCAATTGAGATCCGCAGGTCGGAATCAGTCAATTAAAGTTTGCAAAAGACAAGCTCATCAAAGTTCGCAGGACGAATTGCTGAGATCCGCAGGTCGGACTCAGCAAAGTTAACAAAGGACCAACTCAACAAGTCTGCAGGTCGGACATATCGAACTGAGCTACATGTCAGACTCAAAAATTTGGCAAAATACCAACTCGCCCAGTCTGCAGGTCAGACATACCGAACTGAGCTGCAGGACAGACTCAGAAAGTTGTCAAATGACCAATTCACCAAGTCTGTAGGTCAGATAAATTGAACTGAGCACTATAGGTTAGGCTCAAAAAGTTTGCAAATGATAGACTTCCTATAACTGCATGTCAGAGAAATCGAACTGAGCACTACAGGTCAAGCTCAGATGCAAATGACAAACTTCCTATTACTGCAGGTCAGATAAATTTGAATTCAGGCTTGAAGGTCAGACTCGGTAAGTTTGCAAAGGACAAACCCAGTAAGTCCGCAGGTCGGACTCCAAAGATTGAGCTCCGCAGGTCGGACTCCACAATGTTTGCTGGTTAGACTCATCGAAACTGAGCTCCGCAGGTCGGACTCCAAAGTTGGTAAATGACCAACTCATTAAGTCTATTGGACGGACAAAAACTTGAGATCTGCAGGTGTGACTCAATCAAAATTATTAGGTCTGCAGGACATACCAACTGACCTCCAGAGATCGGACTCGGTCAAATTTACTAAGTCTGCAGGTCAGACTCAAAAAAAAAAGTCTGCCTGAGCAAACTCCAAGAAGTTATGTCTGCCTGAGCAGACTCCAAAATTTTTTTTCTGTAGTTCAGACCCAATTAATTAACTCTGTAGGACAGACATTGAACTGAGCCCTGTAAGTCAGACTCAGCAAGTTTGCAACAACCATGAGAACTTAATAAGATATTGGAAAAACATTGTACATGTTACAATTCCTGAAACTTTTCTCCAAAGTCTGCAGGACAGACTAAAAATAAAAAAATAAAAAAAAATTAAGTCTGCTGGACAGACGAACTGAGTTTCGCAAAAGGAACTCAAAAAAAACTCGCTAAGTCAGCAGGACTGACAACTGAGTCTGCAGGTTGAACCTAGCCACATTTGTTAAGTCTATAAGACAAACCCAAACTGATCCCCGTAAATTAGACTCAGCAAGTTGGCAATAGCCAAATTCACTAAGTCTGTAGGACGGACCCGAACAAAAACTTAACAAAAGTCTAAGTATGCCATCCAATAAACTATAAGTTAATGCATGGGATACTGGGGGGGCAGGACACCCCACTACGGATGAGAGTACTTTAGGTAAGTGCTGAAAATAAAATTAAGGCAAAAGAACTTGCAAAAATTTGCATATATTAAAACTTGCAAAATTTGCGTATATTAGAACATTGTACATGAGAAAAGTGAAATCTTTTCTCCAAAGTCTACAGGACAGACTCCAAAGTTTGAGCTCCGCAGGTCGGACTCAAAAGCTTCAGCTCCGCAGGGCGGTCCCGAAAAGTTTGCCTAAGTCTGCAAGATGGACATCAACTTTCAGAACTCCGCAGGTTGGACTCAACAAAGTTTGCAGGTCAAACTAATTGAATTGAGCTCCGCAGATCGGACTCACCAAGTTTGCAGGACAAACTCGTCCAGTCAGCAGGACGGACAAAAGTATGAGCTCTCTAGCTCAGCCTCCGTAAAGTTTGTAGAGCAAACTTCCTTAGCTCATAGACGAACTCAAACCGAGCTCCGCATGTCGGACTCGTCAGAAAACCAGTCCGTAGGACGGACTCGAGCAATAATCCATAGGATGGATCCAAATTTAAGAGTTTGCAGGCCAGGCTCATTAAGTTTGCGGGACAAAGTTATAGGAACTCAATCCGTGCTCTGCAAGTCGGACTCCTCAGAAAGAAAGTCCGTAGGACAGATTTAAATTCAGAACACTGGATGTCAGGCTCAATGCGTTTGCAAAGCTGAGCTCCGCAGGTCGGACTAACTCTAAACAGCCAGTCTACAGGTCATACTCGCGCAAGTCCGGTTGTCGGATAAATTTTTCAGGATCCACATGTCAGGCTTGCTAACTTTACGAAGTAAACTTCCTAAGTACCTAAAGGGACCCGAGTTGAGCTATGCAGGTCGGGGTCGTAAAAATACAACGAAGCGTAAACAAAATGCAAGTTCAAAAACCTAAGAAGCATTAAGGGCTGAGTTCTGCCCAGACTCTGTAGCAGGAGTAAGATTCGCCACAGAAGCATTGAACTGGGGCAGTTCGGCAGGAGCCATTGAAGCAGAAGCAACAGCCGCAGAAGGCACTAAATAAGGAGCTGTAGCAACGTTCTCAAAAACCATTCCACTTCAGAAGACGTGGGCACGAATGATACCGTCATAACAGTAACTATGCCACCTGGAAGAGTAGGTCATTAAATGCCGCAGAAGGCACTAAATAAGGAGCTGTAGCCACGTTCTCAAAAACCGTTCCACTTTAGAAGACATGGGCACGAATGACAGCATCATAATAGTAACTATGCCACCTGGAACAGTAGGTCATTGTAAAATTCTACATGTCTAGATGACAGTGGCCGAACAACACCTCTAACAGATCTGACCTCACAACGAGTAGTTCAGCCAGATCTGGGGGGCTTATGATGAGGGTTGAACTGAGCCTCGCCACGTGTCATTGATCAAACATTAAATGAAGACATAAAAACTATAACATTAAGGGCCAGGAGCCCGACTTCATGCGTCAGGGCAGATCCGCGCCCCAGGTGGGAAATCGGTCCCGCTCCCCAGACCATCGCAGGTAGGCTAGGTTGCAACGGAGCTGGGCCAGTGTAGTTCGGGCCGAGACGGCCTAGGGGGCTCGACGCGGGTCGGCCAGAGCTCCTTTATATGATAATTAGCCCACGTGCTTATAAGATAATTATGGAAAGATCCCAAGGATCCTTTACCCATTAAGACATTGATTCTGATATTTAAACTATCCATAATTATCCCTAAATTATAGGGATACACACGAGATTATCCTTAGGGATCAAGAATTAGAATCCTTGTAGAACAAATAAAGGGGGATGAGACATACCCTATATAAACAACCCTAAGGGACTACAAAAGACTTCATTCTTGAACAATTACAGGATACGTAGGCAACTTGAGAGAAGAACTCTCAGGCTCAGTCTAAATCTACCCCAAAAAACCATCCCTCGTTCATATTACCCGAGATTAAACGGCCCAGATTGATACCCGACGATTTTCAGCATCGTCAATAACATTAATCTTGATAAAAACAAATTCCAAGGACACAAACATCATGCATAACAAAGGATATTCCAAGATCCATACACTTTCAACCAGAAGTACAAAGAAGATTGCATCACCTCACCCCATGTATGGTCCTCAGGGATGGGCTTGAATCCTGCTTGAGTTTCCATGATGATAACTGTTAGTAATACCATCCGCAACGGAAGCGATTTTATGGATCTAGATCTATAATATATACGTGATAAAACAACTAGATCTATATCTACAAGGGGGTTGTAGTACATACCTATTGGATCTCTAAATCCAATTCGAAGAACCGCAACAAGAAGATTGAACAATGATGTGAAGAGCACCACGATCTTCCGTACGTGTGATCCAAGCAACTCCCGGTGGAAGGAAATTCTCGACTCGAATCCTTCCGATATGCTACCCGGAAAATCTCCAAGATTTTCTCCCTTTACTCCCCTTGGCGAAAATTTCTTCCTCCTCTCTAAGAGGTGGAACTCGAAATTATTGTGTGTGTAAGGCTTGGGAGAACTCTCTTTATATAGGAGAGTAAAACTTAGCCTCCAAGGATTTAATAATTAAGAGATAATTATACATTAATCCTTTTTCCAAATAAAAGATAAATAAAATAATTATCCCAAACAAATTAGGATAAATCATATTATTATCTAATATTCCATGAATTATCATTTAACAAATAAAAGATAAATCACATATTAAACAATTATCCAAGAAAACAAATTCCTTAATAATTAAATAATATAACATGCGCACCTTTTCCTTCAAATTCAAAGTCCACGCATATTTGACCAATTTGGGTCAAAATTGGTCAACACACCAATTCGGGCCGAGTCCACGAAAAATGTCTTTTCCGTGTATTTAATTATTTAGCCCAACTAATTTAATAGTCCACTAAACAATTAATTCACATATCGTTTTAATAAAGTCCAACAAGAACTAAATTAATATTATTAGGATTCGACGTCCGAGAATAGCTATGCTATATTAGGAGGCACGTCGGGGACCATGGACTAATAATCAGCGGCTCCGATAAATCAAATAAATAATTATCTTACGAACAGAATAATTATATTCGATAAATCAATCACAGGAATATGCCACCATAATCCCGTGACTGCACTCCTCCGATTAAAAGATTATATTTATCTCCTCACGAGAATAATAATAAGCGTCCATTGATATAATCATTACATATGGATTAATCCTCCATAGACTGTTCATTCCAAATCGGGAAATTTCCGTTAACCCTTTTTAGAACCTCTTATCCTTATTTACCATTAACCCCCTAGTGATCAATTAGTGCACATAACTGACTAGTAGCTAATTAGTCAAATGTGAACTCCCGGGATCGATCATTTTCTTAGGGCTAACAAATAAGGGAACTGTCTATCTACTTCCATAAATGGAAGGAATGGATTCCATATCTGTGATAACACAGACTACTCACTCAATCCAAAGACAATGCCAAGATGGGGTAATTCGGACCACAGACTCAGTGTAATCCTTAACCGTCAAGTCAAACCTCATACTGATTCAAGCAGTTGACTGTGATCACCTCAGGATTAAGATATATCCATAAATATGATCATCCATTGATTCGATAAGACTTCTCGATTACGGAATTATATCGTGAACTCTAATCAAATCGGTCCAGTCCTATGTGATATATCTATCATATATAAATGCCCCATTAGGTTCCCTTAACCGAAAGTCCGGATAAGACAATCACACCTATTGTGTTCTGGGCGCATTAATAGCACGTTAAAGGAGAGACCCGATACTCGATTAACTTCACTACGGGCTAATTGTATTTTAAGTACATCTTCACTAACTCAATCCTCCCGTGTATATACCATACACTGAGTTAAGTGATTACATAAACGATATACTTTAGGGTTTTCTGTAGTGTAAATACTATTGTCACATCGGTGATTATGAGAATAATAAATATGAATAATAATATCATTTCATTTATTAAATAAAACAATTACAAAATTGTCTTTCGGCATCACACCTAACAATCTCCCACTTGCACGAAAGCATGTGATTAATTGTTTTAGAGCACACCCTATTATTTAAAATACAACAAACTACATCTCCCACTTGCTCTAAAGCAATGGATACTCATCCCGTATTTTAGTACCCACAAAACTTATCATAACCATTTTAGATTCCAAAGTACACTCCGAGTATGCCGTCGTAGGATAGGTCGGTGACTCGGGGAGCACCTATATCCGAATGTCATGGGTCTTAATGATCAATCAGGTTGTCGGCTCGAGGCGATCCGTAGAATCGAAACGTCGCCGGTCCATCTAATCATGTGGTACTTTCCCAATATGCTCTTGAACTCAAGTGATTTCGAAAATCCTTATAAGCTACCCCTTCATCGTTTGCACAATGATGTGGTATCGGCTTTCCAAATCTAGAATCACTCCCAGATATGAAAAGGAAATCCTTAAGCTATATCGCCTCTATAGCTACTACAAAAGCCGCTAATCACCCAACTAGTTAAAGTCGAGTTGGCGTTCTGGATTCTTTCAAGCAATAGCTTCAACACAAGAGTAAACACCGAGACCGAGATCGACTTAACGATCATCCTTAATCCGACACAAAGTCGAAATTAGTGTATCTCACATATCCAAGTTCACAATTGAATATGCCCGCATATTATTCCTCGTTCTTTCAAGATACTAAAGGACATGCTAAACTTGCTTTGTTAACCGCCGAATGTAAGATTCAAAATTGACGTTCAACAACCTGACCATCTCTTGTCACAAAGAGAATCCATCCCATTTCTCTTTATCCGAAGATTTAGAGAGTCATTCCCGAGGCATAGGGTAGAACTTCCTCGTTGAATGTTGCATACACAGATGCATCATCTTAACCAATAAGATGGATGGGAAACCAGTGACTGATTCTAATGAATTCGACCGAGTCAAACTCTGTAGAATGTTGTCCAAATCTCTGTTACAGAGAATTGTGGCATTGTCAGATTCTGACTTCAAATAACACACCCATGTTGATTCCAACTGGTGCAGTGTTATCCTTCACAAACACTAATATATATGTATATATTCACTACTGTACTAAAAAATTGATATCCAGACTTCAAAAGACTTATCAATATTCTGGTCAAATCCATATATTATAGAAATATATGACTTCCAATGACTAAGAGGTTTGCTTTTATCCACAAAGGACATAAGCCTTGACAGTCATCCTGTCATAAGTTCATAAGGCAATACCCTTCTGTTCCGAATGAATCCAGATTCCGTTTGTTTGGCAAGAAAATCTCAGGGAAATCACCCCTATTTTCTGCTTTTGAACGAAATCATGCAATACTAAGTGGTAAGAGAGTCCAACGTCTGATTAACTCTCTACTTCTTAGGGAATTACCCCTAGACCACTCAAGCTTTGCTCTGAAAGATAAACTTTCGTATTCATTCTACTCTCTTCCATGTAGATCCAATTACTCCCACTGGGCCTGAGACGCTCAGGTGGTTCTACAAGAGTATGAACAGAACTGGAGTACTGAACTCCATTCACAGGGTTATGGCTATTAAACCAACCTCTATTATCAGAATCCTATACTGCTCACAAAAGAGCCATAGGTTATCAATCGATCCTCAGACTACAAAGTCCGCAGAAACTGTAATGGGTAATGGATAAACCATACTCCCAATACTTACTGGATGGATCGAAATTCTGATCTAGTTTAGTAGTATTTAGTGTTATCACCAACAACCGATGTTGGATGTGGTCCGATTTTAATCGGTTAGTAACTACCTTGAGTAAACGTACTTCAAGGTTCAAGGTTCAAGGTTTTACTGTTCATGGATTCTATCAGAAAGGATGCAACAGTATAACTGTCCCTTCCCGATGTCAAGAATCTGATAACGAACCTTTTTCTCAATGCTACAAGATATATAACGATTGGTCACTGACCGAACGTGTACGCGAAATTCCCAGTCAAACCATCAAGCATCATGTGCTAATGCTTAAATTGACGGAATTTGGGTGAACCGAATCCACTCATTATCCGTTAATTCCAAAGCACATTCTAGGTAGACTTCTCGGTTCTACACTTCAATGTAAACCGTTATTTCACTTCCAATATCTTTATTGAGTTAAGCAGTGTATTGTGGCACATCTACAACTATGTAAAGGCAATTCAGTGGTTTCTTCCTTAGTGAAAGCATTTCACTATGAGGCAGACCGAGCATCAGTCCCTAGGACTATGTGATGGCCCATTTCTGAGTATAGAATACTCCATCTCCGACAAAATTAGAGACACCTTTGAATATTTTGGATAAACTTACCGGAGTGTTTGAGTAGTTGTCAGACTAGAAGTCACTACTCATAAGCCCCTACTAGCTTGTATCTTTCATCAAACCCCGAAGGTCGTCATGAACAAGCTATGTTACTTCTTTATAACCATTATCCTTTCCTGATTGAAAGGAAAATTAGTCATTGAACCTTTAAGACAATCTAACCAGACTGGGAGAAAGGAATCACCCTGAACCAGTCTTCAGGTCTTGTCTTTTAGGGACTATGCACTAACTGTGGAAAATGAAGAAGTGTTTATCTAAATATAGAAACCAATTGCTTTTAATAGTTCTTAAGATGTGTTTTATATACTTATTTCAGCAGTTGTAAGTGGTTTTGACTTTATCAAACAAAAGTCCGAGTCTTGGATTCGTACTACAAATGGTATATTCACTTCCTATACGAGAAACAAATTATCGAATAGAAGGTAAATCCATTCGTTCCAACGAATCTTAAACCGAAAATAAATTTTCCGCGATATCCAAGGATTGAATCCGAGATTCATTTCCTCATATCACTCCCACTATTTATAGCTAAAATTACTGCCCGTTGTCTAGTCTATTAATCGTTAATGCATAACTATCTTGTTCTTCCAAAGAACATAGTCTACGAGAAAATCACCAAGGATTCATAGGTTGGTGATCCAAAATCACTATCCTTATCCTATGGTTTTCAGTTTATTAATTTTCGGTTTAGCCTTAAAATCAACTCAGTTTTAGATGACTAACACTCTTAGACATACTCTCCCATTCTTGACTTTCCGTAAATGGAAACAGTTTTGAACTAGCAGTTTGTGTGAGTAGACACTACTCTTGAACCGTGGGATGTCTATTTCGAGTGTTACTTGTCCGGATTTGTCGGATTTTCTAATATACTAGAAAAACAACAAATCATAACATTAAAGCTCCCACTAGTTTATCGGTTCCAAATACCGTCTAACCAGCAATGCTTCATTTTATGATTTTCCAAATTTTCAATTTGAAAATCTCTCGTGTAAACACTTACACAGTTCTAATGTTTCCAGAAAAATACAAATCATAAAACTCCCACTAGTTCATCGATTCCAAATATCGTCTAACTAGCAACAGTTCATGATTTTCCGATTTTTCAATTAGAACGGTTACGTGTGTAGTCACTACACACTGAAAATTCACTAGAAGAATTTCAAAGTCCGAAATCACCTTTGATCAAACTATGTTTGTCTTCCGTTTGACACGAATGACACTAGTGACATGCCTATATGTCACTCTGGTTTTTAAATGGCTTAAGAGAAAATATCTCTTTTGAAAAATAATTTGCATTATCGATTAACTAGTTCAACGTCCTAGTTACTTTCCACTTTTTAACGAAGTCAATACTAGTCAATTATAAATTTTAAGCAATTTAGTAAGGGATATAATGTTGTAAATAAAATGACATATATTAATTCAAGTTTAACACTACTATATTTATTTTAGGAATTGTAAACTAAAATTAAGTCTACTCTACCATTCCAAGGTTTTAACCTCGCATCTCAGTGCCGCCTTAGGGTAGGTCAAAGAGATGACGGTTAAAGCGAGACAATCTCATCAATGAATAACTTGTGAGAATCGAACATCCCACGAGAATCGAACATCCCTTTATTCATTGACTACCTTCCTTTTAAGCCTAGGTATTACCAAAAATACCCATGATGAGTGTGACCTACTATATCGGATCTCTTAGGTACGCCCCGAGTGTGCCGTTTTAGGATAGGTCGGTGACCCGACGAGTACCCGTAAATCCTATCCTTTCGGAGACCAAGCCATGAATGTTGATAGGGGAACACCATCCTTAGGGGACGAAATCAAAGCGCCACGAGGCGCCACCCTTCTCTCACTTACTTGTATCTATAGTAGAGGCCGTGGGGTTGGCTGTCGCCTCCCCGCTCCCACTCAATATTTTGGAAGTGGTGGTGGGTTAACTAACCACGTCTTTTTGATGTTAACATAAAAGCACATCAAATCAAGGATTCCGAATGGTGTCGGTAACGTAGGGAAGCCTACCCGTCCTATTCGTTGGAACATATGTGATAGTCGGACGAAATCGGGTCAAGAGAGCCCTATTGAGATTAGAAGGAATCACCCCTCCGCTCTCGGTTTGGCTTAGTCTTGCCGGACCCCCGTGCATACATCACACTAGGAGGGTTAAGTCGGTCGAGCCTAGCTCAGTTGACCACCCAACCTATAAGCGAACCGTTTTTATCCAAGATTTATTGTTCTTTTACCATCATTCAACTCGTAGACACTACGAATTGAAAACGTGATCTCGTTTGGGCTTTAAGGCGGTTCACCGAGAACACACACCGAAAGGCTTAACGATTTCATAACTCGTCCTCGGATCTTTAATTAGTTACTAAATTTATTAATTACCACGTATTAATTAAATTTCAACTAATTACGCGAGTTTGTATACATGCCTATTTTAATTACCAAAATTAAAATTCTACATGTATGCATGGAGTGGATTTATGATATGATGCATGTCATGGCAATTCCGGTTTTATATCTATTTTATGATCAAACACATAAAAATAAATGCGGAAAATTTAAACACCGAGATGGATCGTTGGCACCCCCGTATCTAATCTATTAGAAAATAAAAAACAACCAAAACCCTAACTAGGGTTTACTACTTTCTAACTAAATCTGCAGCTGTTCGAACTCTTCGACGATCGGCATACCAAACGAACTCGGATCGGGACGAAACTTTCCAGATCATACATTCACTCCTTGAACTTCAATATGGACGGTTGGATCGGTGCTTTGACTTACCAATTTTCTCCAGTAAGCCGCCAAACTTGCTGCTGAATCTGACTTTGACTGCACAGCATCAAGGACTTCCTGAGGCAGATCGGGAATCGAGATGAATCCCGATCGACCTGAAATTTTTATGGTACGTCCAAAACTCCAAGTTGATCAATCTGAACGGTCGGATTTGCGTTTCAACGGTCCAAACTCTCCCAGAAAATCGAGGAAGTCACAGGTAGTGTTTCTGTGAATCCTGCGTTTTTCTGTTACAGCAGCCTCTTCGCAGCATCAAACGGATATTGAAACGGACTCTGATCGACGCGACAATTTGTGGAGTTGATCATCATCTTCTAATCTTGATTCTGACCGGAGGGATCTTCGTTTCAACGGTTCGATCAACGGGAAAAGAAAAAAAAAATACTAAACAGCTACTAACTAGATCTATTTGCTGGAAATTAAACTTGCAATAAAGATAAATTACATAATTTCCTATACTCATATGGACGAATTTTCATCGTTTATATGAGTTTACAATAGATCTAACGGGTAAACGGTGCCAACCCCAATCCATCTCTTCAACCACAACAATCGCAACAACATAAAAAAAATATAAACATGCATTGGCCAAATTAAAAAAAATTAAAAAAAATTGGACAATAAAAGCTACATGTTTTCCACTCCTAGATCTAATATTTTATACGTATAAATATAGATCACCATGGCGACTGATACCACTGTTAGTAATACCATCCGCAACGGAAGCGATTTTATGGATCTAGATCTATAATATATACGTGATAAAACAACTAGATCTATATCTACAAGGGGGTTGTAGTACATACCTATTGGATCTCTAAATCCAATTCGAAGAACCGCAACAAGAAGATTGAACAATGATGTGAAGAGCACCACGATCTTCCGTACGTGTGATCCAAGCAACTCCCGGTGGAAGGAAATTCTCGTCTCGAATCCTTCCGATATGCTACCCGGAAAATCTCCAAGATTCTCCCCTTAACTCCCCTTGGCCGAAAATTTCTTCCTCCTCTCTAAGAGGTGGAACTCGAAAATATTGTGTGTGTAAGGCTTGGGAGAACTCTCTTTATATAGGAGAGTAAAACTTAGCCTCCAAGGATTTAATAATTAAGAGATAATTATTACATTAATCCTTTTTCCAAATAAAAGATAAATAAAATAATTATCCCAAACAAATTAGGATAAATCATATTATTATCTAATATTCCATGAATTATCATTTAACAAATAAAAGATAAATCACACATTAAACAATTATCCAAGAAAACAAATTCCTTAATAATTAAATAATATAACATGCGCACCTTTTCCTTCAAATTCAAAGTCCACGATATTTGACCAATTTGGGTCAAAATTGGTCAACACACCAATTCGGGCCGAGTCCACAAAAAATGTCTTTTCCGTGTATTTAATTATTTAGCCCAACTAATTTAATAGTCCACTAAACAATTAATTCACATATCGTTTTAATAAAGTCCAACAAGAACTAAATTAATATTATTAGGATTCGACGTCCGAGAATAGCTATGCTATATTAGGAGGCACGTCGGGTACCATGGACTAATAATCAGCGGCTCCGATAAATCAAATAAATAATTATCTTACGAACAGAATAATTATATTCGATAAATCAATCACAGGAATATGCCACCATAATCCCGTGATCGCACTCCTCCGATTATAAGATTATATTTATCTCCTCACGAGAATAATAATAAGCGTCCATTGATATAATCATTACATATGGATTAATCCTCCATAGACTGCTCATTCTAAATCGGAAATTTCCGTTAACCCTTTTTAGAACCTCTTATCCTTATTTACCATTAACCCCTAGTGATCAATTAGTGCACATAACTGACTAGTAGCTAATTAGTCAAATGTGAACTCCCGGGATCGATCATTTTCTTAGGGCTAACAAATAAGGGAACTGTCTATCTACTTCCATAAATGGAAGGAATGGATTCCGTATCTGTGATAACACAGACTACTCACTCAATCCAAAGACAATGCCAAGATGGGGTAATTCGGACCACAGACTCAGTGTAATCCTTAACCGTCAAGTCAAACCTCATACTGATTCAAGCAGTTGACTGTGATCACCTCAGATTAAGATATATCCATAAATATGATCATCCATTGATTCGATAAGACTTCTCGATTACGGAATTATATCGTGAACTCTAATCAAATCGGTCCAAATCTATGTGATATATCTATCATATATAAATGCCCCATTAGGTTCCCTTAACCGAAAGTCCGGATAAGACAATCACACCTATTGTGTTCTGGGCGCATTAATAGCACGTTAAAGGAGAGACCCGATACTCTCGATTAACTTCACTACGGGCTAATTGTATTTTAAGTACATCTTCACTAACTCAATCCTCCCGTATATACCATACACCGAGTTAAGTGATTACATAAACGATATACTTTAGGGTTTTCTGTAGTGTAAATACTATTGTCACATCGGTGATTATGAGAATAATAAATATGAATAATAATATCATTTCATTTATTAAATAAAACAATTACAAAATTGTCTTTCGGGCATCACACCTAACATGTTATGTTCAGCAATGTATGAAGCATCTACTGAAATTTGGTGTTCAGCTGGGGCAGGATTAGCAGGGTTGATCAACCTGCTGATGACAAGTCCATGAAGACAAGTCTGCAGATGCCCAGCAGACTTGTAGAACACATCTGCTGCATGTTTATTCCAGTTACTTCTGGGGTATCTCAGTCATTTACTGGGTTGGCTGTTAAGTCGTTTAGGGTTGGGTTCCCAAGGCTATAAATACCATCTATATTAATTGTAACTTGATGTAACTTTCTGTTGATAATAAAATATCCTCGTTTGTCCGTGGAGTAGTCGGCACATTGCCGGAAACCACGTTAAATCCGTGTTCTTCTTGTTTCTGTGTTTGTTTACTTGTTTATCTTTTATCTTTACTCACAATCATCATCACTTCTTGATCGATCCGTCATAACAAACTGGTATCGGAGCGAGGTTCATCAAGAAATCTGTTTATCTGTTTAAGCAAGGTAGATTGGCACCAAGGTCATAATTGACGCTAGGATTTGGGATCTATACAAGATTTTCTGGTGAGAAAGATGTCTGCTTTAAATGTCAATATTGACAAGTTTATAGGAAGAAACAGTTTTAGTCTGTGGCAGATCAAGATGTGTGCTTTGTTGAAGCAGCAGGGATTATGGGGTCCCTTATCTAAATCAACAGAAGGAAGTGCTGCTGAGAGAGCCAGTTTGGAGAGAAAGCACATTGTGCTTGTCAGATGATATTATCACAGATGTTGTTGAAGAGGACACTGTTGTGGTCCAAACTTGAGAGCATGTAATTTGACTAAGTCTCTAACCAACAAGTTGTTGCTAAAACAACGTCTATTTAGTTTAAGGATGCATGAGGGCACTCAGCTGAGGGATCATCTAGACCAGCTGAACACAATATTACTTGACCTAAGGAATATTGATGTGAAGATTGAAGATGAGGATGCAGCATTGATCCTACTTGTGTCATTGCCTGCATCATATGAGAAATTTGTGCAGTCCTTTATTGTTGGGAAGGACTCAGTATCATTGGAGGATGTAAGGTTATCACACCATGCTCGAGAGTTACGCCATAAGGCATCTGGTGGATTGGTGGCCAGTGGAATCAGCAGGGGCTAGGCAAATCTGGAAAGAAGAAATTCAAGAAGAGTTCCAAGGGTTCTAAAGCTAAGGATATCTGTTATTACTGCAAGGAACAGGGACATTGGAAAAATGAATGTCCAAGAAGGAAGAAGCAGTAGGGTACTCAACAGGGTACAGCTGCTTTGGCAGAACAAGACACCAACTCTGAAGAAGATATGGTCTTAGCAGTTTCAGAGTCAGTAGGGCACAGAGATGTGTGGATTCTGGACACTGGGGCATCCTATCATGTGTGTCCAAACATGTTACAGTATAAAAGCTGATGGGAATGCTGAGTGCACTTTGCTGATCAATCGAAGATATCAGCAGCCTGCTGACAGCGAACACCAGCAGCCTGTTGACACTACGAAGACTCAGCAGCCTGCTGATCAGTTTGATGTAATGTAATACAGAAAGCAGTTATCTAGTTGTAATCTATTGTAGCAGTTTGTAACCAACTTCCAACCGATTCATGAGGTGTATGAAGCTATAAAGACCCCATGATCAGCCACATTGTAATTAACTTGTAACCTTTACATGATCAATAATAATTCCGCATTTTATTTTGTTTTGTTTGTAATTCTACAAACTTCATCTTGGTATCAGAGCAGAAATTTGAGAATTTCTAAAAGCTTTCCTGTGTTTTTTGAAGAAACTTGAGAGTGTTCTTTATATTTCTGGGTTTTCAGTTTCTTAAGAGCAGACTGTCATCCTTTTCTCTATTTTTTTATCAGTTCTTGATCAAATTTTCACCATCATTGTTGATTTGAGAATCAATTCTGAAATTCTTGATAGCCATGACAGCTAAGAAACAAGAAATAAGTCCCTCCAGTCCATTCTATGTTCATCCCAACGAGAATCCTTCTTTGGTTCTTGTTCTGGCATTGATGAATGGCAACAACTACAATTCCTGGAAAATGTCCATGGAGATGGTGTTGATCACCAAAAAGAAGATTGGCTTCGTAGACGGCACATTTAAAAGGCCAGAAGCAGATTCAGCCAACTTTCATGCATGGAGGCAATATGATACAATGGTGAGATCATGGATCTTGAATTCTGTTGAAAACACCATTGCACAAAGTTTAATGTACTTCAAGAATGCACATGCAGTATGGAAGAATCTTGCAGCAAGGGTTTCAAATGTTGATGCATTAAGACTTTCAGATCTTCTTGAATAAATGCATCTACTGAAACAAGGCACAAATTTTGTCAATCGATATTTTACAAAATTGATGATTCTTTAGGAAGAAATCAAGACCATCAGGCCTGTGACAGTTTGTTCCTGTGATCCTCAATGTCACTGCAATGCAATCAGCAATCTGATGGATCATATGGAGGTTGAACATGTCATGAAATTCCTTAAGGGATGAGTTTGAACCAATGGTCTCACAGGCAATGTTGATGGTACCCTTTTCAGAAATTCATGATGCCTTTGCAATGTCAATCAAGTTTGAGAGACAGAAGTCATATATGGCTAACAAGGCCAAGAATCAAGATTTCATGGTTCTATTGTCACTAAAGAATAGACAGAGACACAATCAGGTTGTCAGCAGACCTAACTCTGCGGCAAATCCCAGGCCCAAAAATCCAAAAAAGATGCAATGTTGTTTCTGTGGATTCAATGGTCATACTGAGGAGACTTGTTACAAGAAGCATGGCTTTCCTCCTGGTTCCAAGTCAAAAAGGGCAAATATGGTAGTAGAGGAGAAATCAGTAGAAGAAGATAAGGCACCAAGCATGTCTGCTGGACCAGGGTTTCCCAATCTTACTGCACAACAACTTGACAAGTTGATGGCTCTGCTGAGTAACCCTCCTAGACATGCAAGATTTGTTGTTGGCCAACCTAATTGTTACAAACTACTCACCTGCTACAGGAACAAGTGACCTAAATTTAGTAAGATCAATACAATGGATCTTGGACTCTGGTGCCACAGATCACATTGTAGGTTCATTAGACCTGTTAAGGAATCCCAAACCTTCATCTGGTATAAAAATGGGACTACCTAATGGAAATAATGTCTCCGTCACACATATAGGACAAGTGAGGATTAACACTCAATTGAACCTACATGATGTGTTTTGCATTCCTGGTTTTAAATATAACCTTTTGTCTTTACATTCTTTTATTAATCATACAAAAGGTGCAGCTGTTTTCTCTGCTAACAAGTGTGTTTTGCAGGACAAGAACAAGAACATGATTGGTTCAGTTGAGTTACAGAGAGGACTTTATGTCATGGATCAACCAATAAGACTTTCTGTTACCAATGCTGCAGAGAATCACACTTTATCTAATAGATTAGATGACGCACTTTTATGGCACTGCAGACTTGGACACTTGCCTGATAAAAGACTGCAAGTCATCAGTTCACAGTCTGCTGATGTCAAATTTTGTAATCATGATCTTTGTTATGTCTGTCCTATGGTAAAATTGAAGAAAAATTCTTTTCCTTTAAGTACCACTGATGTAAACACTATTGTTGATCTTGTTCACATGGATATTTGGGGTCCTTTGAGACAGCATACTATGAATGGACAACAATATTTTCTTACTATTGTAGATGATTTTTCTAGGTTTACTTGGGTTTTTATTATGAGGCATAAATCAAGTTTCTGACCTTGTTAAATCTTTTGTTAAATATGCTTCTACTCAGTTTCATAAAATTATTAAAGTGATTAGATCTGAAAAAGGTGCAGAGTTTCAACTTACTGACTTTTATGCTCAGCAGGGTATCATACATCAGACATCATGTTTCATTACACCTGAGCAAAATGGTATTGTTGAAAGAAAACATCAGCATCTGCTGAATGTTGCAAGAGGTTTGAGGTTCCAGAGTAATCTACCAATTGAATATTAGGGATTTTGTCTTTTACATGCTGTAAAATTGATTAATACCACGCCTACACGACTGCTGAAAGATAGCACTCAACATGAAATTCTTTATGGCACCAATCCAGATTATTCTGTGTTTAAAGTTTTTGGTTGCTTAGTTTTTTCATGTACACTTCAGCAGTATAGAACCAAGTTTGATTCAAGATGTAGAACTTGTGTCTATCTTGGGGATTCAACCACCTCCAAGGGTGCTATTCTCTTAGACATTACCAACAAAGCTAGAAATACTCAATTCCATGAAACTTTCCTCTTTTTCAACAGGTGTTGGGAAAAACTAGACATCTTGCTGACATGCCCGTTCCTTTGCCAGTAATAGAGAGTTTTGATGACCTGCTGAATGAGTCAGCAGACCAACCAACAATGGGATCAACAGCTGCTGATACATCCAATGCAAGGCATGAACCAGTAAATCAGGCACCTGAACCCACACAAATAAGAAGGTCCACAAGAACAAGGAAATCACCAACCGTTTATCAAATGGGTGCTCACAATGTTCAGCAGACTCCACATCTGCTGTGTGCAGTAATGAGTCTGGACAACCTCTCAGTAGACTATGCCAGATTCGTTAATGCCATTGATGCTGTTAAAGAGCCTAAGACCTACAATCAAGCCATCAAGCATAATGAATGGAAAGAGGCAATGGACAAAGAAATTGAAGCTTTACAAAAAACTCACACATGGGAGATAGTTGATCTGCCCCCAGGCAAGAAACCTATTGGATGCAAATGGGTGTACAGAATCAAGTACAACCCTGATGGCTCAGTAGAGAGATATAAATCTAGACTAGTAGCCAAAGGCTACACTCAAACATATAGGATTGATTATCTAGAAACTTTCTCACCTGTTGTCAAGATCACCACAGTTAGAACCTTACTTGCAGCAGCAGCAGCCAACAATTGGCACCTACATCAGATGGATGTCAATACTGCCTTCTTACATGGAGATTTGCATGAAGAAGTATACATGCAGTTACCACCAGGCTGTGCAGCAACTAAACCAAGCCAAGTTTGCGAACTTACCAAATCATTATATGGCCTCAAACAGGCCAGCAGACAATGGATTTGCAAGCTAACTAAATCATTAGAGGCTCAAGGATTCATTCAATCCAAACATGAGCACAGTCTATTCAGAAAAGGGTCAGGACAGTCATTTATTGCCTTATTAGTATATGTAGATGACATCATAGTTGCCAGTCCCAGTGAAGAGTTGATTCAGCAAGTTAAGGATGCCTTACATCAACAGTTCACCATCAAAGATCTTGGAAATTTGAGATATTTCCTAGGAATTGAGGCTGCTAGATGTCCCAAAGGTATATCCATTTCACAAAGAAAGTAAACACTCAGCCTCCTAGAAGAATATGAGTTTTTGGGAGCCAAACCTGCTAAGACACCTATGGAGTCCAAGTAGACTTTGCAGCATGGTGATTCACCACTTTTAGAAGATAACACTGCATACAGATCCCTAGTGGGTAAATTGATTTACCTCACTTTTACCATACCAGATATTGATTTTGCAGTGCAGCAACTAAGTCAGTTTCTAGACACTCATACTGAAAATCATATGAAAGAAACTTATAGACTGCTGAGGTACTTGAGGACCAATCCTGGCCAAGGAATCTTTTTCCTAGCAGATGACGGACCTTTTCTAGTGCTATTATAATCCTTACCGGCAGTGTACCGGGTCAAATTGTAGTTCTAGTATAGTGAGTCAGGTGTCGAATCCTCAGGGAAACATGGTAATTATTTTAAGTGTGGTTAAACACCAAACATCTATTATTAACTCGATCTAAATCGCAGGTTTATCATACGAGTCATTGATATACTAATAAACAGAAAATAAATACATAAATTAAAACTGAACTAACATAATATATATATATATAAACATATATAGATACCAATATATTAAATACTAATAATTATTATAGAACTAGCCAAAATATATGTAATTGGATCATTCAATCTTTTTAGCTTAATGGATGTGCTCGTTCTTCCTTTTTATTAGGTCCAATTGAATAAGTGAAACGGTGCACTCCTCAGCTCAACAGTTCCCTCTCACACGAGCGTACGAAACTGTCTTATGTCTCATCAACTGTCCAATGTCATCCAAAAGATTGGGTCACTCCCGTTTTGTCATACGGCCAGAATTAAGGATCTTGATTAGAACATGTGAATTAACGTAATTAGATCTTGAGTACAGATAATTTCAAGAAGTGTTTCTCTTTTCAAAATATAAAACAATCTACCCCCGGGTAGGAAATAGGATTCCGTTGTCACGTTTTCACTCGGCCATTTTTACCCTCCGGTTTTTCTACTTTTTTTCTCAAATCCTAACTTCACCGTTTAGTTCGTCATTAGGTTATGGTGCGATTCATATTGGTTAATTACGTTAATACGAATATTTTCATTACATTCCAAGTAGAAAAAGATTCATCAAATTCAATTTTAATCAATTTTAATTATAGTCATCATCCATTTTACCAAAAAGATCGAAATATTTCAATTATATATCTTGGCTAGTTATAGATTTAGCCTATTAAAATTATAACAAAAAACATAAAAACAACAAACATAACACTTTAGAATATTACCGGGTTACAACTGCTGAGTTAGAGGCCGTATTCTTCCGGAAATTACAACAACTTCTTCAACATCGAACTCCCGATAACCGTCCAAGTATTACAACACTACTACGACCTCTACATTATTTATGGCAAAATGCCTACTAATATATACAAGATTACTACTGATTTAAGAGATTAGATAATATATATTGGTACCCTCCTTCATTCTGCAATCCTGCTGAATTTATAGGCAAAATTTTCCAGGGCCGGATCGATCCGATGTGAAGCCGGATCGATCCGGGAATAAAAAATATTATCCACCGGATTATTCTCTGCAGAATCACATGCTAATCATCATTATGTTTCCAACTCACAGGCCGGATCGATCCGAGGTTAATCCGGATTGACCCGGGTAGCATTTTTCCACATCTTGATCTGAAACTTGATAAAATCATAACTTGAGCTCTGGATCTCCAAATGACATGATTCAAGAAGCGTTGGAAAGCTCTTGAAAAGATCTATAACTTTCATGAAGGACTCTTCTTCAGAAAACGCATTTTTGATGGGCCATTCGTTTGTCGAAAATATAATTCGATAATAACACTACGAATTGATGATCCACTTGAACTTTAAGTCTCGTAACACTTCCTTACTTCCTTCAAAAGACATTTTTTTACTTCAAAAAGTGTCGTCACCCGGGGTCTTGGTTTACCTAAAAATCGCAATAAAATACCAAAAATACCCACGTAAATCTGACGACACTCCGGTTACTAAACTGATACAAAATTTATAACTTTTTATTACTTTTACTAGATTTTTATATTAATTAGATGTATTCATAACTTTTAATATTTCATAAGATTATCGTTATAATTTCTTATATTTTATATATAAAGAGTTGATAAAATATATATAATATCGTAATTTTTATCATATAAATGTTATACATCAACTACTCCCCACTTAGCTCTTTGATCGTCCTCGAGCAAAATAAGCGGTAATATATAAAAATTACAATAAAAATGATATACTTGGTAGATTAAATCTTAAGTTAGTAAAATATCATTTCAATATTATAAATATATTAATTATATCTTTCTTAGAAATTAACAAGATAAAAAGTGTATATAACTTAGATAAATTATTTATCAAATATCATTTAAATGAAATTTTACATATCTACTTAATAAATATAATTAAAATTCTAGAATCATTCTCATATTTTAACTTATATGAAACATTTGAAATCAAGGACTAAGTCAAGTAGTTGGCAAAGTGGCTTATAACGTTTTTAGGCTCAGGGTGTTGGTTAATCGAAAGGATAGAAAAGGAAATCAAAAGAGAAAGAAGCAAGTCGTACGTACTTACACCTTCATATTTTTGATCAAAAATATCTCGACTAATAACATTCTGATATTATTTCATTTTTTTTTATTTTTATATTAACATACCCGATCTCATTACCAAAATCGACTATCTTGCAAGCGTCATGAGGTGAGGTCGAATATATTAATACCTATCCAACTTTTCCAATCTCAGCATATACCATTCTTTTGCATCGATACTTAGCTTTTGTGTCACCATCTCCTTTCATAAGTACGTACAAACTCGTGGGATTTTTAGGAAATGTAGATCAAAATAGGCTAAGGGTCGGTTATAATTGGTTTAATCACAATTGGCTATTTCGAGTGAGGTCTGGCCACTCTATTTGGCTGAGGTGGGGACAAAAATTGGAAATTTTATTCAGGTAGGCTATTTGGCTATAGCTGAACAATGTTATGCCAAAAATCGTCATCCCTAGTCCGATTCCATATTCATATTTCGTTTTGAAAAGAAAATTATTCTAACATTTCATTATAGATATAAGTATATTTGCTAAATTTCAAAAAAAAATTACTTGATAATATTTATGTATAGTTACATATACTTAAAATCTTATAAAAATCTAAAACTGACATATATAATATAATTATAATATATCTAATTTACTTTACTTAATTAAAATTTTATTCTTACCAATTTATATTATTTTTATTCATATTAATTATATATTATCTACTTATTTTCATTCAAGGAAAATTAAACTAAGTATTAAACAATTAAGTATAAATTTATATGAGAAATTTTAATTTTTAGTTACCAACCTAACTCTACTCCCCACTTACGAAGTGCCATCGTCCCGATGTTCAGTGAGTAATAAAAAAAAAAGGTTCGAAAGAAAAAATTAAAATTGTATATGATTTTTATTATTATTTTATTTATATATTTTTTTCAACATATATTACTTTGATTTAACTAAATTAAAGAAAACCACATATATATTAAACATTATAAAAACTATTACAAACTAAAGAAAATTAATTAAACAAGAGATTAAACTACTAACTTAAATGACTACCAACTTAAAACTTTCAACCGACAACTACCAACTCAAACAACACATCAAACTGTTGACGAACATCCGGGAGTATCGACCGGAAGTAATCCCAACTGAGAACCACGAGATGGAAGAATCTCATCCGTATTAAACTCAGGCACTTGATTTAGATGAACACAAAGTTGCGATATAAGCCAAGAAAACGGCAGTGGCCTTCCTCTATTACGCCTCTCTACTGCAAAATTAATTGCCGTCTTGAACATCAATATCCCCCAGTCAATATATGCCCCCACAGTGAGTGCATACAACAAAAGCATCTCGTTATCCGTAACCCCAAAAAAATCTCTAGTGGGATAGATTCGGGAATTAATGAAGCGTTTGCATGCCCTCAGATGAGGGGGTAAAGCCAGAGTTGATGAATCATAGTTATGATCAAACAATGGAAACACATATTGAAAGGCTTCTGCAGTACGATTGACAAGATTATAAGCATTTCCGAGTTCCCATAGAAACTCGAAGTGTGGGTTCTGATCAAAGGTACATGGTGGGATTTGAAAATTTTGATTTATAATGACTGGAGAAAAGGATATAACGATGCCCCTAACAGTGATAAGATGAGACGAGGCTACCGTCGTTATATCTGAAAGAGATGCATAAAAATCTCGAACAATTGAAATGTTAATTCTACCTCTGGGATACCTAATCAGCTTTTTCCATCCACAACCTCGGATTAGATTTCGTCCCCACTGATCTATCTTCTCAGTGTTTAAACCTTTCTCCAACAGAATAGGAGATTGAACAAAATTTAGACGTCTCGGAAAATCGTTATGAAAACAAGAGGCTTGACTCTCGGGAACCACACTGTCATGAGTATGTGGTTCATAACTATTAATAGAGGGGGATGAGTGATTAGACATTTTTATTAAGACAGGGAAGCTTAAAAGGAATGAGCAAAGGTAAGAATAGCTAGCTATTCCTTTTATAGAAACTTACCTCTCATGCAAAAGTAGAAAAGATCTCCTTTTTGGCGTTTTTGGACTTCCCGGATCGATCCTGAAAAGGGCCGGATCGATCCGGCCTATCAGCTGGAAATCTGTGTCAGGTTGGTATACTCACGCCGGATCGATCCGGTGTTAGGTCGGATCGATCCGGTAACTACTATTCACGGACAGAGTTGGTTTTAGCGTGAAAGTTGTCCAGAATTTTTTGAAATTTTTTGCTCAATAACTTTGGTTTCTTTTTATTATGTTATTCTTATAGAATAACGACAAACTTTATTGCATAAAATAAAATCACACGAAAATAAAATCAAAATAACATAAAATCATACGAAAATAAAATCGAAAACTAGTTGTACGAAAATAAATTGTTTTAAGTGTCAACCATCATAAAATGGTTTAAATCACTCCTCATCATCACTCATCTCGACAAAGCTTGAAATCGGCATGGCTTGAGGATTAGCTGGACCATACGTCGATTCATGTAATGGTTCTTGAAAATGTGTCGACATCCTAACTGAGCCATCAAATCCCATCGAGCTCATCCCTGACGTGATATCAGTATAAGTGCTTCCCCATCCCGTCGTGGTGTGGGCAAATGCTTCAAATCCTCCCCAACCAGATGTAGCTGCTGTTAAGGGTGATTTTATACGTTTTTTAACGATATATTTTATAATAATTTCCCCCATATTCGTATTATTTTCATAGAAATCGAGCTTTATATTGAAATATTAAGCAAGTGAGGTTTTTAATGGTTGATTCGCAAAATTAGTTAATTTATGCGTTTTATTGATGAATTTATGATTATTTGGATATGGTTACACTCTGCATGTTTTTGATGATTGTAGATACACCATAATGCGGCTCAATGGAGGATTGGATAATGTTTAATTGAAGATTTATATGAAGAAAGGTGATAAAGTTTGAATTATTTGATGATTAATGAAGAGGAGAAAAGATAGAGATGAAATGGATTGAGGATAGAGATGAAGAATCGTGTGTTGATCCAGCTGAACTGGCGTCCGGCTGAGAAGATCGTTGAACTGGCGTCCGGAATGCGAATTCAATTCAGAGTCTCAAGATTATTCAGTGGACGAGCGTCCAACCCTTCTAAACGAGCGTTCAGAGTGAAAAATCAGATCAGAGAGTTCCAGGCCAAGTCAGACTGGCGTCCACTTCCGTCCAAGAACATTGGACGGGCGTCCAAGCTTCTGGACGAGCGTCCGTCCACCGCCATTGCGCAGCCGCCTCAAAAGTCTATAAATACAGCGCGATTTCTACCCTAATGGATATACAATTCGATCCCTCTTGACACACAAACATTAGAGAGGAGCCCTAGACGCCCCAGCCCCCTTTTGGGAGGCTGGGGTGGCGGTTAAATTAGGTTTTATTTTCGTTTTTTTTTCTGTTCTTGTTCGTCCATGCTGATGGCCTTCAAGCTGTGAACTGGAGCATCCATGGTTACTTTTCAGCAGCGTTTTTGATTTCTCTCTTGGATAATCTTGTGAGTGATTTTATTTAGAGTTTGTATCTTTCCTTTGTTTATTTGTTTATGCAATCAATATCAAAAGATATATTGCTATTTGATGTTTACCGTATGATGGAAATCGGTGTAAACCTTAGATCACCATAGGAAAGATTAGACTTTTAACCTTGACATAACGGAAGTTGATAGGTTAGATCTCTAGGTTGTTAGATCTAATAAATCTTGCACCTTGTTTTGAGAGCGTTAATCTCTATAGATCGGAAGATGGTGAGATTGATAGACGGATTACTTACGGAAGTAGGAATTCATACCTTTGATTAGGTGAACCACAACTTTGATTGAATCATCATAAGATAATCTAGGGAAGAATTAAGGGTTGCGGGATGGTGGATCATGTTTGTTCTATGTTGATTTGCTTCATTCATGAGTTAGTTTTATTGTTTTCTTAGTTGTAGTTTTATTTTATTTGCTTTTGTTCGCAACGATATTTTCCTGGCTTTGGACTGACAATCCTCTGTCCAGTTTATTTTCCGTTTTAGTTTAGGTTTAGGAATAATTGTATCAACCTTAGGAGAATTAATGAACTAGATACCCCGATTCCCTGTGACCGACTCCGGTATTAATCGCTATACTACGATCCCTACACTTGGGGAATACCGGATTTATAAATTTATTACTTGTTTGTTTTGTTAGATAAAATCCGTGACAAGTTTTTGGCGCCGTTGCCGGGGAATCGGTACGGTCGTCAAGTTCATTATTAATTTTTTCTAAAGTTGTTCTGTTTTGTTTTTCGTAGGTAGTTTGTGTTATCTAGTGATTATTAAATTTTCATAGTTTTGTGTTTAGGTTCCAATTAGGGTTTTGTTTAGTTTTCGTGTTTTGTTTGGACCTGTTTTCGTGTTTAGCAGCGTTTATGTACTTCAGTTTGAACGTAAACGGGCGTCCTGAGCTATTGGACGCCCGTCCGTCCAAATCTGATAGTCTCTGTTTGTGTTTTGCCCAGGCAGACGAGCGTCCAGTAACTTGGACGCCCGTCCTGTTCTTTCTCCAGTCAGACGTCCGTCCAGTAACTTGGACGCCCGTCTGGCCTGTCTGTCACCAGTTTTTATTTATTTATTTTTGTTTTAGGTAGATATCGTGGTTTAGGGTTTCTGTTTTTCGTAGGTAGGTTTCGTAGGTAGGGTTCTGAGGTTGAATTATCTGACTCCACGTTTTTCACGGTCAAATTTTTGGATAAAAGGGATCGTTTTAGCACTCATTAGTATTTTGGCCGTAACTTTCGGCTCGAGTGTCGGATTTACGCGCAGGACCCCAATTCGGAAAGCTCGTTCCGACGCCGACGACGTGGTGAACCGCCTACGGCCGTTCGATGCCGTTTTCGAGGTCAAAATCCACTGTTTTCCCTTCCATTTTGGGCTCAGAAGATTTCAACACGTTTTTCTCCCTTTTTTTTTTTTTTTTCGTTTTCTGTTTTTTGTTTTAAATTTTTCGTAGGTAGGTTTCTGTTTAGGTTTTCCGTATCTTTTTCTGTTTTTGTTTCTTTATTTCTTTCAATAAAAAGTACCGTTAAATAAATTGAGGTTTTTTTATTTTGCCGTGTTTCGATAACCATTGGGTTAAGAATGTGCAAAACCTTTTTTTTACTCAATTTATGAAACGTGAATTTAGGTTTCATAGTTTTGTTTTCGTTTTTAATAAAACTAGGGTTTCTGAGGTATGATTTGATCAAGGGCTCTGATTTTATCTAGGGTTTATGATGTCGGTTGAGTTTCTGTTTGGTGTGCACAATTCGAGTCCAGACGAGCGTCCACTTCCTTTGAACACCCGTCCACTCTTTGTGGTTACCCGACGTGCGTCCAGAGAAGTGAACGCCCGTCCATCCAACCCCACCTGTTCTGGATATGCTTTTACAGAACCTGGACGAGCGTTTGATCGTCCCAGACGACCGTCCAGTTCATAAATCCCAGACCAGACGCCCGTCCGTACACATGAACGGCCGTCCAACCACCCAGTTTTTTTAAAATGTTAAGGGTTTGTGATGAATATAGTAATAAGAATTTGCATTCTTTCACCCCTGACTTGGATGCTATACTTTAAGCCTCTGTGGCCTTTTCCATCTATTGCGGTCCATGTTAGCGTGACTGTTTGTGTTTCGACGTTACTGTTGTGGCATGGCTTCTTTATCTTACACACCCATTTACCTCTGATTCTTGGGATGCACTTATAAGAGGGTGTCATGAAATTCATTCACACACACTTAGTTGTTTTATTAGTTGAGTGTTAGGTAAGTCGTGATTGTGAGATGCTTAGTTCAAATTTTTCATAACTTGATTTTTAATGCTTTATTTGACGTGGATACTTTCATATGAGCTTCTGTGGCTAGTTATTTTTACGTAGATGTTCTGAACTTGCATGTTTACATCTTTCCATCTACCGATCCATGTTAAATAATTGATTAATTTCTATATACATGATTCATCTATGCATGTTATAGTTAATGTCGGTTCTCGTATGCTATAACTGTTCTTATTGTTATATAGTAGCTAATGTCGGTTTCCGTATGCTACATATCGTTGTGATGAATCCTGTGAGCTTTGAGACTTATGTGTTTTCTTGTTATTTTTGTAGCTCATATGGGTAGCTACTGTCGGTTCTCCGTTGCTACCATCTTTGGCTTATGAGTTATATCTGTTTAGTATAGCTAACTGTTGGTTTTCCATAATGCTATCACCTTTGATGAGTCTTAAAGCGTCTACACTGCATATAATGAATAGTACTGTCGTTTATCGTAAACTATCATTATTTGGTAGATGTTTATTATATACATGTCGTGTTGCAAATGAGTGGGCTAGTTTTCTTTCTTTTATTTCTTTTATTTTTGCATATCATTTAGTTGCATGCCATCTAGTTGCATTGTTTTTCTATTATTTTTCTTGAGGGTAGTTACTGTCGGATTGCCGTACGCTACCACTTTTATTTTATGTCCTTCATTTTCTGATTCTGCACGGGCCGTAGTCACCGTAGAGTTGTCTACCCAACTTGCTCAGCCTGAGCCTGTCAGCTTTTTATTTTATTAGAATTGCATATCATGTAGATTGCATTGTAATATATATTTTCGTATAGTGCACCTAGCCCTGCTATTTTGTAATGTTCCATGTGTATGTTCCATCTTTACATGAGTTTAATCTGAAAAAATCTCTCTGAGTTCTTTTCCATGTGTTTCACATGTACAATCCTGCTATTTTGTAGTGTCCTTAATCTTTATCCTTATTTCTGTATGCACATGTTGGGCCTTATTTGTAAAGCTTCTGTGGCTTTATTTTTGACGCTTAGGTGTCCTGTACTTTCCCTGTGTGGTGATTTTTCCATCTGAGCCATTATATCATGTGCTTATCTTTCCCCTGTGTTCCCCGAGATACTGCCATGTTTTTCAAGAGGTGCAGGTACATTTTTAGTTGTTTTTGTCGAAGCTGGCCTTGGAAGTGAATCTGGAGAGGAATACCTATGACATCTCGTGCCTCGGAAACGCGGATTGATTATCTATCCTTCTTCAGCCTATCTTCATATCATTACCAAATCAACTAAGTTCTTTTATCTTTTCTTTAATTCTGCACAACATGAGAACATGTTGTAATTTAAGTGTGGGGGAGGGGAATAGTTTCATGTATCTACATTCATTTGCCATACTATTATATTTCTATGAAAGAGTGCTAAATTTTAAAAAATTTGTTTGTTTTGTCCCAAGTGAGCAAAGGCATATCTTTATTTGAGTTTTTATATCATTGGTGCGTTATTTTGCATATTTAGTAAATTTAGATGTCTCACCCAACACTATTTTTCACGTGCCATAGTAAATGATGAGCTATATTTTAGAGCTATGCCCATTTGATTAGAGATTTTTGATGATTATCGCATGATTCTTTGCTTACATACGAATTTTGAAAATTTTAATAGTTTGTGTTTAGAATTAAAGTATGACATACTGTGAATATCTGAAGGTTTGAATGTGATAGGAGGGATATAATTTAAGGTTTGTATACCAATCTAAGATGAATAATATGAATAATATATATATATATATATATATGTATAAGTGTCGGAAGTAGCTGCCGATGATTTGAGTGCGGTAGGGCATTATCACGAAATGTCCTATACCACTATGAGGTTCAATAGCTCCCGACTGCCTGATGATAGTAGTCCAGCTAGGGTGTTATCACGAAACGTCCTATTGCTGGGAATGAGGGCATATGCTATAGGTGTGTAATTAAGAGCACTTTAAGAAAAATTAGCAAATAGTATTGTGAAAAGATGGTTGGAAACCTTAGTTATCTTCTAACTATCCCCAGTATAAACTGAAAGATATGTTGTAGGGATTATCCTCTGAGTATGTCAGAAAGGTCTTAAATACCCTCTATCATTCTTTTCGAATATGTATGTTTTGTGAGATGCATGTTATAATCCTTTTTATATTTCTATTTTAAATGGGATGTTGGCTAGTTTTGCTTGAATCAATTTCAAGTGTGGATTTAGTGGAAATTTGTTATGGCTATGCACACACACTTGGGTGAACCTCTAAACTATTGAATATGATTTATGGTTGCATAAATGTTTATATGTCTCGAGTCTTGATTTTGTTTTGTCTTGCTCGGGACGAGCAAGGTTTAAGTGTGGGGGAGTTGTTAAGGGTGATTTTATACGTTTTTTAACGATATATTTTATAATAATTTGCCCCGTATTCGTATTATTTTCATAGAAACCGAGCTTTATATTGAAATATTAAGCAAGTGAGGTTTTTAATGGTTGATTCGCAAAATTAGTTAATTTATGCGTTTTATTGATGAATTTATGATTATTTGGATATGGTTACACTCTGCATGTTTTTGATGATTGTAGATACACCATAATGCGGCTCAATGGAGGAATGGATAATGTTTAATTGAAGATTTATATGAAGAAAGGTGATAAAGTTCGAATTATTTGATGATTAATGAAGAGGAGAAAAGATAGAGATGAAATGGATTGAGGATAGAGATGAAGAATCGTGTGTTGATCCAGCTGAACTGGCGTCCGGCTGAGAAGATCGTTGAACTGGCGTCCGGAATGCGAATTCAATTCAGAGTCTCAAGATTATTCAGTGGACGAGCGTCCAACCCTTCTAAACGAGCGTTCAGAGTGAAAAATCAGATCAGAGAGTTCCAGGCCAAGTCAGACTGGCGTCCACTTCCGTCCAAGAACATTGGACGGGCGTCCAAGCTTCTGGACGAGCGTCCGTCCACCGCCATTGCGCAGCCGCCTCAAAAGTCTATAAATACAGCGCGATTTCTACCCTAATGGATATACAATTCGATCCCTCTTGACACACAAACATTAGAGAGGAGCCCTAGACGCCCCAGCCCCCTTTTGGGAGGCTGGGGTGGCGGTTAGATTAGGTTTTATTTTCGTTTTTTTTTCTGTTCTTGTTCGTCCATGCTGATGGCCTTCAAGCTGTGAACTGGAGCATCCATGGTTACTTTTCAGCAGCGTTTTTGATTTCTCTCTTGGATAATCTTGTGAGTGATTTTATTTAGAGTTTGTATCTTTCCTTTGTTTATTTGTTTATGCAATCAATATCGAAAGATGTATTGCTATTTGATGTTCACCGTATGATGGAAATCGGTGTAAACCTTAGATCACAATAGGAAAGATTAGACTTTTAACCTTGACATAACGGAAGTTGATAGGTTAGATCTCTAGGTTGTTAGATCTAATAAATCTTGCACCTTGTTTTGAGAGCGTTAATCTCTATAGATCGGAAGATGATGAGATTGATAGACGGATTACTTACGGAAGTAGAAATTCATACCTTTGATTAGGTGAACCACAACTTTGATTGAATCATCATAAGATAATCTAGGGAAGAATTAAGGGTTGCGGGATGGTGGATCATGTTTGTTCTATGTTGATTTGCTTCAATCATGAGTTAGTTTTATTGTTTTCTTAGTTGTAGTTTTATTTTATTTGCTTTTGTTCGCAACGATATTTTCCTGGCTTTGGACTGACAATCCTCTGTCCAGTTTATTTTCCGTTTTAGTTTAGGTTTAGGAATAATTGTATCAACCTTAGGAGAATTAATGAACTAGATACCCCGATTCCCTGTGACCGACTCCGGTATTAATCGCTATACTACGATCCCTACACTTGGGGAATACCGGATTTATAAATTTATTACTTGTTTGTTTTGTTAGATAAAATCCGTGACAGCTGCCGCCGTGGTACCTGTCGAAAAATCCCCTACACCACTAGTTTGATATCCAAAAGAATGTGGCATTGGTTGGAAGTTTGATTGAGGTGGTATTGGTGGAATAAAGTCGGGCAAGGTATATGGCTCGGATTGGCAATGCGGAATATCCATTTCGGCGTAGGCAGGGTTCTGAAGTAGATTCATCTGATATATACCGCGCATGCCCTGCCTTAAATCTTCAGACCACTGCCTATTCCTTTCCGCATAAACAGCCATATTGGCATTGGCACGATGAACATCATAGGCTAAAGATTGAAACATGTCATATGTGATGGTATTTGGAAGCTGAGATTGTTTTTGACTAGATGATGGAGGAACAGAGGCGGATTGAGAAACAGGTGGAAAAGGCTGAGGTTTACAGCGGTTTGGGTTCATAAAATCTATTTTTCCCGCCGGCCTAAGTGGCAAACTAGGACCTATCAGTGTTTCATCAACCATAACCGGATTATCATTTGGGAGCTCAGGAACACCTATCTGGCGACATAAGGAAGAAATAAAACAAGGAAAAGGCATGTGACTGCCTGGTTTAGCAGTTAAGACAAATTCCTTGGCCCGTTTATACATTACCTTGCCTATATCCACGGGTATATCATTTACCATAGCCCATGCAATACACAGATCTTCCTTACCAAAAGATGTCAAATGACGAGTAGGGTAAAGAGTCGAGCTGATAAAACGTTTAATAGCTCTCATATCCCTTATACATTTTCCATAGGAAAACCTATTTTCATGCCATATAGCTGTGGGATCTAACTCGTTCTGGGCTGTTGAAACTATATGGTCAAAATCTGCAGGCTCATCTAGATTCCATACCGTATAATAATCCTCATTTTCTGGTATATCAGGGATACCATATATAGCATTTATAATCTGAGGATTAAACGGCACTGTCCTGGTTCTTAAAGTTACCGAAGTTAACTCACCACCCTCTGTTTCATCATGAGTTGCTACCAGAGAATAAAATTCAGCTACTAAGGTTGTGTTAATTTCACCATTCCTTAAACTGGCTAACTCCAGCCACTGTCGCCTTTCAAAAATTTCCTTCACCTCCTGCCCCAAATCCTTGAAATCTAAACCCCTCTCTATTGCAACTAGACACTTTCCAAACTTATTCTTTAAGGCACTTCTAGCTGCTCTAGATACGGTTCTCTCAAAACTAACGGCCAATTCTTCTTCTGTTAAAGGCCTTGTCTCTATGACCGGGATTTGGGTAGGGATATGTGGCTTACGTTTTTTAGCGGCTTTTGATGATTCGGCCATCCTACGATAACGACACAATAATTTAAAAACAACAAAACAAACAAAACAAACAAAACAACAATGCACAAATGAGTAATAAAACAGTTGAAAATAAATAAAAAGTTGCATAAAAAACGAAATTAACAAAATACATTACTAAGTTGTTACCTTATAATGCTAAAAAGGTTGAAGAGTTGGCCGGAAAAGATGAATATCGCCGGAGTGAAAATTGAAGCTTTTCTTGAAAATTTCTCAAATTTGAATGAAAGATTGAAGAGAAGAGAGGAAATTGAGAAGAAATAAGGATTGTGGTGATGTGAGAGTGATTTTTAATGATGATTTTTGAAGAAAAAATTTCGAGTGGGGGAGAGGGTGGGGGCGGCTGTTGGAAAAAATTTTGGAAAGAAGAAGAAGAAAACCCGTCCTTTTTAGGTTTTTTTAGTTTCCGGATCGATCCGGGGTGATGTCGATCGATCGACCAATTTTTTTTTTTTTTTTTAAACTTTATAAAACCTTAATGATACTTCTTTTAATTAAAACCTTTTATAAAAAATTTTATAAAACTTTAAATAATTTCATAAAGATCCTTTATATAAAATTTTCAAAAGTTATATAAAAATGTTTATAAATATTTAAAAACTTATAGGGTTCCTAATTCCTCTATTTGTAAATCTTTCAGAGTTCCGATATAACGTTCTATCAACCTAACCTTGAGAAATGAGGCGTTCGAATTTTCTCTTTGATCTCCATTGGGATTTTCGGATAACCACCTAATCGTTCCCTTATTAACAACATTCAAACACTCATCCCGAGATTTGGTTGTGCTTTCTCCACATTTCCCACTATGCTCACTTTTTCCATGATTCTGCATCGCATTAAAAACTTTGCCCTTCTCTTTATCGAACTTCTCGATTTTCCATTACATACTTCTTTCAATCTGATCTCTCTCAACAATTGCTTGTTTTTCTCTAGAACTAAAGCTTCTATTTTAAACGCGACACCTTTATCAAGGCCTAACTTTAAAAGCAAAATTAAAACTCCTAATCTATCTAAAAAAACATCCAGTTCTTTTACGTCTATCCGGTAAAATACGAAACTAGTTTAAACATATAAAACACAGAAAAGTAGAGTAAAGATAAATAGCACCTGGGATTCAAATGAATTTAGTTTTCCTGCTTTTAGTTTTATGGAGGATCGCTTAGCAACATTACTTCTTTTTTCAATGAGATCCCTTCATTTTCCACAAATAGCTTCACTCTGTGGCCGTTGGCTATAAATGTTGTATTTCCATTAGTTAGTTCAACAGCTCCAGATTTGTAAACCTTTGTTACTCTAAATGGACCTGTCCATCTTGATTTAAGCTTACCTGGAAACAACTTTAAACGTGAATTGTACAACAACACTCGATCACCTACATGGAACTCACGACTATAGATTCTCTTTCGTGAAAAGATTTCGTGCGTTCCTTGTAGATTCGAGCGTTTTCATAAGCATCAAGACGAAATTCTTCTAGTTCTGTTAACTGAAGTAATCTATGATCACCGACAGCCTTAGGATCGAAATTCAAAAATCTAATAGCCCAAAAGGCCCGGTGTTCTAATTCAACTGGGAGATGACAAGATTTACCAAAAACTAGTTTGTAGGGAGAACAACCAATTGGTGTCTTAAAGGCTGTTCTGTATGCCCATAATGCATCAACCAGTTTCTCTGCCCAGTTTTTACGATTTGAGTCCACTGTTTTTTCTACAATTCTTTTAATTTCTCTATTAGACACCTCTACCTGACCACTGGTCTGCGGATGATAGGGTGTGCCTAACTTATGTGTTACACCATATTTTTCGATTATCTTGGTAAATGGTCTATTGCAAAAGTGTGACCCTCTCTCACTAATGATAGCCCTCGGAATGCCATACCTAGTAAATATATTCCTTTTAAGAAACCTTATGACAACCTTGGTATCATTAGTTGGAAGAGCTTCAGCTTCTACCCATTTTGAAACATAATCTACCATTACAAGAATAAATCTTTTTCCAAAAGATATAGGGAAAGGTCCCATGAAATCTATACCCCAAACATCAAACAATTCGCATTCTAAAATCGGTTGAAGAGGCATTTCATGTTTTTTAGATATATTTCCCCATTTTTGACATGATTCACAAGATTTCGCATACTTATAAGCATCTCTATATAGTGTAGGCCAATAAAAACCACATTGTAAAACTTTAAAAGCAGTTTTCCAACCTCCATGATGACCTCCTGCCTCACGATCATGGCAAAACGACAAAACACTTAAAATTTCATTATCAGGCACACATTTTCTGATTATCCCATCCGAGTATTTACGGAAAAGGTCTGGTTCTTCCCAGTAATAAAATTTTAAGTCGTAAAAGAATTTCTTTTTCTGTTGCCAAGTCCAATGAGACGGAATATAATCATAGGTAAAGTAATTAACGATATCTCCAAACCAAGGTGACATTTCCTTAGAAGGAATTCTATTCCTTAATAATTGCATGGTTGAAGGAGTATCGATTCTAAACAGTTGTTCATCAGGAAATGAATCTTGTATTTCAATTCCCTTTCCTTCATTTTCCATTCTACTTAGATGATCTGCTACTACATTTTCACTTCCCTTTTTTATCTTTAATTTCTATATCAAATTCTTGTAGTAAGAGAATCCATCTAAGAAGACGTGGTTTAGTATCTTTCTTACTTAGTAAATACTTCAAGGCTGAATGGTCTGTATAGATAATAACCTTAGATCCAACGATATACGATCTAAACTTATCTAAGGCAAAAATTACAGCCAACAGTTCTTTTTCTGTAGTTGCGTAATTAAGTTGAGCTGCGTTCAGTGTGTGAGATGCATAGTAGATTGCTTTGAGTAATTTATTATATCTTTGACCTAAAACTGCTCCTACAGCCAAATCACTCGCATCACACATAATTTCAAAAGGCAAACTCCAATCTGGTGCTACTAGCACTGGTGCAGTAGTTAACCTTGCTTTTAGGGTCTGAAAGGCTTCCATACATCTACTATCAAAGTTAAAAGGTACTTCCTTTTCAAGCAAATGACTTAGCGGCTTTGCTATTTTCGAGAAATTTGCAATGAATCTTCTATAAAAACCCGCATGTCCGAGAAATCCTCTCAAAGTTCTTAAATTAACTGGTGGAGGTAACTTTTTGATTACCTCGACTTTAGCTTTATCGACTTCGATACCTACTTCAGAGATTCTATGTCCTAGAACAATCCCTTCTGATACCATTAAGTGACATTTTTCCCAGTTTAAAACTAAATTGGTATCTTCACAGCATTGTAACACTCGTTCTAAGTGTGATAAACATTCATCGAAGGAATCTCCGTATACACTAAAGTCATCCATAAAAATTTCTAAAAACTTCTCGACCATGTCAGAAAATATAGCCATCATACATCTCTGAAATGTAGCTGGTGCATTACATAAACCAAACGGCATTCTCTTATAAGCGAAGGTTCCATACGGACAAGTGAAAGTAGTCTTTTCTCTATCTCCTGCTGCAATGAATATTTGTAAATATCCTGAATAACCATCTAAGAAACAGTAATACTTATGTCCACTTAAGCGTTCCAACATTTGCACTATGAATGGAAGTGGATGATGATCTTTCTTAGTATGATCATTTAGTTTTCTAAAATCAATGCACATTCGATATCCGGTAATTTCTCTTGTCGGAATCCATTCATTCCTTTCATTTTCCTTTACTGTGAAACCTCCTTTCTTTGGTACTACTTGAGTTGGACTTACCCATTCACTATCAGATATAGGAAAGATTATCCCCATCTCTAATAGTTTAATGACCTCTTTCTTAACAATTAGCTGCAAATTCGGATTGAAGCGGCGTTGTGGCTGAATACAAGGTTTAGCGTCCTCTTTTAGAATAATTTTATGAACGCAAATCTCGGGGCTAATTCCTTGAATATCAGCTACTGTCCAACCAAATGCTTTCTTATGCTTTTTCAACATTCTAAGTAACTGGTCTTCTTGTAGCTCAGTTAAGGTTGACGAAATAATAACCGGTAATAGATTATTAGTTTCAAGAAAAGCATACTTAAGATTTAAAGGATGTGGTTTCAACTCTAGATTACTGGGTGGATCTTCTACTGAAGGTTTTAGAACTGGTCCTTCTAGTTCTAATTCCAGATGCTGATGCCATAGTGGTTTAGGGCTAAAACTTCCTTTATTTAGATAAAGGATTATCTCTTTCATTTCGGTGTCCTTCTTATTCTCTTTATAGATAGACAATGCTAGGCATTCTTCTAATCTGTCTTTATAAGCTGGTAATTTCATATCATAGACATTATGAATATCCTCTATAAAAGAACTTGATTCTGGTGATCTGTATGGATGTTTCATAGCTTTGAATATATTGAAAGCAACTGTATCTTCGTTAACTCTAAGTATTAATTCTCCTTTTTGGACATCGATTAACGTTCTTCCTGTAGCTAGGAATGGTCGACCTAGAATAAGTGGCGCTGAATATCCTTCTTCCATTTCCATAACTACAAAATCTACTGGAAGTAAAATTTATCAATCTTAACCAATACATCCTCGATAATTCCTTTAGGGTATTTGACTGATCTATCTGCCATTTGAAGAGTCATTTCAGTATTCGTAAGCTTTCCTATGCCTAGTTTCTTATAATCCTCATAAGACATGAGATTAATACTTGCTCCAAGATCACATAGTACTTTTTTAAACAAAAATCCTCCAATTTCACAAGGAATTGTAAAACTACCAGGATCTTTCATTTTAGGCGGTAATTTATGCTGTAAAATTGCAGAACATTCTTCATTGAGGCAAATATTCTCATATTCTTCTAACTTTTTCTTGTTTGATAGAATATCTTTCAGAAACTTTCCATAGGCAGGCATATTAACTAGAGCTTCGATAACAGGGATATTAATATGAAGATGACGAAAAGTATCAAGGAAACGAGCATACTTCTTATCAGTTTTTATTTTTTTTAATTTGATCTTTAGGTGGGTAAGGTAAAGATTCTAAATCTATAATCTTTGATCCTGAAGTCATTTTCTCTTTTCCTTTCTCCTTAAATCTCGGAGTATCACCTGATCGCCAAGTATCATGATCTTGAGTTTTTTCTTTTAAAGCATTCCCTGAATCAATCTCTACTTCAGATGCCTTCAGTTCTTCTTGTTTTTCATCCTTATCTTCTATTCTAACATTTTCCTTGAATAAAGTCCTTAAATCTTTATCCATGGGATCTTTCAAAATCCTAGGGATTTTTACCCATTTTTCACCTTCATTCTCAAGTTCCAAACTTCTATTCCTTTTCAAGAAATTCTCTATAATTTCTTCTTCCTCATCAGTGAATTCAAGTTCATCTTTAGTTTCATCATTCTTACCATCTAAATCATCTTCTACTTCATTATTTCCGAAACTTTCTACTCCATCACTATCACAGAGCTTTCTACTTCTGGTAACTACAGCATTTACCTCTCTTGGATTTCTTTCAGTGTTACTTGGTAATCCTCCTGGTGGTCTACTGTTTTTACGTTCACCTTCCCTACTCAAATGATCTTCCATATTTCTTAATGAGGCTTCTATCGTTCTCATTCTGGTATCATGACCACTCATAGATGTTTTTATTGTACTCATATCTTTAGTGACTGTACCAATAGAAGTCATCATTGTTTCCATATTTTTAGCTTGAGTAGACACCACACCCATCATATTTTCCATTAGTTTCTCCCATTTTTCAACCCCTTCTGCAGGCTGAGTTGAACTTTGAGTTACTGGCATACTTTGAGTGGTGTGTTGAGGATAGGATCTGGGTAATGCTTGTAAATTCTGATTAGAGGTATCTCCCTGATAAACTTGATTATTAGACGAATTCCTATATGGAACTGGATATGGCGGTTGTCCTTGCTTACTAGGGTTTTCAGACCATCGAAAAGTTGGGTGGTCTCTTCTAATAGCATTAAACGAGTTTGAATAGGCATTGTTCAAATTCCTATGCTGCTGAAGAAAACTTACCTCTTCTCTCGAGTATCCTGTTGGTTCTTCAATCCCTAATGGCATATTATCCTGATTTGAGTATTCAGTGGGTGTACTATTTTCCGAACTTTGGTTTTTGTTATATTGTAGGCCATCAAATTTCCTACTCAAATTTTCCAAATGTGCTAGAACTTCTGTATTAGATGTACATTCTCCTGCAAAAGCTACTTTTCTGGTGCTAGAACCGGTTTCCCACATTCTGTTATTCTTGGAAATTTTTTCTATAGCATCGTAAACTGTTTGTGCTTCGCTCATCATTAAAGAACCACCACATGCATGATCTACATCAGCACGTGAGTCTTTTCGTAATTTACGACAGAAAAGTTGGATTTGCATATCTAAGGAATAACCATGGTCGGGACAAGCTCTTAACAGTTTTTTGAATCTCTCCCAGGCATTCCCAAGCGTTTCTTCGGATCCTTGTCTAAAGTTAGCAACCTCGACTTTTAATTCCATATTTCGTCCAGGAGTGAAGTATTGTTTCAAAAATTCGGTTTGTATATCCTCCCAACTAGTCAGCGAGTGATGTGGAAGAGACATAAACCAATCTCGTGCTCGTCCTTTTAAAGAAAAAGGAAACATAGACATCCTCGTTAATTCACAATGAGCACCTTGACTTTTGGCTGTATTGCACAATTCTTCGAAAAGATAGAGATGATGATGTGGATCTTCATCATCCTCTCCTAGAAATTGGGCTCTTGCGTCAATTAAACCAAAAAGATGAGATTTAATTTCGAAATTGTTTGCTCCTTCATTTGGTAAAAGAATGGGATTATTAGTCTGGTTCCTTCTTATGGTCTGATCACAAATAGGTCTCGGGTTTGGTGGGTTATTACGATTGTTCTGGTTCCGATTCTGATTATTCCTATTATTAGGATTTTGATTATTATTAGGGTTAATAGGGTGTTGTCCATGCCCTAGAGCATGTTCTAGCCCTTGTTCAGGTGTTTTATCACTGATTTCGGCCATTCTCGTTTCTCGGTTTGATGATGATTCGTGGTCAGGATTTCCCTAACTAGTATGACCACGTTTACTCTCTACTCTTAACTGCCTTTCGTAAGTGTTTATGTCAGGCTTATAAGGAGTGAGCGGGGCCTTACCACTTCTGGTCATCAACTAACGAAAAGAGAAAATAACTCGAAATTGATAAAAATTGGTAACTTACCTATAAGGTAAGTATCAACGAAAAATAGAAATGAGATAAGAAAAAGTGTTGACTTATTCTCGAGAATTTTGAGCTGATACAAGTAGTAACCATAAACACAAAGAAAAATTAGCGACGTTCCCCGGCAACGGCGCCAGAAAGCTGACGGACCTTTTCTAGTGCTATTATAATCCTTACCGGCAGTGTACCGGGTCAAATTGTAGTGCTAGTATAGTGAGTCAGGTGTCAAATCCTCAGGGAAACATGGTAATTCTTTTAAGTGTGGTTAAACACCAAACAGCTATTATTAACTCGATCTAAATCGCAGGTTTATCATACAAGTCATTGATATACTAATAAACAGAAAATAAATACATAAACTAAAACTAAACTAATATAATATATATAGATATATATATATATAGATATAATATATATATATATATATAAACATATATAGATACCAATATATTAAATACTAATAATTATTATAGAACTAGCCAAGATATATGTAATTGGATCATTCAATCTTTTTAGCTTAATGGATGTGCTCGTTCTTCCTTTTTATTAGGTCCAATTGAATAAGTGAAACGGTGCACTCCTCAGCTCAACAGTTCCCTCTCACACGAGCGTATGAAACTGTCTTATGTTTCATCAACTGTCCAATGTCATCCAAAAGATTGGGTCACTCCCGTTTTGTCATACGGCCAGAATTAAGGATCTTGATTAGAACAGGTGAATTAACGTAATTAGATCTTGAGTACAGATAATTTCAAGAACTGTTTCTCTTTTCAAAAGATAAAACAATTCTACCCCCGGGTAGGAAATAGGATTCCGTTGTCACGTTTTCACTCGGCCATTTTTACCCTCCGGTTTTTCTACTTTTTTTCTCAAATCCTAACTTCACTGTTTAGTTCGTCATTAGGTTATGGTGCGATTCATATTGGTTAATTACGTCAATACGAATATTTTCATTACATTCCAAGTAGAAAAATATTCATCAAATTCAATTTTAATCAATTTTAATTATAGTCATCATCCATTTTACCAAAAAGATCGAAATATTTCAATTACATATCTTGGCTAGTTATAGATTTAGCCTATTAACATTATAACAAAAAACATAAAAACAACAAACATGACACTTTAGAATATTACCGGGTTACAACTGCTGAGTTAGAGGCCGTATTCTTCCGGAAATTACAACAACTTCTTCAACATCGAACTCCCGATAACCGTCCAAGTATTACAACACTACTACGACTTCTACATTATTTATGGCAGAATGCCTACTAATATATACAAGATTACTACTGATTTAAGAGATTAGATAATATATATTGGTACCCTCCTTCATTCTGCAATCCTGCTGAATTTATAGGCAAAATTTTCCAGGGCCGGATCAATCCGAGGTGAAGCCGGATCGATCCGGGAATAAAAAATATTATCCACCGGATTATTCTCTGCAGAATCACATGCTAATCATCATTATGTTTCCAACTCACAGGCCGGATCGATCCGAGGTTAATCCGGATTGATCCGGGTAGCATTTTTCCACATCTTGATCTGAAACTTGATAAAATCATAACTTGAGCTCTGGATCTCCAAATGACATGATTCAAGAAGCGTTGGAAAGCTCTTGAAAAGATCTATAACTTTCATGAAGGACTCTTCTTCAGAAAATGCCTTTTTGATGGGCCATTCGTTTGTCGAAAATATAATTCGATAATAACACTACGAATTGATGATCCACTTGAACTTTAAGTCTCGTAACACTTCCTTACTTCCTTCAAAAGACATTTTTTTACTTCAAAAAGTGTCGTCACCCGGGGTCTTGGTTTACCTAAAAATCTGCAATAAAATACCAAAAATACCCACGTAAATCTGACGACACTCCGGTTACTAAACTGATACAAAATTTATAACTTTTTATTACTTTTACTAGATTTTTATATTAATTAGATGTATTCATAACTTTTAATATTTCATAAGATTATCGTTATAATTTCTTATATTTTATATATAAAGAGTTGATAAAATATGTATAATATCGTAATTTTTATCATATAAATGTTATACATCAGCAGACAATAATTTGGTACTCAAGGGTTTTACAGATAGTGATTGGGCTGGTTGTCCTTAAAACAAGAAGATCAGTCTCAGGTTAAATGATGTTCTTAGGAGATGCTCCAATCTCCTGGAAGGCCAAGAAGCAAACAACAATTTATAGAAGCTCATTTGAGGCTGAGTACAGGGCCATGGAAAATGCAGTTTGTGAAATACAGTGGCTTATCTTCATACTACAGGACTTACAAGTTCCAGTTCAGTTGCCTGCTGTGTTATTTTGTGACAATGCTAGTGCAATGCACATTGCTCACAATCCTGTCTTTCATAAAAGAACCAAACATATTGAGATAGACTATCATGTTGTTAGAGACAAAGTCAACTCAGGACTTTTCAAACTCCTTCCATTCAATACAAAAGAACAGATAGCTGACATCCTCACCAAAGCCTTGTATGCACCTATTTTCTCTTATCTACTAGATAAATTGGGAGTTTCAAAGATTTTCCAGAATTCAAGTAGCTGATGGGAATGCTGAGTGCAAGCTGTTAATGTACCACTCACAGCTTGAGGTGGGGTGTTACAGTATAAAAGCTGATGGGAATGTTGAGTGCACTTTGCTGATCAATCGAAGATATCAGTAGCCTGTTGATAGCATGAACACCAGCAGCCTGCTGACACTACGAAGACTCAGCAGTCTGCTGATCAGTTTGATGTAATGTAATACAGAAAGCGGTTATCTAGTTGTAATCTATTGTAACCGTTTGTAACCAACTTCCAACTGATTCATGAGGTGTGTGAAGCTGTAAATACCCCATGATCAGCCACATTGTAATTAACTTGTAACCTTTACATGATCAATAATAATTCCGCATTTTATTTTGTTTTGTTTGTAATTCTACAATCTTCATCAAAACAGGGAGTGGTTTTCAACTTATCAGCAGGTGGATGGAGTGAAATTTTAAAATACAACCGTTGTAGGAAGGTTATACCAAGTGGCATACATTACAACCACTCATTTCTAACCTCTCACACACGATAAAAGTGTATTATGTGAAAGAGAGTAAAAATGAGAGACTCTAATGTATGCCACTTGGTATAACCTTCCTACAACCGTTGCACCATAAAATCTCTCGGTGGATGGAGGCCATATTGCTATGGATAACAGCATGGTCAACAAAATAGTTGGGATTGAATATGTTCAATTGAGGACACATTATGGTAAATTTTGCACACTGAATTAGGTTAGGATGTTCCACAAATGACCTAGAATTTGATATCACTTAGTCTACTAGACAGCAAAGGGTTCAAGTTCTAGGGTGAAGGTGGAGTGGTGAATGTCTATAAGGGTTCAAGTGTGATTCTAAAGGGTATCAGGCAGGGGACATTGTACATACTACAAGGGTCTACTGTATCAGGTTCTGCTATTGCTGCATCATCAGAGGTTCACCAGTCATAATTGACTAAGTTGTGGCATATGAGATTGGGTCATATGGGTGAAATAGGGTTGCAAATTTTGTCTTAGTCTGATATACTTAGGGCACATAAGGTCAAGGAGCTGGATTTTTGTGAGCATTATGTGTTTGGGAAGCTACATAGAAGCAAGTCCCAAAAGCAATTCACATCACAAAAGGGACACTTGATTATGTCCATTCTGATTGTTGGGGACCTTCAAGGGTGGAGTCTTTGTGTGGTCATATGTATTTTGTGTCTTTTATAGATAATTATTCAAGGATGGTTTGGGTAATTATGATGAAGCACAAGAGTGAAGCATTCAATAACTTCAAGCAGTGGAAGGCTTTGGTTGAAAATCAGACAGGGAGGAAGATCAAGGCTCTTACAACTAATAATGGACTAGAATTCTGTTGGTCTGAGTTTGATGAATTTTGCAAGAATCAAGGAATTGCTAGGCACCATACTGTCAGAGATTCTCCACAATAGAATGGTGTTGCAGAAAGAATGAATCAAACTCTTCTAGAGAGGGCAAGGTGTATGCTCTCTAATTCTGGTCTAGCAAGGAGATTTTGGTCAGAGGCCGTCAATACAGCCTGCTAATTAATCAATAGGGGGCTCACACTGGGATCAAACTTAAAAAACCACTTGAAGTTTGGCCAGGAAGGTCAGCAGACTACTCTGGACTTAGGGTTTTTGGAAGCACTGTCTACTATCATGTCAGTGAGGGTAAATTGGAACCTTGGGCCAAAAAGGGAGTGTTTGTTGGATATGGAGATGGAGTAAAGGGGTATAGAATCTGGCCATCAGCTGAAAATAGGGTTATACTCAGCAGGAGTGTAGTCTTTGATGAAAACTCTATGCTTAACTCATCTGTGAGGGCCACATCTGAATCTGAAATTGGATATAAGACTGAGATGGTTGACAAACAGGTAGAGCTTCAAGCAGATCCTGCTGGATTAGAAGACTCAGCAGGGGATAGTCAACACTCAGTAGATCCAGATGTGGATCCAAACCAGTCTGCTGAACAAGGGTCAGTAGATACTCAACCAGCTGATGTTGGTCAGCAGGGTATCGCTCTCAGTTGATCTAAGAGGACCAATATCAGACCTCCAAGAAGATATGGGTTTGAGGAGGATATGGTTGGATATGCACTACAAGTAGCTGAAGAAGTGGATGGTTTTGAACCTAACACTTACAAGGAAGCTGTGACATGTTCTGAGGCATCTCAATGGCTTGCTTCCATGAGAGAATAAATGGAGTCACTTCAAAAGAATGAGACTTGGGATCTGGTCAAACAACCACATGATAGGAGGGTGGTCAGCTGCTAATGGATATTCAATAAAAAGAAAGGAATGACATCTGCTGAGGACATCAGATATAAGGCAAGTCTGGTTGCTAGGGGGTTCAGTTAGAAAGAGGGGGTAGACTATGAAGAGATATTTTCTCCAGTGGTTAGACATACTTCCATCAAGGTGCTGTTAGCAATAGTGGCACATCAAAATCTTGAACTTGAGCAATTGGATGTGAAGAAAACCTGTCTACATCGAGATGTAGATAAGGAAATTTATATGACTCAGCCAGATGGTTTCCAAGTTCCTGGCAAAGAAAGATATGTTTGGACGTTGAAGAAGTCCTTGTATGGACTTAAGCAGGCCCTAAGACAGTGGTATAAGAAGTTTGTTAGCTATATGATTTAGCAGGGTTATAGCAGGAGTCCATATGATTGTTGTGTGTATCACAACAAGTTGAAGGATGGTTCAATCATCTATCTGGTTCTGTATGTAGATGATATGCTGATAGCGGATGCAAACAAGTCTGACATTCAAGATCTAAAGAATCTGCTCAAGGCTGAATTTGAGATGAAGGATTTGGGGAATGCAAAGAAAATTCTGGGGATGGAGATCTATAGATATAGGAAGCAGGGGAAGTTGTTCTTCTCTCAGCAAAGGTATATTGAAAAGATATTATCCAAGTTTGGCATGACAGCAGCCAAACCTATAGATACTCCAATGGCACCAAATCTACATCTGTCTGCTATGTTTGCTCCATAGTCAGCTGAAGAGGAAGAATACATGTCAATAGTTCCATATTCTAGTGCAGTAGGCGGTCTAATGTATGCCATGGTCTGTACTAGGCCTGATTTGGCTCAGGCAGTCAGTGTTGTCAGCAGGTTTATGGCTCAACCTGGAAAGGAACACTAAAAAGCAGTAAAATGGATATTCATGTACTTTAGGGGTACATCAGACATTGGACTCATTTATGGAGGTGGTACTCAATGTTTTGTCACAGGGTACTGTGATTCTGATATGTTGCTGATGTGGACAACATGAGATCTTTGACTGGGTATGTGTTTATTTTGGGTGGTTCTGTGGTAAGTTGAAAGGCAACTTTACAGGGTACAGTGACATTATCTACTACTGAAGCAGAGTACATGGCACTGACAGAAGCAGAAAAGGAAGAAGTCTGGTTAAAAGGGCTAGTCAATGATCTAAGTCCTCATCAAGATCAAGCCAAGGTGTATTGTGACAGTCTTAGTGCAATATGTTTGGCTAAGGATCAGTTTCATCATGAGAGAACCAAGCACACTGATGTTAGGTATCATTTTCTGAGAAATGAGAGGAGGGTCAAAGTGGAGAAGATCAGCACCGATGTGAATCCTGCTGATATGTTCACTAAACCAGTTCCAATGGGCAAGTTTCTGTTGTGTCTAGACTTGATAAATATCCAAAGATGTTAATCTGAATCTGGGAATACTCAGCTGATGATGGGGGTCTACTGAGGTATTCAAATCTGAAGACAAAGAGGATTTCTGGCACATGGTTGTGTATCTGGTCAGTTTGCATGAAGTTGAAGTCAAGTTGGGGATTTGTAATGGTGACTTAAACTTATGCTACTGAGGTCTGGTATGGAAACATGTTCTGGTCAGCAATGTATGAAGCATCTGCTGAAATATTGTGTTCAGCTGAGGCAGGATCAGCAGGGTTGATCAACCTGCTGATGACAAGTCTACTGAAGACAAGTTTGCTGATGCCCAGCAGACTTGTAAAACACATCTGGTGCATGTTTATTCGAGTTACTTCTGGGGTATCTCAGTCATTTACTGGGTTGGCTCTTAAGCCGGTTAGGCTTGGGTTCCCAAGGCTATAAATACCATCTGTATTAATTGTAACTTGATAATAAAATATCCTTGTTTGTCCGTGGAGTAGTCAGCACATTGCCGGAAACCACGTTAAATCTGTGTTCTTCTTGTTTCTGTGTTGTTTACTTGTTTATCTTTTATCTTTACTCACTGACGATGACAAATTATGTCACCTTAATGATTTGAGCCCTAATTTAATCTAGTGATGAACACACAAGAACCCTAATGCCAAAAAGAGGAATGAGGGGGTGGATTTTTTGTATGCGGCTGAGTCCAAGACTGTATCTTGGATTGCCTACGTATCCTGTTTAATTCCAGGAATCAAGCCTTACGTAGTTCCTGGAATGGGGGTATTTATAATGACAATACTTGCCTAAACCCTAAGGTTAAGTCGGCTTGTGTTATTGTCATCTTTACCCTTAAATGGGCCTTGACCCCTTGCCCAAGCTATTGCTATTAATGGGCTTAGTAAGCTGATGCGGACTCTATCCTCGTTATCGACCTGTGGTGATCGACTCTAGGACTCATTGTCCTACATTGCTAGCTGATGCGGACTGAATGTCCTACACTGCTCGATACTCGATAGTCGATAGTCGTAGCCTGGCTTTGATATGATGGCCTTGGCCTCGAGCCTGGGCATCGACATGAATATACTGGCGTTATCTCACAGTGTGATGACCAACCGATAGACGACACGTGGAGGGAGTGAAACCCTGTATCGTCATAAGCCCCCCAGACTTGAGAGAGACGACTCCCGTTGTCCGAGGTCGAGTCTGTCACATGAGTCGTCTTCGAGTTGGGTTTTTCTTTGGGCGGGAGAAAGCCCGCCTTTTCACAACCCTAACTGCCCATTACCACGTGGCACGATATCTGGCATACAAAACGCTTCGAATCCCGCAAAAGACGCGTTACTGCCTTGATTGTCGTGATCTCCAGGGTTATAACCCCCATTATCCACGTCTCCTCAAATCATTTGTAACTTCTTTTGCTTTCATATATAAAAGGAGAAAGGATAGACGCTGCTGCAAACCTGCTTGCTATTTTCTTCTCACAATCTCCAAATTCAAAACACCAAGTAAGATTATTTCTTTTTTCAGTGTTCATCTTTTCTTTTGATTTATCTATGTCAAGTAGTAGTAGCAGTGCCACAGAATCTGATAGAGGTAGCGATACGCCTTCCCAGTCCCAAACTCCGGTATCTGCTGCCTCCGATCATCTTCTTCGGCGAGATTTCGGCGAACCCATAGCTTCCCCCCCTCCTGGCCCTAACCAGCCTAAAAAGCTAGTAACTAGGATGGATGGAAAGGGTGCGAAAGGGTGTCTGAGTACACTTACTCCAGAGGACATTGTTGAAATCTGTGGGAAGTATAGCATCGTTCATCCTCCGTTTGAATCTCGACTCCCATCAGGCCTGCATCGATTCGCGGATGAGCCCCCAGAGGGGTTTTGCACTGTTTACGAAAATCAACTGGCAAGTGGACTAAGGTTTCCACTCTGTCCAGCCGTTCTGGCCATCCTTCACCATTATGAGATAAGCGTCTCCCAACTCGCCCCGAATGGCGTCAGAACTCTGATGGGGTTCATCATAGCGTGTCGGGTGGCCCAGGTATGCTTTTCGGTGCCCGTGTTCCGACACTACTACAAGATTGCTGCCACACCCGACAAGTTGTGGTATTCCTTCCAGAGGAGAGCAAATCGCCATGAGTTCATTACGAGGGGGCCTTCTTCTCATGGGGAGTGGAAGCCTCGATTTTTCTTTGTCCGTCATGGCCTAGATAACCCCTACATTGGTCAATGGAGGTCGAGAGAGGGGAAACAAGACAAGCTTGGGAGGGAACCGGCTCCTCACGAGGCTCGACTCTTGAGTGGACACAACTTCGAGGTGTGTACTCGAGACCTGAGTCTCCTGTATCACCTGGCTCGCTTAGAGAAAGCTGGACCCATGCCATACGTAGGCCTGAACGTTCCTGATCACGAGAATCGTAGGATGTTTACTTGCTTTTACACACTAGCTGTTCTTTAAGTCGATAACTTGTTGTCGGTTGGTCAAAACTAACTTGTCTCTTTTTTTTTTTTTTTGTATTGCAGTGGGCAAATTCTCCAAGGTTATCAACCCCCAGCGCATTCCTGAGTCGACGGTAGTGGCTGCTCCACCTCTCGAGGGTCAGGCCACTACTGACTTGCCAGTGGCTGAGATCAGCATGCCTTCCTCTTCTCGAGAGGGGGGCGTCCCTCCACCTAGAACAAACCTTGCTGCGCTCGAGTCGTCTGCCGCAGCTGGAACGACTGAGGTGCCCTCGACCACCGGCGAGCTAACCGTCCGATTTGGCTCTCTTCGAGATGAAGACGAGGAGGAGCTTGTCGATTTAACCTCGAATATCGAGGCTAATGTCGAGGTGCCGGCGGCGCGAACAAAGAAGAGGCCGACCGTTGCTGAGGTGGTGAAGGAGCAACTTCGAGAGGCGAAGAGGAAGAAGGTTGCTGAGACCTCTACCGAGTCTGGAATCGGCGTGGAATGGGTCTTCGACGATTACGCCGGCGTGGAGGATAAAGACTTGTCTTACGTATTGCGGAAGCTGAATCGCCTCGTAAGTCGATCTTTCTTTCTATATTAGCTTCTCTCGAGGCCTATGCCTTGTCCATTTTTTGATATACTCTTTATGTTTTGTAGAATACCCTTGTTGGTCGGGAGGCTGCCCGACGGCTGGCCAAAACAAGCGAGTCGGCGGATGAAATCAAGAAGGAGAATAGCAGACTGCTCCAAGACATTGTCGTCAAAGGTGCTGCACTCTCCGCCGCAGAGAAACAATACGAAAAGTTGAAGCGCGAGTCGGTCACCGAGCTCCAAAAGTTGCAAGATAAATTGGTGGCTGCTGAAGCAAAACTGGCCACTACTGAGAAGGAGCTGGTCCGACTGCAGGACGAAAGGCAAGATCAGGGTAGAGAGCTGCTCAAGCTGGCTCAAGACTATGAGAGGCTGCAGAAGTGTCAGAAAGCTGCGGATGAAGAAGCTAGGAAGGCTCGCCAAGATCGAGATGCGCTGCAGGCTGAATTATATCGAGCGCAGACGCAGGTCGAAGAGGCTAAGACCGAGGCCATCATGGAGTATCGCAAGTCATCCAATCTTGAAGATGATCTAGAAGTGATTATACGGGCTTCGATGATGGGTGGATACACTCTGGCCGTGGATTAGATGAGGGAGGTCATGCCGAGCTTCGACATGTCGACTCTCCAGACACCGATGTTCTACAATCCCGACTCGGAGAAGATATACGACCAGTATATCGAAGAGTTTCAAAAGGGGGAGTCCTTGGCCATAAAGTATGCTCCTGCCGCGCCTGCTCCTGCTGTCGATCCGACTGCTACTAATCCGACCTCTGCCAATGCTGAGCCGACCCCTGATCTTGATGTTTTTTATGTCTTCTTCTTTTGATATTCGAACTTCTGATTTGTAACCGTATTTATTTTAACTTTGGCTGGTCTTTTCGACCTGGCCTTGTTGTGTAATTAACTTTATTTTGAATTTGACTTGATTTTGCTATCTTTCCTGACTTGACTTTGTTCGTCTTGATGTTTCATAGTCTTTCGCTTGTCGAGCTCCTGGCTCTGTTTACTACTCGCTATTCGTTTTATTTATTGTACTTGTTGTTCTTAATATTGTGTTGCCCCCCAAGTGTATTATGAACCTTTAGTTCTTATTGCACTTGAGATCGAGTTGCTTGCCTTAGTCTTTTGCCCCTTAGGCTTAGTTGAACTTTGGCTGAGCATTTTAATGTAAACTGTCCCTGATCTTTGGTCTTTTTTGCCACTTAAGCTCTTTCGACCATCGACTGGGACAGGTGGCCCGACTATGCGAACCGTCCTTTGTCCAGGCCTTTTTCGCCCCTCGGGCTTATTCGGCTTTCGACTGGGACAGGTGGCCCGACTATGCGAACCGTCCTTTGCTTTAGCCTTGTTTGCCTCTTGGGCTCGTTCGGCTCTTAGCTTGGACCTTTGGCCCGACCCTGCGAACCATCTCTATGCCTTTGCATTCGTCGCCCACTAGGCTAACTTTGCTTTGGCTTTATCGAGATGTCCGACCTGCGGATTTCTCTACTCGTTTTCGATTGTTTTGCCTTTAACTTTTCTGTAACATTGGACTTGTATCGTTTTGGCTATAAATCCTAACAAACACAGAAGACATCTCGAAAAGATACAAATTTATTAGAATACTCATAAAATTGCCTCATGGACTTATTACAAGATTCATAAGTGAAAAGTAAACAAGTTCATCAAAGTAAAGCTTATCTCAAACATAATACTTCCTCAGATTGTTGGCGTGCCAATGTCGAGGAACCGTGGTTCCATCTGCTCGACCAAGTTGATAAGACCCTTTGGGGTGGACTTTCAGGATCTGATAAGGTCCTTCCTAATTCGGGGTTAATTTTCCAGCCGCCTCCTGTCGACTTGCCTCATTCTTCCTTAGAACCAAATCACCGACCTTGAAGTATCGATGCCTGACCCTCGAGTTGTAATAATGGGAGATCTTTTGCTTATACCTTGCCATCCTGGCTGAGGCTATCTCCCTTCGTTCCTCGGCATTGTCCCTTTCCTGTCGGAGTTCGGGAACATTTGTCTCAACATTGTAGGCTAGGACTCGAGGAGAGGGGACTCCGATCTCGGCGGGAATCACCGCTTCACACCCATACACCAAAGAGAAAGGAGTTTCTCCTGTCGATGAATTAGGAGCTGTCCTATATGACCATAGGATGCTCGGAAGTTGAATTGCCCAATCTCGACCTTCTGCCTCTAGCCTCTTCTTTAAGCCCAGCTTGATCTGTCGATTAGTTTGCTCGACTTGACCGTTTGCCTGGGGGTGAGCCACTGAGGTGAATCACTGGTCGATTTGGTACTCGCTGCACCATTCTCTAACTTTTCGATCTTCAAACTGGGTACCGTTATCCGAGATCAAAGCCTTTGGAATTCCGTACCTACATAGAATGTCGACCCACAAGAACTTTTTAATGGTTGCAGCTCGGATGTCGGGCAAAGCCTTAGCTTCTACCCATTTTGTGAAGTAGTCCACCGCAACGACCACGAATCTGAGGTTTCCTGGTGCTCAAGAAAGAGGTCCAACAATATCGACTCCCCATTGATCAAATGGCCATGCTGACGAGATGACGTTCATGTCTTGCGCTTGCTGATGGGAGATATTATCATGAATCTGACAAGCGTTGCACTTCTGGACTAGGTTGTTCGCATCTCGCTGCATCGACGGCCAAAAATATCCGGCTAACTTGCATTTTCGAGCCAACATTCTGGCTCCACAATGATTCCCACAGGCTCCTCTATGAATTTCTTCTAAGAGGTATTTGCCTTCACTTTCTGAGACACATCTCAACCAGGGGTTCACGAAAGATTTTCGATACAAGATATCGTCAAAAAATGCATATCGAGCTGACTGAAGTCGGACTTTTCTAGATTGTACCTTATCAGCTGGTAGTATTCCGTCTTTGAGGTAAAGAGCGATCGAGTCCATCCACGTGGCCTGCTGAGTGATCGGCTGGGCCTCCGTCTCGATGTAACTCCGGTCGGTCAGTAACTCGACTAGAACCTTCTTACTTGACATGAAGTTTGATGCCAACTTGGAGAGCGCATCGGCTCTCTTGTTCTGACTTCGGGGGACCTGCTCGAATTGAACCGTTTTGAATTTTGGTATGAGGCTTCGGACAACTGCTAAGTAATTCTTCATGGTTTCTTCCTTAGCCTCATACTCCCCTTTCACATGATTGACTACTAACTGCGAGTCGCTATAAACCGACAAATCTTCGACACCCAGCTTCAAAGCGAGCTTTAATCCAGTGATCATAGCCTCATACTCGGCCTCGTTGGTCATTGCTTTGAAGTCGAATCGAAGGGCATATGGGAATTCCTCGCCCTTCGGGCTTACCAGAAGGAGCCCTGCTCCTGCTCCCTCCTTACTCGATGCTCCATCGACCTGAAGAGTCCATTTTTCCTCTGGGCTTTGCTTTTCCTGATCGAGTTGGACAGAGATTCCTTCAGCCAAAAAATCTGCCAAGGTCTGTGCTTTTATCGCAGTTCGAGGAACGAACTCGATGTCGTACTGGGCCATTTCAATCACCCATTTTGCCAATCGACCTGAGGTGTCGGGTTTTGCCAATATTTGCTTTAGTGGTTGGTCAGTGACTACCACAATGGGATGAGCTTGAAAATAGGGCCTCAACTTTCTCGAGGCATGGACAAGACATAATGCTAACTTTTCGGCTGGCGAGTATCGGACCTCGGGGCCATGCAAAGCCTTGCTGACAAAGTAGATTGGCACTTGGCCATGTACCCCTTCTCGAACCAGGACCGCACTCACTGCCTCCTCGCATACTGCCAAATAAACTAACAATCTTTCCCCATCTCGAGGTGAAGTTAAGGTAGGTAATTCTGATAAATAAGTCTTCAACTCTTCAAAGGCTGTCTGACATTCATCATCCCAATGAAAGGGACTGGCCTTTCGGAGTATCTTGAAAAATGGTAGTGCACGCTGTGCTGATCTCGATAGAAATCTGTTGAGGGCCGCCATTCTACCCGTGAGCCTCTTCACTTCCTTTACATTTCGAGGTGCGGGCATATTCTTCAATGTATCAATTTTATCCGGGTTTGCTCGAATCCCGTCCTTCGAGATCATATAGCCCAAGAACTTACCCGACCTAACTCCAAAAGTGCACTTCTTCGGGTTCAATCTCATCTGCGTTTCTCTCAATACTTGAAAACCTCTCGAGCATCGACCAGGTACTGTCTCATAGATCGACTTTTGATAAGCAAGTCGTCTACATAAACCTCCATACATCTACCAATCTGTCTTGCAAAAATTTTATTGACTGCCCTCTGGTATGTTGCCCCAGCATTCTTTAATCCGAATGGCATGGTCACATAGCAGAAGGTGCCGAATTCTGTGATAAACGCTGTCTTTTCCGCATCTCGAGGATCCATTAAGATCTGGTGGTATCCTTTATATGCATCTAAGAAACCAAAAACTTCAAAATCAATGGTTGAGTCGACTAACCTGTCGATTTTGGGCAGCGGATACGAGTCTTTTGGGCATGCTTTGTTTAAGTCTGTAAAGTCTATACACATGCGCCAACTCCCATCAGGCTTCTTGACTAATACTGGGTTAGCTAGCCACTCGGGATAGAATACCTCTTTCACTATCTTGGCTGTCAGTAGCTTACCGACTTCCGCCTCGATTGCCTCAAGTCGATCCAACGCAAAATTTCTCTTCTTCTGTTTGACTGGCTTTTTAGCCTGGTCAATTTCGAGTTTGTGAACTGCAATGTTGGTAGACAGTCCTGGCATGTCAGTGGCTTTCCAGGCAAAGATATCTCTGAATTCGACTAAAAGTTCGACTAGGAGCTGTTTTTCTTTCTTGGGGATCCAAATTCCAACCTGCACACACTGGTCGTCCTCTCCTTCCCAGAGTCGGACGTTTTCGACGGCGTCACTGGAGACCCAACTCTTCTCCTCCTCCTCCTCTGGAATCAGTTCCTCGACTAAGACTTGTTGAACCGTCATCTTCCCATTCATGACTACGGAGTTACAACTCCGAGCGAATTCAACATCTCCTTTTACTTCGTGGGAACCGTTCCTTGTGGGAAACTTCATACTGTTATGAAAAGTCGATATGATAGCACGTAGGTCGAAGAGCGCAGGTCGTCCTAGGATAACATTATAAGCAGAAGGAGCCTTGACCACCACATAACTTAATTCAAGTGTCCTTCCTTTCTCGCCATCACCAACTGTCGTGAGTAACTTTATCGAGCCCATGGGATGGACTGCTTGTCCTGTGAATCCGAACAGGGGAGAAGCTATGGGGGCTAGATCCTTCTCTTTCAACTTCATCGCTTGGAATGCCGAGTGATAGATGATGTTCACTGCACTCCCGTTATCGATACAGACTCTCGATACGCGGGCTCGGCTAATAACTGCCTCAATAACTAACCCTTCGCTATGACTCCTCGACTTGGAGATATCATCTCGAGGGCCGTACCCGACTTCTGTCGTGAACCTGAGCTGTTTGCGCTCTCTCGAGCTACAAGCTGGCTCTTCGCTGGTCTGGTCTTTATCACTCTTATCAGGGCCAAAGATTGTGTTGACATAGTTAACTGGTCGATTATCTTCATATCTATCTCGACCAAAATTTTCTCTGTTGTTTCCTTCTCGACCCGGGGATCGATTCCTCTGAGGTGACCGATCCCTTCGTCTCTGGGCATCTCGACCTCGGTTCCTGTCTTGATCGGAGTATTTTCTCTTAAATTCCCCACGCCCTCTGGGCCCATCATACCGTGATCTGTCAACAACTTCGTCTAGCTTTCTTTCCTGAATGCAGACGTCGATATCTCTCTTCAGGTCGATACAATCCTCAGTTGTATGACCTATGTCCTCGTGAAAATCACAGTATTTGCTTGCGTTCCTCTTTTCTCGAGGTTTCTTCAATGGTGGCGGTTTCTTCGCCAAATTTTTCGAGAGCATGATCGACAACACCTCGGATCGAGGTCGATTGAGCGGGATAAAGTCCTTATCACGTGAGGGTCCCTTCTTGCCCCCACGGTCTGAGGTGGACGTGTCGATACGGTCCCAAACCGATGGCTTACTCTCGACATCCTGCCTCTTGGACTGATTCCTGTTCGGACCTCGGGTGTCTTTCTTGGATTCCATCCAGTCGGATTGGGTGTGCCGTCGCACTACCTCTTCCCCTTGACAGAATCGATGCACTACATTGACACATTCGTCCATGGTATGGGGGACGTCTCTGCTCAACTTCATGTACAACTTAGTATTACGCAGCCCCCCTACGAACGATGTGATCAGAAGTCGGTCATCTGCGTCCTTGACCTGCATGGCCTCGAGATTAAACCTCTTCAAATATTCCATCACCGTCTCATCTCTTTGCTGCCTCACGTTCATGAGGTGCGTGGCACTTAGATGAAACTTCTTGTTGACTATAAACGCATCTCGGAACTTTCGAGCGAGCATGGCAAAACTGGAGATCGACCCTGGTCGTAGCTTCGTGAACCATTCTCTTGCTCGACCTACGAGTAGCGTCTCGAATGCCCGACAACGCATTGCGTCAGGTGCTCCATCCAACCTCATTTGCGATAGATACCTATGGAGATGGTCCTCCGGGTCGGTGGTGCCATCATAAGGTTCTATTTTGGGTATCTTAAACCCCTTGGGTTTAGGAAAAATCTCGATCTCCTTTGTGAAAGGAGACTCGAGCCACAACGACACCTGATTCTTTCCCAAAATTGCATTCAACTCTTCCCTGGCGCTATCATCCTCCCCTCTCTGGTGTTTTTGGTGGATCTCACGTCTCTTCCTTTCCACTGAGCTAGATGATGCGCTTACTTCGTCCCCAGGAGTCTGTTTAGGCTTGTCCACTACATCTTTCTGGCCGCCTTCCGCCATAGCTTCTTTCTGGGCGGCATCTGCCTGCCTTCGCGCTGTAACTGCCTCGGCTATTATCCTGGACATTACCTCCAAATTTGCCCCTGCCAACTGATCTGCAAGCGCCCGATATTCTGGAGCGAGGGCTTGCTTTTCTGGTTGGTGGGTCTCCTGGACAAGATTCAAAACTGGATCTTTTTCCCCTTGTTTCTGCTGAGGATCGTGCTGAATAAGATCCAAGACGGGATCTTCGTCTCCCTGCATATCAGGATCGATCGGCTCGTTTATCTGGGAGCCTTGATCGACTGCTTTGGATGCAGTTTTGGATGCGGTTTTCTTGGGAGGCATCGTGTTTTTGCGTATTCAATCAATAGAAGGCCCTCCTTCTAGCGCCAATGACGATGACAAATTATGTCACCTTAATGATTTGAGCCCTAATTTAATCTAGTGATGAACACACAAGAACCCTAATGCCAAAAAGAGGAACGAGGGGGTGGATTTTTTGTATGCGGCTGAGTCCAAGACTGTATCTTGGATTGCCTACGTATCCTGTTTAATTCCAGGAATCAAGCCTTACGTAGTTCCTGGAATGGGGGTATTTATAATGACAATACTTGCCTAAACCCTAAGGTTAAGTCGGCTTGTGTTATTGTCATCTTTACCCTTAAATGGGCCTTGACCCCTTGCCCAAGCTATTGCTATTAATGGGCTTAGTAAGCTGATGCGGACTCTATCCTCGTTATCGACCTGTGGTGATCGACTCTGGGACTCACTGTCCTACATTGCTAGCTGATGCGGACTGAATGTCCTACACTGCTCGATACTCGATAGTCGATAGTCGTAGCCTGGCTTTGATATGATGGCCTTGGCCTCGAGCCTGGGCATCGACATGAATATACTGGCGTTATCTCACAGTGTGATGACCAACCGATAGACGACACGTGGAGGGAGTGAAACCCTGTATCGTCACTCACAATCACCATCACTTCTTGATCGATCCGTCATAACATGTTGAAATTGAAAGAAACATCTAAAAATTCTCCAATTGCTCTAGAAACCATGGCCTACATTGTAAATGACAGAAGCAAGCCAACAATTAGGCGTTCAGATCCGATTATATTGCTGGGAAAAAAAGCATATCATTAACAGAAAAGGTACAAATCATCGTAAAATAGTACGGGCCGGCAATACGAAAACACACGCTCCAGGAGAAAACATGCCTGGGATGGTGGTGGAGATGTGTTGGTAGTTGGATCTCCGATGTCCTGTGTAGTTGGATCCATGGCGAGATGGAGTTACCTTGGTGATGATTAGCCGGGAATGATGGCAGCTGTCATATTCGGAAATGGTGGACGGTGCATAGGGCAGAAGGGGCGGCGGCGCCCGATCTAAATTATTCTTCTAATCAGGATGAAATGAACACTACAATTTTTTTTAATGCCATAATTTTTTCTCTTTAATATAGGGGAAACCTTGCGGGTATAAGCCGGGTCAAAAACAGAGTTTGGATCAAAATTCGGATAATCGGGTTAAATCTCTTCCTCTCTCTCTCTCTCTCTCTCTCTCTCTCTCTCTATATATATATATATATATATATATATATATATATATATATATATATATATATTATGATGTAAATAAGATTAAATTTAGCACAAATAGAATTCGTAAAAATCTAAAGTACGAGAAAATAAGATAGGTAATACGTAAACTCTATAAATATCTAAAATATATATTTTACCTTTATACGATGCCAAAAGAATTTGTGATTGCTTTTCAAAACACTACAAATTGTAAAAATGATTTTTTATCAGCAATAAACATATAAACTCAATAAAATTTAAAAAATTGGGTTCAAGTGTGTCGGGAAGTGTCGGTGCCGTGTCGAGTAGTGTCGACAGCGTATCGGAGTCGTGTCGGATATTAAAATATTAAATAATATTATGTTAATCGGCCGACACGTGTCGGCGCGTGTCAGTCGTTTTTCGTGTCAGAAATGTATCGTCCACAGCGCACGGCGCTCAGATTGATGTGTCGGTGCATTATAGACCAATAATTTTATTTCTAATTTTATTTCTTCTATTATTTTCAATACTAGAAGGGTGTGTCCGCAAGTGGCCACGTGGCGTTTTTTTTCTTTTCTTCTCTTATCTTATCTTATCTCTGTTAAGTGCTAGGAGGGTGTGTCCACTTGTGGACACACTCTCCTAGCACTTAATAGAGATAAGCTAAGATAAGGGAAGAGAAGAAGAAAAAAAAAAAGCCACGTGTCGGCCAAGGAGGGTGCCCACGTGCCACTTGTGGACACACCCTCCTAGCACTTAATAGATATAAGACACTCTCCATGGCCGACAAGTGGCCACTTGTGGGGCAAAATTAAGAAAATTGTCCTCTAAGTTGGCCTACAATGGATTTTAGTCATGCTCCTGTTCCGGTGAGGAAAATGGTCCTCTAAGTTGTCTTTTTTCTTAAAAAACGGTCCTACTCGCCGGATAACGCTGACTGGGCACCGGAATCTTTTAAAATTGCTGACGTAACTGCCACTAGGCTGCCATGTTGGATCCTATGTGGCTGTGGGTCCCATTTCTACTCCATTTAGTGCAAATAAAAACTTGTTGATAACAAGATTTGAACCTGTGACCTACTGATAAAATTCTACTGATAAAATTCTAAGCACTTGGTCATCCAAGCTAAAGCTTCAAAATATATATATATATATATATATATATATATATATATATATATATATATATATATATATATATATTATGACACAAATCTGCTACTTATTCATTGCTTGGAATTGCTTTCCACTAATATACATAATCTATTACTTGGTCACTATAATTGCTTGTTTTCGACTAATATATTTCTTTTCAATGCAGCTGATACATATATTCCACCGTTTCTAGTACTTCATCCACTCCCATTTCCACCACCGGCAATTATGCTAGCTAGGACAATTTAGGGGTGTAAGTTTACCTTATTTTCTTTTTCTTTTTAATTTTTTTTCATTCCGAACGAAGTTTCGATAATTTCAATGTTGAGTAGGTTTGGTTTGGAAAAACAATTTCACTGTTTTTTTTTTCGGTGTTTAATTAGTTTCTCATGTTTCTATTTAATCTTTCTGTCTGGCCGAGTTTTGTTTTTGGATAGAGATTTCTTATTCTTAGTTACTTTGTTCCGATACGTTCTTTCTAATTTACTTTGTTTATTTCCGCATTCGGGTGGATGATTGAAGTTGATGTGTTGCGGCTATGATTAAATCTTGTAGATTTTTTCCCCACCCCCTAAAGCCTAAGCTTTTGTGCATATTATAAATTCTTACTTGCTAGTTTGTATTACAATCCGGTGGATGAATTTTTAATTTTTTTTTCCTAAAAGTATGTGTTCATTTATTTTGAAACGAATGAGATTTTCAGTGTCCAGTTATATGAAGAGTAATTTTATTGTCGAATAGGTGCAATTAGACACGATCAAATGCAATCTCAAAAAAAAAAATTGCAATCTCCGACACCTCCACCCTCACACAAAACAAATTTATTGTGCCTAAGTAATAGATTGTGTCATAGTATATACATTGAAGCTTTAGCTTGGATGGATATGTTCTTAGTATTTTACCATTAGGTCACAAGTTTGAATCATGTTAGTGACAACTTTTTATTTTCACTAAATGGAGTAGAAATGGTACCCCACTGCCACATAGGATCTAACGTGGCAGCCTAGTGGCAGCCACATCAGCAATTTTAAAAGATTCCGGTGCCCGGAGGATAATTTTCCTCACCGGAGCAGAACTAAAATCCACAGTAGGCCAATTTAAAGGACCATTTTTCTAATTTTGCCCCACTTGTGGACACACCCTGCTAGCGCTGAATAGAGATAAGATAAGAGAAGAGAAGAGAAGAGGAAAAAAAAAACACCACGTGTCGACCAGGGAGGGTGGCCACGTGGCCACTTGTGGACACACCCTCCTAACACTTAATAGATATAAGCCACCATCCACGGGTGACACAGGGTGCTTTTTTACCTCGCATGAGTAACTATGTTGCACGAATACGGCGCATGACACGACATAGACACGTCGATACGGCTAATTCTAAAATTTAATACACGACCCGCCGCCGACAGGTTATACATACACACGACACGGACATGCCGATACGGCTTTTTCCAGCATGAATAACTGTGTTGCACAGACACGGACACGGATACAGCGCACGACACGACACGGACACGCCGATACGGCTAATTCCAAAATTTAATGACATGACTAGCCGCCGACAGGTTATACATACACACGACACGGACACGCCGATACGGCTAATTCTAAAATTTAATGATACGACCTTTTTTTTTGCATGAATAACTATGTTGCATAGACACGAACACGGATACGCCACATGACACGACACGGATACACCGATACGGCTAATTCCAAAATTTAATGACACGACCCCCCTCTGATAGGTTATACATACACACGACACGGACACGCCGATATGACTAATTCCAAAATTTAATGACACGACCCGCCGTTGATAGGTTATATATACATAACACTGATACGCCGCATGACACGGACACGCCGATAAGGAGGGTGTATCCACAAGTGGCCACGTGGCCACCCTCCCTGGCAGACACGTGGCGTTTTTTTCCTTTTTTTTTTTTTCTTTTCTCGCATGAGTAACTATGTTGCACGGATACGGCACCCGACTCGACACGGACAAATCGATACGGCAAATTCCAAAATTTAGTGACACGACCCGCTGCCGATTGGTTATACATACACACGACACGGACACGTCGATACTGTTTTTTTTTCACATGAATAACTGCACAGACACGGACACGGACACGGCGCATGACACGGACACGGCGCATGACACGGAAACGCCGATACGGCTAATTCCAAAATTTAATGACACGACACGCCGCCAACAGTTTTTTTTTTTTTTTTTTGCATCAATAACTATGTTTCACAGACACAACACGGACACGCCGATACGGCTATTGGAGTTTAATTTAATGACACGACCTGCCGCCGACATGTTATATATACATATTATATGATGTAAATTATATTAAATTTATCACAACAAAATCGTGGAAATCTAAAAAACGAGAAAATAAGATTGGTGTTTTTTTCCTGTTGCATCGATAACTATATTGCACAGTCACGGACACGGAAACACCGCACGACACGACACGGACACGCCGATACAACTAATTCCAAAATTTAATGAAACGACCCGCCGCCGACAAGTTATATATGATGTAAATAAGATTAGATTTATCACCAAAAAAAAATCGTGAAAATCTAAAAAATGAGAAAATAAGATAGGTATGCATCAATAACTATATTGCACAGTCACGGACACGGATACGCCGCACGACACGACACGGACATGGGCTAATTCCAAAATTTAATGATACGGAATATATATATATATATATATATATATATATATATATATATATATATATATATATATATATATTATGATGTAAATAAGATTAAATTTATCACAAAAGAATTTCATAAAAATCTAGAGTACGAGAAAATAAGATACGTAATATGTAAACTCTATAAATATCTAAAATATATAATTTGCTCTTCAAAACACTACAAATTGTAAAAATGATTTTTTATCAGCAATAAACATATAAACTCAATAAAATTTAAAAAATTGGGTTCAAGTGTGTCGGGGAGTGCTGGTGCCGTGTCGAGTAGTGTCGACAGCGTATCGGATGCGTGCCGGATATTAAAATATTAAATAATATTATGTTGATCAGCCGACATGTGTCGGAGCGTGTCGGTCGCTTGTCGTGTCGGAAATATGTCGTCCACAGCGCCAGTTAATCTTAGAAGCTTGATCGGCCTTTCTAGGTGTCCAATCTAACCGGCAGAGTACCGGGTCGACTGTAGTCTAGATCGGCGAGCAAGTTCGTATCCACAGGGAGAAATATCAATTGAGTACCAAAGTGGCCCAAACGTCTAGTCAAGGTAAATCCATTAATCAAGAAGCAAGTGTGAACCAACTACAAAGCAACTAATGAAAGCAAACTGAAAGTGCGATTAACTAAAACTCCAGTGACTCGAACAAAGGGGAAATGATATGAAATGAAGTGGCTCGGGTGATATTCCAATGAACTAGATATGAACACTCGTAACTACTAGACATCAAGCTTCACTAACGAATTCTCAAAACATTCAAGGTGCAATTCACTATATTAACATCAATCGATCTCTCGCATTGGTGTACTACAACCATACACCAAACCTATCGGCTAAGACTAGAATAGGATGAATGGCTATGCATTAAAGGACTATGAAATGCCCAATCTAAGATTAGGTAACACACACACACACACACACACTAGAAATCAATTCTATCTCTAGATGATTTTACTATGTGTTCATGGTGACTAGTTCCTTGTCATTTCTCTCTTTACATCAACTCGATATTCAATATAAAAATTGTTCAGTAAATGCATTAAAATTTTGAACACTCTGTTCAGAAAATCTACAGCAGTACTCTCACTTTTTAACTAGTTTTGAATTTGAATAGGTTAAACACATCCAAATGACCCGTTTTTTGCTATGTTGTAGAAAACTTTCTGATCTACAGTCTTTATTTTGGCCCTAAGTGCAAATTGGTTCTGGTTTGAGCACAATTTGCAACACAAGTCACTACATGCAAATCTGAAAATTATGATAGCTTGTAGTTGTTGAGAAAAATAATTAGTTTGATCGACCTATGCTTATCCAAAGAAATTGATTTTCGAACACCACCTGTAAGACTCTGAGACCTACAATTTTTTTCACTACATCACATTAAGAATCATTTCCGTTTGTTCCACACAAGCCAACATTTTTTCATGTGTGACGTAAGTATCAAAATTCCAACCATTTAGGTACATGATCCATAAAAGATAATCGCCATTTATTCGTCATGGAATTAAGGCGTAGAGAGTGATAGGTTATGAAAATGTATTTAAACATAAGATACCCTACTCTAGCCTTTATCCTAGATAAGAATTCAAGTACAAAGAGACTAAGTGTGGATAATATGATTCACTCCGATAGTGAGAAACAACTAAGTGGTTACCCGTCAGCTTTGTATTGTCATTAATAATGCCTTCATTTATTCTTCTTCTGCCTTAAACCTTTGTTATCCATGCTTTCAAATGTCTTTCCCCATCCATACAATTTTTTTCCAGCAACCCATTTTCCGGTCAATCTCCCCTGAGACCATTGGAGCCCAGTGAATTTCCATTTGCTTGTGATGAAATTCTTGATAATAGAAGAAAGTGAACAAAAGTTCAAGAGAAATGCTGGAAACATGAAAGTGAATAATACTTTGGTATTATTGATAGAACATTGAATTTAGTTTACAAAGGATAGTTCAACTACTTATATACTACTTATGATCGACTAATTACACTTAGGAGCAGTTACAACTATATAAACCGACATAACAACTTCCTAACAGAATCTGTGTGTAGGTGTTTGATGTATTGCCTCTAAGAACTTATGCTGCTACACTTACAGTTTTGAGTTCAGTTTGCAATGTTCTTAACTTCAAACCCCTCTCAAACTGAACTCTTAGGTTGATAGATGTTGATTAGAGGATAGGAGCTTAGGAATGTCTGAAATCTGATCCTATCCAATGGCTTAGTAAACAGATATGCAAGTTGAAGTTCTGTGACACAAGCAAGGGTTTTAGGAGCCCTTGTTGGTACCTATCCCTGATCACATGGCAATCTATCTCAAAATGTTTGGTTCTCTCATGGAACATTGGGTTTTCAACTATGTGCAGCAAACTTTTATCGTCATAGAAAAGAGAAATAGGCCAGTCTTGCTTGATGTTGAACTCTGACAATAAGTATGTGAGCCACTGCAATTCACAAGATGCCATTTCCATGGCTCTGTATTCAGCCTCTAATGAGCTTCTAGATGTTGTGGTTTGTTTCTTTTATCTCCAACTTATGAGTGAGCTGCCCAAGAAAACACAAAAACCTGTGATTGACCTCTAAGTGTAACTGCATCTGGACCAATCTGAATCTGCAAAACACTTCAGTTCTAGGTTGTTGTCTGATGGGAAAAATATGCCTTGTCCAGGAGAGTTCTTTAGATATTTGAGAAGCTTGTGAGCTGCTTGAAGTTGTAGTTCTATAGGCTTGTCAAGAAACTGATTGAGTTGTTGTGTGGCATAGTTGATGTCTGGCCTTGTTAATCCTAGGTATAGAAATTTTTTAACCAAGGTTCTGTAATAGCTATTAGTCTTTAGTGGAGTTAAATCCTTGCTGTGCAGATTTGTAGAAGTATCAATCGGAATCTGACTAGGTATACAATCTGAAAATCCATATTCTTCTAGCAATTCCAGACAGTATTTTCTTTGAGTAATACAATTCCTTTCTTTGATCTAGCCACTTCTAATCCTAGAAAATATTTGAGATCTTCAAGATCTTTAATGCCAAACTTGTCAATCAGGAAGCTCTTCAATTGCTTTATTTCTTCCATGTCAGGACTTGTGTCTATTACATCATCAACATATACTAAGACAACCACAAAAGAATCATCTGAACCTTTGACAAAGAGACTGTAATCTTGCTTGCTTTGTCTGAACCCCCTCTCAAGAAGAGCTTGGGATAGCTTAATATTCCACTGTCTACTTGCTTGTTTTAATCCATACAAAGACTTTGTCAGTTTTCAAACATGTCCGGGTTTTGATTGAGAACCTTGTGGTACTTGCATGTAGACTTCCTTTGTCAAATCTTCATTTAGAAATGCATTATTTACATCTAGTTGATGTAGATTCCATCCTTTTGCTGCTGCAATGGCAAGCAATGTTCTGATTTTTGTAAGTTTTGCAACTGGTGAAAAGGTGTCCAAGTAATCCAACCCTAGATGTTGTGTGTAACCTTTGGCAACAAGTATTTCTTTGTACCTTTCTATTGTGCCATATGACTTCCTATTAATACTATATACCCACTTACAATCTATTGGTTGTTTGCCTTTAGGTAAATGAACAATTTCCCATCTTTTGGTCTGCCGCAGAGCTTTGATATCATTATCCATTGCTTCTCCCCATTCTGAATGCTTTACTGCTCTATTATAAGACTTAGATTCTGCTAAGATTTGAGTACTAAGAACATATGATTTATGAGCAACAGATAAATGACTTAACGTATCTACTTTTCCAATAAATGTGGAGAAGTCTTAGTATAAAGATTGTTACATACATAGTCTTTAAGATAAGAGGGTACTCATCTAGTCCTAGAAGACTTTTTGATGTTTGAATCTTAAACTTGGGGCAACTCTTCCACGTAATCAATGTACTAGACATCATCAACAGGTATTTGTTGAATGGTGTCATGATCAGGCTGGTGATTCAAAGAATCAGGATCATATTCTGGATGATGCACATCATCATGAATAGGATCTTGGACATTTATATCACCAAAAGGAAGATTAAGAGGAAGAGTGTCATGTGATGACAAAGGCACACCAGAATGTGGAACAACAAAAACATCTTGATCAAAAGGAACAGGCAAAGGCAAATCTTTGGTGTTACCTGAAGTTGTACCATCTTTGTAAGGAAAAGAAAACTCATAGAAAATAACATCCCTAACAACAAATATTTGTCTGTTTTGCAAGTTTAGAAGATAGAATCCCTTCACATTGGGAACATCACCTAAATAAGGAGTTTTATTACTCAACAATGGAGTAGGAATGATGTTAATAAGATTCACAGGATGTAAAACAAAATAAGACCAGTAAATCAGTGGCAAATCAGACAGGAATCTCAAACTCCTTGCAACATTTAGGATGTGTTGATGTTTTCTTTCAACCACTCCATTTTGTTGAGGAGTTTTAATTATAGAAGTCTGATGTAAGATGCCTTTAGCAGAATAAAACTCAGGAATATCAAACTTTTTACCATTATCAATTCACAAAACCTTAACAGATTTATTGAATTGAGTTTGTACAAGATTACAGAACTTTTGAACAAGACCTCTAACTTCAGACTTAGATTTTAGCATATAAATCCAATAAAACCTGATGTGGTCATCTACAATTGTGAGGAAAAATATATGACCATGTATCCCTACAACTCTATATGGACCCTAAATGACAAATGTCCATATGTACTAAATCAAAACATGCTTTAGCAACAGAATGACTTAATGGAAAACTAAGCCTAGTCTTCTTGGCCAAAGGGCAGATTTCACAGATGTGTCCTTCTGAAACAAATATATTCTCTTGAACTTTCTTTGGTGCTTTAAGTCTTGGATTAGAGGCATGACCAAGCCTGTAGTGCCACAATAAGTCTTGATCAACTATAATTTGAACATTATTAGTGTTGTGACGGATGGAGATAACTTCGGATACAAGAAATAGAAACAGATGCAATCAAACGTAAATAATCAAAGGAGATAACAGAAAACAAGAAAAACACAGATTTAACGTGGAAAACCCCTTCTCAAAGTTAGAGAGATAAAAAACCACGGGCAGAAAAGAGATCTTTATTATTATGCACTGAGTTACAGATTTCACACACACAGACAATGCAACAGCAACTGTATTTATAGGCACACATCCTAAACCCTAGATGCCAAGGAATATTTCTCTGATATGCCATAAATATCCCTACACGTGTCCTTGCTTTAATGACACTGTATAGCTGTCACATAATAGAATTAGCAGACGTGGGACCCTGCTGTATTTCAGTACTCAGCAGACTTCACTCTGTTGACAGAAGCCTCAGTAGACTCCACTCTACTTATGCACAGAATTGAATACACTTCTCAGCTGTCTATCACACAGTTGAGTCTTCGGATTGGTTCCACCAAATGTAGAGTTTAAGTCACTTTACTGACAAATCTCCACATTGACTTCAACTCTCATCAGAGTCAAACAGATTGCATAACCAGATGTACTTATACCAGATGCATTCGTCAAGGCCAGATGTACTTGTACCAGATGATCTTCACAGAATCCACTCTACTGATCTACCCTCAGTAGAGTTTCCAGAAACAGATTATAAGTTTTGAATATTCAATAAGTCCAGGCAAAGCTGAAACTTACTCTGTTGAACTGGTTTAGTGAACATATCAGCAGGATTCTCCTTTGTGCCAATCTTCTTCACCACAACCCTCTTCTCATTCCTCAAGAAATGATACCTAACATCAATATGCTTGGTTCTCTCATGATGAACCTGATCATTGGCTAAACATATTGCACTTAGACTATCACAATATATCTCAGTCTGATCCTGATGCAACCCCAAATCACTGACTAGCCCCTTCAACCAGATACCTTCCTTAGCTGCTTCAGTAAGAGCCATGTATTCTGCTTCAGTAGTTGATAAAGCTACTGTAGCCTGAAGATTAGCTTTCCAGCTGACCACTGCTTTTCCCAATATAAACACATAACCGGTCATTGATTTCCTGTTGTCAACATCACCTGCATAATCAGCAGTAGCATGTGACCAGACCAGTATCACCACCATAAATGAGACCAACATCAGTTGTACCTCTCAGGTACCTGAACATCCTTTTAACAGCTTTCCAGTGTTCTTTTCCAGGTTGAGCCATAAACCTGCTGACAACACTGACTGCCTGAGCCAAATCAGGCCTAGTGCATACCATGGCATACATCAGACTGCCAACTGCACTAGCATAGGGAACTTTTGACATATACTCCTTCTCTTCAGCTGACTGTGAAGCATAAATAGACAAATGAACATTTGATGTCATAGGAGTATCTATTGGTTTTGCAGCAGACATCCCAAACTTGGCCAATATCTTCTGCACATAACCCTGCTGAGACAAAAACAATTTCTTCTGACTTCTATCTCTCCAGATCTCCATCCCCGAGATTTTATTGGCTGTACCCAAATCCTTCATTTCAAATTCAGCACTGAGAAGGTTCTTCAGATTTTGAACATCAGACTTCCTTGCAACAGCTATCAACATGTCATCCACATACAGGACAAGATAGATATGTGATCCATCTTTCAGCAGACTGTAGTATACACAACAGTCATAAGGACTTTTGTTGTAACCCTGCTGAAGCATAAAACTGTCAAACCTTCTATACCACTGCCTTGGAGCTTGCTTCAAACCATACAATGATTTCTTCAACCTACAAACATAATCTTCCTTGCCAGGAACTTGAAAACCCTCAGGCTATGTCATGTATATCTCCTTATCCACCTCACCATGTAGAAAAGCAGTCTTCACATCTAATTGCTCAAGTTCCAGATCCTGCGGTGCCACCATTGCTAGTAACACCCTAATTGAAGTGTGTCTGACCACTGGTGAAAATATTTCATCAATGTCAACCCCTTCCTTTTGACTGAATCCTCTTGCAACCAAACGTGCCTTATACCTGAACCTTTCTGCCTTAGTTATTCCTTCCTTTTTCTTGAAAATCCATTTACAAGTTACAACTCCCTTGTCAGTAGGCTGTTTGACCAATTCCCAAGTCTGATTCTTCAACAATGACTCCACTTCATCTCTCATGGCAGCATACCACTGAGATGCTTCTGTACATGTCATTGCTTTCTTGTAAGTAGTAGGTTCAGCAACCTCTACTTCTTCTGCAACTTGGAGTGCATATCCAGCCAAATCATCATACCCATATCTCCTTGGAGGTATCCCAACATTAGATCTTCTAGGCCTGCTGGCAGCTAGACTCTGCTGATTAATGTTTGTATGACGCCCTACTGAGGTCTTAGTAGGCTGGCTTGGATCAGATTCTGGTTCATTATCCAGATCAGTATAGTGTTGACTTGGATCCACTGATTGTTGCATATCAGTAGACTCCACCTGAAGCTCCACCTGATTCTCAACACTATCAGATTCAACACTGATTTCAGATTCAGTAGACCTCCCCACTGATGAGTTAAGCATAGAATTTTCATCAAACACCACGTCCCTATTGAGGATTACTATGGACTCTGCTGATGACCAAAGGCTGTATCCCTTCACTCCATCACCATACCCCACAAACACTCCCTTCTTGGCTCTTGGCTCCAACTTCCCTTCACTAACATGATAGTACGATGTACTTCCAAAAACCCTTAGAACTGAGTAGTCAGCAGGCTTGCCTGACCACATCTCAAATGGTGTCTTAAGATTGATCCCTGTGTGAGGACTCCTGTTGATTAAGTAGCAAACTGTTTTTACAGCCTCTGCCCAAAATCTCCTTGATAAACCAGCTTGAGAAAGCATACATCTTGCCCTCTCCAGAAGAGTTTGATTCATCCTTTCAGCCACACCATTCTGCTGAGGTGTATTCCTTACAGTATGATGTCTGGAAATACCCTCAGCTGCACAAAGTGAATCAAAATCCTTCCAGCAGAATTCTAGACCATTATCTATATGAAGCTTCTTGATTTTCTTGTCTAACTGATTCTCCACCAGGGCCTTCCACTGCTTGAAGTTAATGAATGCATCACTTTTGTTCTTCATCATCACCACCCAAGTCATCCTTGAATAGTCATCTATGAATGACATAAAATATATGTGACCACCCAATGACTCAACTTTTGATGGACCCCAGCAGTCTGAATGAATATAATCAAGTGATGCCTTTGTGTTGTGCAACCCTGCTGAGAACTTACTCCTACGCAATTTCCCAAACACACAATGTTCATAAAAGTCCAGATTCCTGACCTTATATCCCCCAAGAAAACCTGCTGAAGAAAGAATCTGCATACCCCTTTCACCCATGTGATCTAGTCTCATGTGCCACAGCTGAGTCTGCTGAGACTGATGAACTATTGAGGATGCAACAACAGCAGTGCCAGATACAGTAGATCCTTGTAATATATATAAGGTTCCCCTCTTGATGCCTTTGAGGACTACAACTGAATCTTTGAAGACATTCAGCTGTCCACCTTCACCCTTGAAATTGAACCCCTTACTGTCCAGTAGACTGAGAGATACCAAATTCTTGGTCATCTGTGGAACATGTTCTACATCTTTCAGTGTACAGAATTTACCATCCACTGTCCTCAACTTTACTGAGCCAATTCCCACAACTTTGCAAACCTTGTTGTTGGCCATATAGATTTGAACACCATCCATCTGCTCATAAGTAGAAAACCACTCCCTGTTTGGACAAATATGGTAGGATGCTCCAGAATCAAGTATCCACATATAATTATGGTGTGTACAATCCCCTGCAACCAGAACCAGATCCTTATCAGATTGCTCAGAAGCCAAGGCTACTGTGCCAGAATTGCCTTCCTGCTGTTTCTTCTTTCTTGGACAATTGGACTTCCAATGTCCCTGCTCCTTACAATAATTACAGACATCAGTAGACTTAGGACCTTTGGACCTTGACTTCTTTTTCTTCTTCTGTCCATATCCTTTTCCACTATTGCTGCTGGCTACTAACCCAATAGCCTGACTGTCTGTCCCAGCAGCCTTGTGTCTCAGCTCCCTGACATGTAAGTCAGACCTTACATCTTCTAAAGCTACTGTATCCTTCCCAACTATGAAAGACTGCACAAATTTTTCATATGATGTCGGTAATGACACCAACAGGATTAGGGCTTCATCTTCAATTTTAACATCAATATTCCTTAAATCAAGTAATATTGTGTTCAGCTGGTCAAGATGGTCCCTCAGTGGATTCCCTTCATGCATCTTTAAACTGAACAACCTCTGTTTTAACAACAACTTGTTGGTCAGTGACTTGGTCATATACAGGCTTTCAAGCTTCTTCCACAACTTGGCTGCGGTGTCTTCCTCAGCAACCTCATTGATAACATCATCAGATAAGCACAACTTGATGGTTGAATGTGCTTTCTCTTCCAGACTGGCAAAGTCTGCTGCACCTGTATTTGGTTTGTCAGATAAAGGACTCCACAAACCCTGTTGTTTCAACAGTGCACGCATCTTGATTTGCCACAGACCAAAACTGTTCCTTCCTGTAAATTTATCGATTTTCACGTTTACTGCTGACATCTTTTCTTGCTAAAGATCACAACTTTATCATAGATCCTAGCACCTTGCTGAAGGTCTTTGTGAAGATGAAGTTGATCGTACAGATTGTTTTCTTCAGAACCTGTCTCTGATACCACTTGTTATGATGGATGGAGATAACTTCGGATACAAGAAATAGAAACAGATGCAATCAAACTTAAATAATCAAAGGAGATAACAGAAAACAAGAAAAACATAGATTTAACGTGGAAAACCCCTTCTCAAAGTGAGAGAGATAAAAAAAACCACGGGCAGAAAAGAGATATTTATTATTATGCACTGAGTTACAGATTTCACACACACAGACAATGCAACAGCAACTGTATTTATAGGCACACATCCCTAAACCCTAGCTATCAATGAATATTTCTCTGATACACCATAAATACCCCTACACATGTCCTCCCTTAATGACAATGTATAGCTGTCACATAACAGAATTAGCAGACGTGGGACCCTGCTGTATTTCAGTACTCAGCAGACTTCACTCTGCTGACAAAAGCCTCAGTAGACTCCACTCTACTGATGCACAGAATTGAATACACTTCTCAGTTGTCCATCACACAGCTGAGTCTTCAGATTGGTTCCACCAAATGTAGAGTTTAAGTCACTTTACTGACAATTAGAATGAATAATATAGCAAGATCTATTTGCCTTCAAGATGTACAACCCTTTGCCAAGATCAGCTGCACCAATCCTCTTGAGACTGGCTACATCCTGTATGACACAGCAATCCATAAAAAAATTGATATTATAGGCTTTAGATCTTATGAGTTTACTAATGGACGACAAATTACAATGAAAGTCAGGCACATAAAGCTAAGACTAAATCAGCATTGATTTTTGCTCTGCAAATAAAAGCAATTTGGATCTCCTTTCCATTTGGTAAACTTACAAACATATTCTCAACAGGTTGACAAGAACAGAATAAAGCCTAATCAAAATTCAAACACAATGTGGTCAGTAGCACCAGAATCCATTCAAAACAATTCAGGGATTTAGACAAACTTGAATCCACTAGTCCATAGTTAGTGGAAAGTACTGCAGAATCGACAGAATTGAAACCAGCATCAGAAATTTCCTGTGACATAGACTGAGACAAAGAGCATGCCATCAAAATGTTCAAGATCTGCTGATATTGCTCCTGTGTGACATGAACTTTAGGATCAATCATTGAATCTTAAGGTCCCTAGCCTAGAACACCTTCAGCAGACACATTAGTGGCTGTAGCAGATCTGCCTATTCCTCTGCCTCTAAAATTTGCAGGATATCCATGCTTTTTGTACGTAGCACCTATCTACAGTATGCCCCTGCATTCCACAATGAGTACACTGTGGCTTCTTGGTCCTATTGTTATAATTCTATCTGAAATTTGAGTTACTATTTGATTCTGAGCTATCATAGCACTTTTATCAAAGGCACCAGCAATAGAACTTCCAAGATTGTTAACAGAACTAACATTATTACCTATCACACCATAATGTTGCTGCCTTTCTTGTTTCAAGGCCATAGAGAAAACATTTTTAACGTTGGGAAAATGGGAAATCATCAAAACCTGTGATTTCATAGTAGAAAAACTCTCATTAAGGCCCTTAAGAAACCTAATAACATGGTGACGTTCATTGTGATCTTTATACCATTTTTTTTACCACAATTGCAAGTAGGAGGTGGAGTAAGAGATAGAAATTGATCCCATAAGATCTTAAGTTTTGCAAAATATTATGAGACTGAAAGATCACCATGTTTCATATTTTGAATTTCATCCATTAAATCTGACAAATTATCAGTATCACCACCACCATACCTTTCTTCCAAATCATCCCAAATTTCCTTTGCAGTCTGGTGGCTCATAACACTTTGTGCAATATTCTTTGACACTGCATTCCCCAACCAAGCCTTAATCATGCTATTGTTCTGCTTCCACAAAGAAAGATGCCTATCTCCCACTGGAGGCATGGGAATCGAACCATCTATAAATCCAAGCTGTTCTTGGATGAAAGGGCATTAATCATGGCAATTTTCCAACTATGATAGTTGGTTTCATCAAGAACAGACTGCACCAAAACAAACGCAAGGCTTTCACTAGGATGCAATACCAAATCAGCAGGAACTGGAACATGTAGAACCGGTTGATTATCCATGGCAGATTCTCAAAAAACTTGGTAATAGATGAAAAGAATAGCAAGGAAGGAATTAAAGCAACAATCAGAGAACACGGAAGAAGAAGGATGAAAGAACACAGAGAAAAGAACAAAGGAAAAGACAGAAACAACCAAGAATCCATTGAATGCTCTGACACCATGATGAAATTCTTGATAATAGAAGAAAGTGAACAAAAGTTCAAGAGAAGAAGAAAGGCAGGAAACATGAAAGTGAGGAATACTTTGGTATTATTGATAGAACTTTCAATTGAGTTTACGAAGGATAGTTCAACTACTTATGTATTAGTTATGATCGACTAATTACACTTAGGAGCGGTTACAACTATATAAACTGACATAACAACTTCCTAACAGAATCTGTGTTTAGGTGTTTGATGTATTGCTTGTGCTGCTACACTTGCAGTTTTGTGTTCAGTTTGCAATGCTGTTAACTTCAACAGCTTGACAAGCTTTGTTTCCAAATGCATACACCACTTGATGTGTTCTTTTATAAACATCCGCATCATTTGTAACGTTTTGTTTTAAGAAAGTAAGTGTCCCCATCTTTCTAACCTGTAGAACTTGCAAGTGCATACTCTTCAACTTGTGTATCAAGTTCAATCGTTCATTGCAGTTTATTTTTGCTTCTTTGTATTCTTCATCCTCAGAGTATCTCTTACGACATGTTTTGTTGCATAATGCCTTATGAACGTAAATTTTTTTCTAGATTTTTAACTTGTTTTGATTAATTATTTGTTGAATTTCTAAGCTCCTTCGACACACCCATTACAAACACATATCTATTTTACTAGCAAGATGTGAGCATTTGTTTCCTATTAAGACAGCCTGATAATTAATTAATGCTTCCAGCTGACAAAAAAGAATCAGCCAAGTTTCACTTTTCAACCTACTGCATTTTGCTTTTTTAACAAAACTCACCAACAGTCAAGCCCCTTATAATGTTAATTCGGGGCATTTTAAGCTATGATTTGTCAAAAGAACCTCTCTCAGCAAGCTTGACGAGGCTCAGAATTGAACCTGCCCACGTGTCATCCCCTGATAGCCCTACATTAAGTAAAGATAGAAAAAAGTCTCTCTCCGGAGCCAGAACCCCCAGTACCCGAGCCGCATAAGCTCGGTCATCATCCTCCGACCTCTGCAGGTCGGCTAGTGCATATGGTCAAACCCACTCGTGCCCGACCTTACAGGTCGGCCTAAGTCCCTCTCCGACCAAACCTCTTACGCACGCAAGAGTCCGAGCTAATCCCAGCTCTGCTATCCTCCCCGACCTCCGTAGGTCGGCCGAAACACTGAATGGTTCAGCCAGTTTAACTCGGGCCATCTAAGTCGGCCAGAGTCAATCCTCAATCGTATTTCCCAACTACGTGATAAACGGATAAACAGGGAAAGAATATCAAGTCATAAAGACTCTGATTCTGACATTTAAATATGTCCATAATTATCTCTTAAAATTAAGGAGATTAAATCGTAATTATCTTTTTCTTAGGGAACACGAAATCCAAGCCCAACAAGGACAAGGCCCACGCCGCCTTAGAGCATAGCTCCCCTCTATATAAATCATCCCTAAGGAACTACGAATACCTGATTTCAATACACGCATTGGATACGTAGGCAGTTTGAGATACAGTTTCTCAAGTCCATTCTAAACCACCACCAACCCCCTCTTTTTATCGTATTTATCGTGTTCTTAAGGCTTTTCGCGGGTTGTCTTTAGGAGAACAGCCCTGGATTTATCACCGATGATTTTTGACATCGTCAAATGACGCTAGAATGAGGGCCTCCTAGTGGCAACCTAGTAAAAGATCGGAAGCGGATCCCCTACGGTACAAAGTGCTGTGCACCGTTTCCGTCCGAATTTCGACGGATCCGTCCAAATTTCGACAGGAAGAGAGTGAATCAAATTTGGACGGAAAAAAAATGAAATGGTGCTCCGTCCAAATCCAAAATTTGGACGGAAATCACAGCAATTTGTACCGCTCTCCTTGTACCGTAGGGGATCGGGGTCCGTAAAAGATCCAATGGCAAAACAATACTAACCCTAAAGATCACGTCAATAAAGAATCGGTACTATTTTCTACTTCCCAGAAGAAAAAACCCAATTGCTGGGAACCCAATTCCATAATTCTTTCATCTGAATTTTTAAATCCCAAATTCAAAATTTCAAGTCGTGTGTATTATTGAAGGAGAATTTTGTTTCACAGAGAAAAGATTTAAGCTTTGGTTCTGTTCACCTTGGTGAATCTTGTGTGGCTATGGCGAATCACAGGTATGAACCACAAAGTAAACGGTAAATGTGAATTGCCAGTATGGATGCTTATAATCTCTGCATTTTTTCTGTAAAGTTACAAGATATATTTTATTACTTTGAGTTGCAGTAAACATCTCTGTTTCTAGCATTTGAATGGAATATGATTTTACATGTAGTGGTCACTTGTTTAAAGAATTTTCACATCTTAGGCATGTTGCTATTTCGTGACTAGTAATTTTTTTTTTTTTTTTTTACCATCATCACTAGTCAAAGTGATCTGAAAATTCATGATCCTAAAAACCGAAAATTTTATTTGCAAAGGAAACGTATGCACAATTTTATGGAATGTGTAATTATGGGTGATTCACTACATGTTTATGCAGCACCGGATTTGCATCATTTTAAAGTTGTATTAATTGATGTCGTGCAAATGATATTTCGTGGTAGAGTCGTAGACCAGTGCAATCTTCCAATTGTTGGCATCTTTAAATATATTGCAGTTGTACGTAAGTATGTAGAATTTCGTTTAAAAGTCACAAGTTTTGCTTCCGGAATCTTTCTGGTAAAACTCTTCTCTTCTGTATTTTTCTTGATTGACAGAACTATTGTCAAGAATTCTTTGCATCTGGTCATGGTGTAAACATTTTTTTGTGTCTACTCTTGTTGCTTTAACAATATGTTGTAGACAATTAATATTTGCTTTTGAATTATTTCGGTTAAAGAAATTTTGCACAATAGAATTCTAGTTAACAAACCCATATATTTTTTGGCTTGCGATTTTGTGAGAATTATGGGGATAGTTGTTATTCTCGCAATGAACTTTAATTTGTTAGAATAAATAGTTTAATAACTTCTCTGCACAGCCTTTACTGGCTTACCCGAAGTTAGGTAATCGTTGATGTCTAGAATTATCTTTGCGAGTATACGGCATGATTAGATTACCTATCGGTTATTTTTCCTACAATAGTTAGATTGCTCGCTATGGATTCGATGCCTTATTTCTTTTTAAATTCTAATCTTGGTTGGCATGGTTAGATTTTTGTGCTGGGTTCGATCTTTGTTGTCTATGAATTCAGAAATGCCGTTATCTCTTTTAATGCAAGGATTTGTTGACTATGAATCCTGGGTATATGTAAATTTGATTAGTGCATTTTGCTTCTTTTAAGATTAGCGTACTAATTTGATTATGCACGGTAACACAATTTCATATTGTTGCCTTCCTGTTCTACATATCATAATTAGAAGTGATTTCAACTACTACCGACGGTTGTAGTGCAAATTCGCTCTGTGCTGCAACAGAATAATTGTTAGTTGATATTAAAATAATTATTGTTTTGATAAATGGAATGGTCATGTCTTATCAAATGAATGGTGGTGTTTAAATTAAGACAAGTTATTATAACTTCTAATGTCATGCATATTTCTATTTTGAGAAAATTATTATGGACATGACTGTTAATGAAGAGACATTATATGAAGGGTTACGATAATAACACATTTTATTTGCTGTGTTTTTATTAAATAATGTGTGTATATATATATTTAATAATAACTTGAAACTACATTTAAATGTGGTGATTCAATTTGGTGTACTTATTCAACTTGTAAAGATTGTGCCAAGTGTGGTACTAGAGGTTGGAGTACTTGTGAAATTTTTGACATGTTCATCTTCTGTCACTAAACAGAAATGGTAGGAAACACTGAGGTGAATCCAAATAAGACTGTATTTGTTGTGACACATGTGTACGTGCCGGTTGTGGCACTGTATGTTGTACCCGTATGTGACTGGTTAATCTCATCATGTGTTTGGAGAAGTACTGAGTACATGGAAAGCATGGCTGTGCAACGACCGATGTCTTTAATTTTTATCAGAATAAAGGTGAGAAAACATAGCAAAAGGATTTAATGTAGCCATGGTAATCTTGGTTGTGGATATGATGTATTGTTTCATGAGTCTTGCTGAGGCGCCGGCATCATTCATCAAACAACTACATCATACATACCTCAGTCAAACGGTATTGCAAAATGAAAAAACCAAGCTCTTAAAGAGGTAGTGTATGCTATGTTGAGAAGTTCGAGTTTATCTCAGAACTTGTGGGGATGCTCTCCTCTCGGAGAACTTCATTCTGAATATGATACCTTCAAAGAAGAAGGGTGTGACCCCGTATGAATAGTGAAAAGGCCACAAGCCTAACCACAAATTCATAGAAGTGTGGGGGTGTCTGGCTAAGGTTGAAGTACCTAAACCAAAGCAAGTGAAGACAGGACTTAAAACCATTGAGTGTGTAGTAGTGCCTATTGGGTTCTGGTGCACAAATCAGACATTTCTGATGCATATTAAAATGTAATCACTGATGAATGGAATGTTGTATTTATTGATGAGATATTTCCTTGTAAAGACAAGGAGAAAGAAGGTTCAAGTTCAATCTATAGTCCTTGACCGGATGTTAAGGTATTTGAAGTTTACAATGAACCTCGGAATATGGTGTACAAGATATCCAGGAGTATTGGAAAAGATACTGTGATGTAAAATGGATATTTGATTGTAAAGACTCAAAATCCACTAATGGATATGTATTCACTATTGGTGGTGGTGTAGTGTCCTGGAAGTCCACGAGACAGACATGCATAGCTCATTTCACGATGAAATCTGAGTTTATAGCATTGGGTTAGCATGGAGAAGAAGCTGAATGGATTAGAAATATCCTTCAGGATATTCCATGTTGGCCTAAGTAGTGGCTGCTATTAGCATACACTGTGATAATCAGTGGCTATGGGAAGGGCACAAAGTTGTATGTATAATGGTAAGTCTAGATATATACATCGTAGACACAATACCATTAAATAATTGATCTTTAATGGTTTGATTTCCTCGATTATATATAAAGTCGAAGGAGAATCTTGCGGATCCGCTTATAAAAAGGTTTAGCTAGAGATCTGGTGTCAAATTTTTGACAAACGGTATGGGACTTAAGCCTATTACACATGTTCCCTTATAATGGTAACCCAACCATAGTGACTGGAGATCCCAAAATCATGGTTCAAAAGGGACAACTAAGTTATGAGGGACAGTTAGCACTTACCCATTCTGTTAAAAACAAAAGTGCTTTCTGTGATTTTGTTAGGTTAAGCATTAAGCTTTTTATGATTCCTATATCTTGGTCAAGCCAAGTGGGGTATTGCAGAGTATTCTTTATAGGAGGTCACCTATGTAAGTGGAAGTGGGGCCGCTTCTGTGAGAATTTGAGGGCTGAATTCTCTAACACACTTTCTAAAACCAAGGTGTTCCATGGCCAAAACGGACACAACCATGAGAACCTCGAGAATGTTAGGAGATCTGTTGTGTAGGTATCATTGTCTAGGCATGCACCAAAGACTGAGCAGTTCAAGACCTAGTTCACTGCTTAGCCGAGTATGTCTGATGGTACTCTACTACGGAAGGTTCAAGGCAGCAAACCACCTCGCCCGATGCAACAGATTTCCGCATGTAATCTCTTCAGAGTCTGCATTGCACTTACATTAATTTTCTTTCATGTGGGGGATTGTTGGAGAAATTTGAATAAAAAATTAATATTGGAGGGAAAATCCGAATGGACATGTGACAAAGAGTTGCATCGGTTCGGTGAAAGGTTGCAACCACGTAAGAGTTGCACATGTTCGGTTTTTCATGGCATCCAAAAAAATAAACCTTGCATATAATTTGAGTCAAGGAGAGATATACAGAACAGGATCGGTTCGCCGTCTTCTTATCATTGAAGTGCAACAACCCGAAGAAGGAATGACTGTTGTATCTTGGGAGACGATTGTCGTTACCGTGTGCACATAATCGGGGCAAAAACGTCTTAAGGACAGAGTGCTACACTCGCCTCAGTCAATAAGTTTTCTATCCTATTTTTTGCTTTCGTTTTTGCTTGAATTACGTGTTAAACAGCATGCTAGATTGATTAATTTCCCAACAAATTACAACTCTACGGATCTGATAATCGCCTCTGAGTTTCTATCTAATTGGCTTCCATTCCTCTCCCGTGGGCTTTGACGTCACTATACCAGAACACTCCCCGATCGTGTTCGATCCTTAGAGACTGAAAATCACATCAATGGATCCACATAGCATGGAGATACTCGGCCATCATCTTCGACAAATATGGCAGTGAGGAGACCAATGCTGCTGTAGGAGACAAATTAAAAAAATAAAAAAAGCCCAAATAGTGGTTATCAAGGGAGCAAAGAGAGCTCATTAGGTTTAATAATGTCCAAAGGAAGAAGGATTTCATTTGTTTGGAGCACGTTAATGGAAAAATTGTGAACATCCTTGATGGTCTAGAACTTCATGCTGGTGTCTTTAGTGCTGCAGAGCAGAAAAGGATAGTCCATTATGTGGAAGAGCTCCGGGATAAGGGAAACAAAAAGGATGACGGGACAAGAGGACTTAGAGCATTCGTAGCAGAAGCCCTATATGGTGCCCTATCCTTAAAATGAAGATAAAAAATAGAGTTTACCCAAAATAGCTTCCACAGTAGAGTCCCTATCCCTATTTATTTTTAGGGATATGAACAGTGCATCCCTACTTGTGGGGATGCACTATTCACGCCCTAAACATATTTAATTATTAAAAATTATAGGGATAGGGATAGGGATGCTGCTGGAGTGAAATATAAATATTTAAATTGTATAAATAGGGTTTTGAGGTAGAATATGTGTTATAGGGATAAGGATAAGGATGCTGTTGTGGACGTTTTTGAATTTAGATGTTGTAAAATAGGGATATGTATTATTTTATATTATTTTAGGGATAAAATTTGGGACCTCTGATAAGAATGCCCTTATATTTGCAAGCAACATCCGATCCGATCCGAGCCGAGCTCCCTAGCTCTCCAACTCCGAGCTCTCAAGAGACAAGCTCTCACCGGGTTTTATTTCTACAACTTAATTGATCACACTTCCTATTTATTTTGGAACTCGCCTTCGGGCGAGCCTTCATTAAGTCCGAATTCAGTTTGGCATCATATTTGGAACTCGCCTTCGGGCGAGCCTTCTATAAGTCCAAATTCAGTTTGGCATCATATTTGGATCTATCCTACGGGCGAGCCTTTTGTAAGTCCGACTGCAGGTCGGCATCATATTTGGAACTCACCTTCGGGTGAGCCTTCTGTAAGTCCGACTTCATGTCGGTGCAATATTTGGAACTCACGCTCGGGCGAGCCTTCTGTAAGACCGACTTCAGTTCGGCACCAACAATTTACACCAATAAGCAAACGGTACGTTGATTTACTATTTTATTTTCCATTACGCATGGCTTTATTGATTTTACAGGACAAACACACGTGCAACTCTTTCACTCGAGAAGTCAGTCCGACATGGCCCTGCTCGCCGTGTTTTTAAACGAGAAGTCAACACTAGCCTGGCCCTGCTCGTCCTAAACTTTTACGCGAGAAGTCAGTCAGATTTGGCCCTGCTTTTAAACAAGAATTCAGCACTAGTCTGGCCCTGCTCGTCCTTAACTTTTATGCGAGTCAGACCTGGCCCTGCTCGCCGTGCTTTTAAATGAGAAATCAGCACTAGCCTGGCCCTGATCGTCCTAAACTTTCACGCGAGAAGTCAGTTAGACTTGGCCCTGATCGCTGTGATTTTAAAAGAGAAGTCAGCACTAGCCTGGTCTTGCTCGTCCTAAACTTTCATGCGAGAAGTCAGTCCGACCTGGCCCTGCTCGCCGTGATTTTAAACGAGAAGTCAGCACTAGCCTGGCCCTGCTCGTCCTAAACTTTCACGCGAGAAGTCAGTCCGACCTAGCCCTGCTCGCCGTGCTTTTAAATGAGAAGTCAGCACTAGCCTGACCCTGCTCGTCCTAAACTTTGACGCGAGAAGTCAGTCCGAACTGGCCCAGCTCGCCCAACAATATGCGGAGCAGTCGGCCGCCCTGAATGCCACAACTCTACGAGCCATCGTCACATCGGTACGATCAACAACACCTCTGATGCACCAAGCGGTCAAGCCCGCGATAAGGACATCGTCCCATCAGGCTCTCCTTAACGCTATTCTATTGTGTGTTTCATCAAAAGCTCAAACTCACTGAAATAGTCAGAAATACTTCTGACTCCATTAAAATATGATACATGAGCCCCACCCAGTCTGGCTCATTAAAACACACGCGAGTTCTGACAAATCCAACCCAGCTCACAGAAATTTAATATGAGAAGTAAGCAAAAATTATGACTCAGTTCACCAAAAAAATGACATCCGCGCCTGAACGCGTGTAAGTCACTAACGTCGATTTTACTAGCAAGAGTACTAGGTCAATCGTGGTATAGCAAGGGCGAATCAAGGTCGATCCCGCAGAGACAATGCAACTTAAGTGTAAGCAATTCTAATCTATTCAAGAATACATATAAATGGTCATTGACCAACAATGAACATAAAATAAACACGGTATTCCTTCCCCATCCCTTCTATCTACTAACTTGGTTTAGTTAATCCTTATGTTTAATTCCCCAATAATTTCCTTAAACTAATCGAGCTTTTAATTCATTTTTAGCTACGGGTGCAATTCCTAACCCTATCTACTCCGACCATGGTAGTAGATAATCTATATGCTAGCTACCCTCCTTAATTGGTCCGTAATAGCCCATACGCATGAAGAACTAGAATTGCCGGTATTGAGCGCTAACCCATACCGCTAACCCGCCTAGGCAGTTGTCGACACTGATCAGCACGTTCCTAGGGTCCATCAAGACAATGTCCTAATTAACATTTAACTATCAGTACTTCATGGTAATTTACGAATTACGAATACTAGATTGGCCAGACCTATTACTCGTTTTAATTATTCATGCCGATCAACGTAGCTGATGCTGAACCTCCAGATTAGGTTTTCTAAATTTTGCCTCGGTAAACCGGTATAGACCGCCGGATTACCGGGGACGGCTTTTCTTAATTCTGGATCTACATTGCTCAATTCAGATTAATTCAAGTAAATTATAGGGTTTTTAAACATGCAAATTAACTAAAACACGTAAACAGAAGCAGATCTGCCATATTAAAGACATAAAGGAACGTTCAAAGCTTCATACCTTCAACAATGGAGATCTAGCTTGATCTACTCAAGCTAGAGATGGCAAGGAAGGGAAGGAAACCAGAAATAAACTCCAAAAGCTTAAAAGAACTTTATTGCATCAAAATTGTGTAGTGTAATAGTAATAATACATTCCCCCCTTTCAAAATCAGTTTCTGCGGCCTTATATAGATACATTGGCCGACTTGTGACTCATAGAAACCCTAACCGACCTAGTAGATACGGCAGAATCAGTTTCATGCTCCCCAAGACCCTCAGTTTATCGGACCTAGCCCTCGGTAAACCGAGCTGACTTTTCTTCTTTTCTTTCAGCAGATCTCTTCCTGGACTTTCTCCATTCGGCCCAATGCTCTTCTCTTGGTCCAAATCCATCCTTAATTGCTCCAGATTGGCACAGCTTGAAAAGTACATAAAACAAGACAAAACAGTACCAAATCTTCGGGAAAATAACATAGATGCAGAATTATGAACTTGAGAACATGCACTCAGTGTTTAACATATATTCCTTCATAATAATGGGTCTATCCACCTTCTTTATAGAAGAATTCGGGGTAAATAAAGTTTAATTTAATAGTGCATTTAGAGCGTTATCAGCGCCTCCCGCTTCGGATCAAACGAACATGCCCGCTAAACTGTCTGCAGGTCAGACAAGCAGAGCTCCGCAGGGCTGGCTTCACTCCAAAAGCTATGGTTGAAACTTGAGCTCCGTAGGTCAGACTCAACATGATCAACGGAGACCAAACTAATAAAGTCTGCATGACAGACTCAAATAATTAAGTCTACAGGAGAGACTCGAGATCAGACAAACAGACAACCAAGTATGCCATCCAAAAACTATAAGTTAGTGCATGGCATACTGAGGGGCAAGACGTCCCCTGTTCTAAAGCACTCAAGAGACTAAAAGTTTGGATTAAGAAAAATCACCAAGAGTAAAATTCCAAATCTTCAAGACAGATTTGACCTAATCCTCGTAGGTCGAACTTAGCATAAGACATATTTGTCCTAAGCCTCGTAGGTCAAACTCAGCATGGATTGCAAAGGATAAATTCTAAGTCTGTAGGACAGACTCAAACTGAGCTTCGTATGATGAACCCCTCGGACAAGCTCATCAAGTCTACAATTCGGACTCGAACCAAAGTCAGTGGGTCGGAGTCCATTGAGCTCCGCAGGTCGGACTCAAGAAGTTTGTAAAACAATCTCTTAGCTGCATTTGTATGACACACCCGAGCAAAAAAAGACAAAACCTTTAGTATGCCATCCAAAACTACAAGTTAATGCATGGCATACTGGAGGGCAAGATACCTCACCATCAACAAAGCACTTAAAGAATGTGGATTTGAAGTGCTCGAAATAAACTTAAGGCTGAGAAATTAACGAATTATTCCTTCTATTATCAAATTGTACAAATTAAGATTTCATTTGAAATAAAATTTCAAAACAAAAAACTACAAGTCCACAAGCCTACTGATCTAAGAACCGGGGGCTGGACTCTGTGGTGGCAATGATGAAGCAAGAAACAAGGTAAGAGCAGCCGCAGCACGGCAAGAGTACTCGGACGCGATGTCCACTCCCTCCGGGAAGTCCTTCAGACGGTTGTCATAGACCGCACCCATGCCCAACTTATAAAAAGCCTTGCTGGGGAGATTGTCCCTGACAAAGTCAGCAATCTGACCCTTTTCCTTATCCACCCCCAAAGTGTAGCCATGGTTAAGCCGACCTTGCCACAGGTCGGAAATCTTCTTCAAATCTCCAATAAACTTGCCTAGCCCATGGAAAACGTCCTTGACAATCCAGGTTCCCTTCAAGTAAGAAACACTATCAAAGTACAACACTCGAGTAAGAAAAGCAAGCTTGCGTCAGCTAGCTCCACATAAGTCATCCCAAGAGATCGGCTCCTGTTCCACAGGTCAGACTCAATAATGTCTGTAGGACAGACAATTTGAGCTCTGCATATCCAACTCAGCAAGCGTATGTCAACTAAAAAGTACATTGAGTCCGCTTAATAGTGTGGCATCGTAAGCCCGCTTGACAACGTGAAAAGTCAGTCTAATCTGGCCCTGCTCACCGAGAAGCTTAACACTAGAAGTCAGTCTGATAAGCCTTTGAGCAAATCTTTTGTACGCCCGACTCCAGCTCGGCATCGTATTTAAAGTTGGCCCCCGAGCGAATCTTCTCGAAATTGTGAATTTACGCTCTCAAGCCTGACGCGCTTAAAACCGGTCGCTATTTAAACACAGCACCGACAGACTACACTAAAGGAGCCCGCCATTATCCCGGCAGATCGCTTTAGAACAAGTCACTTCGACCAACGGTGTATCAAGTCATTACAACTTTACACTATTACTTTCATTTACATATTTGAAAGCTCAATGAGTAAGAGGCATTGATGTGTCAGATCAGGACGAGTCCTCCAGTTCCGGAAAGAGCCCATTGATCCGAACCTAGCCCATATGTAAGCCCAGAAACAGATAGGCACCTCGGCCTTGACGGTCCGCCCCTTAATAGGCCAGACCAAGCCGAGCACGATCAAGCCCGCCTCACACCATGACGATTCCTGTCGTGAGCCAAGACAACGGGAATGAAGCAACAAGCAGCTTGGTTGATGCAAAGCACTAGGGGGAGACTCGCTCGCCCCTCCAGTCCGCCATCCTTCACCGTGAACAAAGCCAACATAAATAGGCAACAAAGTTCATAAAAAACGCTCTCAGGCCTCAAGGCTCTCAGCTGGCCAGCTCTTCAGCTCGGCACTCTAAGACTGATCTCGGTTCGGCAACTTCCCAGTTTGCCAGCTTGTCCAATAGCCTGGTAACCGCTAACTCATGGCCCTATAAATAGTAGCTTCACACCCTTGACAAAAAGGGGCCTCTCATCTTCGAAGAACAACGGAAATTGGGCTTGATCCCTTACAAGCTAAGGGTACGTAGGCAGCCTTCTACGGCTCAGCTCATGATCACACTCACAACTTTTTCTTCATCCTTGTTCATGAGCGCCACCACGCGACCACCATCATAGGGTAAAACGCCTCGAATTTAGCGAAGTCATAGAAGAGTTACAACAGAACTCTGCCAGATTGGCAAATAGGCTGCGTATCAACTCTAGAGAACCGTGGTCGAGCTACAACCTTAGGCAGATCCGAGCCGGCCTCCATAGGCTCGGCTGGATCTGCGGGGCTTATGACAAGACTCAGAATTGAACCTGCCCATGTGTCATCCCCTGATAGCCCTACATTAAGTAAAGATAGGAAAAAGTCTCCCTCCGGGGCTAGAACCCCCAGTACCCGAGCCGCATGAGCTCGGTCACCATCCTCCGACCTCTGCAGGTAGGCCAGTGCATATGGTCAAACCCACTCGTGCCCGACCTTACAGGTCGGCCTAAGTCCCTCTCGGACCAAACCTCTTACGCACGCAAGAGTCCGAGCTGATCCTAGCTTGGCTATCCTCTCCGACCTCCGTAGGTCGGCCGAAACACAGAAGGGTTCAGCCAGCTTAACTCGGGCCATCTAAGTCGGCCAGAGTCAATCCTCAATCGTATTTCCCACCTGCATGATAAACAGATAAACAGGGAAAGAATCCCAAGTCATAAAGACTCTGATCCTGACATTTAAATATGTCCATAATTATCTCATTAAATTAAGGAGATTAAATCCTAATTATCTTTTCCTTAGGGAACACGAAATCCAAGCCCAACAAGGACAAGGACCACGCCGCCTTAGGGCATAGCTCCCCTCTATATAAACCATCCCTAAAGAACTACGAAGACTTGTTTCAAATACACGCATTGGATACGTTGGTAGTTTGAGATACAGTTTCTCAAGTCTAGTCTAAACCACCACCAAAACACCACCCCTCTTTTTATCGTGTTCTGAAGGATTTTTTTGCAGGTTGTCTTTAGGAGAACAACCCCAGATTTATCACCGACGATTTTTGGCATCGTCAAAGCTCTTCTGTAAAATGTATCTTTTGACAACAATTTTGCTACACTAGAGTCAGGATCTTCATTATTCGAAGATTTTTCTTATTAAATTTAATTATTATGTATATTTTGTTATAACATGATAGGGAAAAATCCAGATGCACGACAGATACTTAATAGATGCAATCTAACAGTAATAATCAACAGAAATAACAGAAACAAGAAGAACACAGGATTTAACGTGGTTTCCGGTGTTGTGCCGGCTACTCCACTGACAGAAAAGAGATATTTTATTATGCACTGAATTTCAGATGGATTACACACATTACAATGACTTATACAGTTGGTATTTATAGGCACCGATCCGTAAACCCTAACCGCCAAGAATATTTGTCGGATTTCCATAAATGCCCCGGATGTTGGATCACTCTGCTGATCCCAGCTCAGCTGATCATTGCACATATGTAGAATTCAGGTGTTCCCAAAAACTCAGCAGACTCTCAGCAGGCTGCTGACACTAGAAGAAAACTCAGCTGGCTTCCCAGCTGACTTTCACAGACTTGGATACACTTCTCAGCAGGCCATCACTCTACTGACTACCAGATTAGTTCTACCAGATGTGGAGTTTAAGTCACTTTTCTGACAAATCTCCACCTTGACTTGACTCTCATTCACAGTCAACTAGATTGCATAAACAGATGTACTTGTACCAGATGCATTCGTCAATGCCAGATGTACTGTACCGGATTACTCCATTGAATATACTCAGCTGACCTGCCCTCAGCCGAGCTTCCAGATTTCCAAATTATAAGCTTTGAATATTCAGCAAGTACAGACACAACTGAAACCTGCTCTGCTGGACTGGTTTAGTGAACATATCAGCAGGGTTATCCTTGGTGCTGGTCTTCTTCACTACAACCCTTTTTTCATTCCTCAGAAAATGATACATCACATCAATAAGCTTGGTTCTCTCATGATGAACCTAAACCTTAGCTAGACAAATTGCACCAAAACTGTCACAATAAATCTCAGCTTGATCCTGATGTAGCCACAATCACTGACTAGCCTTTTCAACCAGATACCCTTCTTGGATGCTTCAGTAAGAGCCATATATTCTGCCTCAGTGGTTGATAAAGCCACTGTTGCCTGAAGAGTTGTTTTCCAGCTGACAACTGAATTCCTCAATGTGAAAACATAACCAGTCATTGATTTCCTATTGTCCACATCACCTGCATAATCAACATCACAATACCCTGTGATCAGAACTTGAGTATCACCTCCATAAATGAGACCAACATTAGTTGTACCCCTAAGGTACCTGAACATTCTTTTAACAGCTTTCCAGTGTTCCTTTCCAGGTTGAGCCATAAACCTGCAGACAACACTGATATCCTGAGCCAGATCAGGCCTAATGCACACCATGGCATACATCAGACTACCAACTGCACTAGCATAGGGAACTTTTGACATATACCCCTTCTCCTCTGTTGATTGTGAAGTATAAACAGACCAATGATCATTTGATGCCAGAGGAGTATCTATTGGTTTTGCAGCAGACATGCCAAATCTGGCCAATATCTTTTGTATATAACCCTGCTGAGGCAAGAACATCTTCTTTTGCCTCTTATCTCTCCAGCTCTCCATCCCCAAAATCCTTTTGGCAGCACCCAAATCCTTCATTTCAAACTCAGCACTGAGAAGGTTCTTCAGATTTTGAACATCAGACTTCTTTTTAGTAGCTATCAACATATCATCCACATACAGGACAAGATAGACATGTGATCCATCTTTCAGCTGACTGTGATATACACAACAGTCATATGGACACCTGTTATAACCCAGCTGGATCATGTAACCGTCAAACCTGGCTTTGATACCAGTTTGTTATAACAGGATAGAGAATCCAGATGCAAGATAGATACTTAAGAGATGCAATCTAACAATAATAATCAACAGAAATAAAAAAAACAAGAAGAACACGGGATATAACGTGGTTTCCGGCGTTGTGCCGACTACTCCACGGACAAAAAAAAGATATTTTACTATGCACTGAATTTCAGACGGATTACACACATTACAATGACCAATACAGTTGGTATTTATAGGCACGGGTCCCTAAACCCTAACCGCCAAAGAATCTTTGTCGGATTGCCATAAAAGCCTCGGATGTTGGTTCACTCTGCTGATCCCAACTCAGCTGATCAGTGCACAGATGTAGAACTCATTTGTACCCAATAACTCAGTAGACACTCAGTAGGCTGCTGACACCAGAAGAAAACTCAGTAGACTTCCCAGCTGACTTTCACAGAGTTGGATACACTTCTCAGCAGACCATCACTCTGCTGACTACCAGATTAGTTCTACCAGATGTAGAGTTTAAGTCACATTGCTGACATATTTATTTTATTTCCTGTTTTTGGGTTAATGACATCACCTAGATGAGCTGGATATATGCGAATTAAAGTCTTAACGTTCCTTTCTCCTTGTGTGGAATCCCCCCAAGTTTAGCATAGTCTTCTCCAAAGGTTCCATTTTCCAGAAACCCTTGCAAATGTTTCTTGAATACCTTTCAAGGCCAGTAGGAGGAGTGCATTCACAAACTACTTTGTCTTACAAGATATAACTTCTTAAAGATATTTTGATTGGATTACAAAATTGTTATGGTTGTAGAAACTATGAAGCATCGACACTTGAATTTGGGTGTCGTGCGCCGTGTCCGACACATTTCCGACACGACCTGCGACCGACACGCCTCCGACACGTGTCGGTTGATTAAAATAATATTATTTAAAATTTTAATATCCGACACACCTCCAACACGCAGTCACTCCCTGACACAGCGCCGACACCCCGACACTCTTGAACAAATTTTTTTTAATTTTTTTTTACTTTACTTAAGTTTTCTTCAATTGAAACGTTAAAATACACGATTTCCATATTGTTTATAATTTAACAATTAATACGCCGTATTAATTTTATGTTTCTTGTTGATGAACAATCATTTTTACACTTTGTGATATTTTGAAGGTCAACCACAATTCGTTTTTACTTTTGACACCGTATAAAGGTCAGATATCTATTTTAGATATGAACAGAATTTATGTATTACATAAACTATTTTGTCTAGTTTTTCAGATTATTACGATTTTTTTATTTATAAATTTAATCTTATTTACATCATATATATATATATATATATATATATATATATATATATATATATATATATATATATATATATATATATATATATATATATAGTATGAAACCCATGCGATGCACGGAGAAAATTCAAATTTATATGTACATTCATGGCTAAATGATTAATAAATGAGATACTAAATATGTAATGAAAGCATAATCAATGACGTCAAAGTTGTGAATGTGCTAAATATAGAATCGACTTCATAACATACTTCACTCAAATAAGAAAAACAACTTAGTAGACTTTTTTTTTTGGTTTCTAGAGAGGTGAGGATAATAGGATCTTGATGAAAGAGGGGGCTTGAGCCTCCGCTGATTTTCATCATCCCGGTAAAGTTTTGTTCTACTTTCAACAATGATGTTGAAATCATATGATCATGATATATTATGGAATTCAGGCAGCAAATGAAGTGATCCACATTTCTTATGCTGTTGCATGGACATACGTTTCTTCAAACTCTTGGAGTGCGTATGTAAATTGCGTAGCCGAACAGTTGCAGATACACCGCTTTTCTGCACAAAATTATCAAGAAGAATCCAATTATCAATTTTCATGCATCTAGATCCTTGCATGTACTTTTTCGCAGCATCACCGTGTTGGAAAAGATCGTCCAGGAGATAATCAACAGCAGGACGCCCATTGAAATCCTGCAAGAAATAAAACAAAGAAAATACTAATTTTCTCGCTATAAATACTCCCACAATACATAAAACTACCTGAAACAACATGCATATCTATCAATGATAAAAATATGACAAATTTTATAATACAACCGTTGTAGCAAGGTTGTACCAAGTGGCATACATTACAACCATTCATTTCTAACCTCTCACACACGATAAAAGTGTATTATGTGAAAGAGAGTAAAAATGAGAGGCTCTAATGTATGCCACTTGGTACAACCTTCTTACAACCGTTGCACCATAAAGTCTCTCTAAAAATATACCTCTCCAACATTGCTCATCATATAAAAAATGGAGATCTGTTATTTTTCCATTCAAAATAGGGTACAACAAAAATCACCTAGCAAGAGAAACAACCAGGTCAACCATCTGCTATAGCAAACAGGGCATTAACCATGATACTTGCCTTTCTTAGAAGGACGACCCACAATTTCAACATTTATATTCCAAAATAAAGAGAATGAGGTTGAGGTTGAGGTTGAGGATGCATTTACATAACTAATTAAAAATACCAAATAATAAATACGTAAATGCACGGAGAACGTTATATTTAAAAAGTAAACATCGAAGGAAAATGCATATCATCTAACGAAATAAAATAGATCTCATTAATAAAAATGCATATACATCGAACGAAAAGCAATAAGGCATGAAAAACTTGCACAAATTTGTACACAAAAAATGATTCAATGTTTATTCCTTTAGAGAGGTTTTTAGATTTTTATATGTCAATTTTGTGTATCATTTTTCTGTGTATGTAACGCCCTTTTACATCGAAACCGAAAAGATGCAAAATTTGAAGAAATCAGATTGTTCATATGCACAGCTTCCCAACACCCCCTCCAAAAAAAAAAACACTAACATAAAGACAAAGTTCTCGGATGACTTTTAGTAAATCATGATAGTTACAAAGTGTTGGTATTAATACTGATTTCTTTGCTTATGTAAAATTCCTGTGATTCTCCAAGTTTTATGTGAAATTTAACAGATACACACATACCTTGATAAGATCAGCTTGATCCCAGATGCTCATTATGCCTTTGCGAGCAGCCTCTGCTGAAGGCCAAAGTGGAAGCCTGAGATTTGGGTCATAAGAGAGGATGCATCCTGCAGCTTTGGCAACCTTGAGGGCTGCCAGATGTGTGGATCTACACGGCTCTTCGATCAGACTGATTGATCCATAATGGAAAATGCTTGCCTTTTCCAAGCCATGCCAAGCCAATTAATTTGTACAGTACATTACAATATTCATTATATATTAGATCAAAGGATGACAGAATTATCCATTAAAAAGGGTTTATTTATACCTTCTTAATAAGATTGGTGTCAAGCTCTGCTTCGGTGAGAAGCATGTCAGCACTTGGATTGCGGAAGAACATGAATTCTCGTTCACCATCTGCTCTTAATGTAACAAAGGCCAATGCAGTCCTCACATTCACATCATACCTCATTCCGGAGTTATCGACGTTATTCTTCTTTAGAATATTGGCTAGCATGTGACCTAATTCATCATTTCCAACCTACATTATTCAATAGTAGTGACAGTAATAGAATTATCAAATAATAGGCCGGAACATGGAGGCTATTATATATATGCAGCAAAATACACTCAATCACACTCGTACCCATCATTTGATGAGCTGTTGATAAATCAATCATCAATGGCCGGAGCCATAACCGTCGATCAGTCATCAACGACAAAGATGATAGATAGATGCGATTGAGAACCTTCATGCATTCCTTGAAAGAGGAAAAGTATTTCTTGGATATATTACCTTGCCAATGAAAGCAGAGGTACTAAAGAAGTGGTGCCTAATTAAATGACGTGAGGTTTATACTATCCCTATGCATCACATCAAAAGCATACATCATTCATTTAAAGTATTTTGAATAACAGAAGAGAGAGACTAATAGCCTATTAGCAAAATTGCTTTCGTGTGATTGAAATAATAGGTCTCTACCATTGTTTTCCCTTCAAGGTATATGAATATGAATTCATACATTTTTATTATTAATTAAAAACATTGAAGCTTCTCCTTGGTAGCCAGGGCAACAATGTCTTTTCTTGCTTCTAAAGCAGCCACTGTAGGCTGAGATTAAAAGGATGAAGAAAATTAACAGTTTCCTGTGAAAATAAGTGGAAGATCCAAATAAAATCCCATGTCACTCGATAAGTCGAGCAAAGTGATAAATATTCAGTAACATATCGGGACAATTTTGTTCACCTACATTTTCTCCTTCTAATTTTTTTGTATTCTGTGAAATTCACTCTCATTGTCTAAGTAAAAAGGAATAAAATAGCCCAAAGCGAAGGTGGTGAATCCAGGATCGCTGATCTACGCACAACAACATAGACAACCTGTAACTATTCTTAGTGCAAGCAAGTAGTTAAACATTCATGGCATTGGCAATAAATTTTACCCATCAAATTCAAGTATCAAAATGTACATGAATTATCAGCGAGATTGTATTAAACAACAACAACAACAACAACAACAACAACAACAACATCATCATAAAGTAAATTAAAGTTGTAGCGCTCACCTTGCATTGTGGTCACCCTCGTTATTGTATGTTGTAAATATATCCCACCGCAATAGCAACGACTGCAGACCAACACACAATTGGGATTTGGGAATCACTTCCTCTATACCACATATTTCCGGTACAATGAATTTAAGGTAAAGCAGGTGAAAGAGTGAACCTTTAGATTTCAGGGGGGTGAAAACCGTAGAACCTTCCGGGACCACGTGGAGAAGTCGAGACGCCGGATAAATTGTTTATACGAACATGACTACGAATCATATGGCTGAAAACCCATAAACCACCATCAATCGATGTGACAGATAATTTTTTAAAAGCAAGAAAATCAAAACATCACAGTTCACGGGGCAATGATGTAACAAACACAATAAATCCACAATAAATCTAGCAGAGAGGTTGATGACAACCCAAATACCCAATTCGCATTTCCATACACAACATAAAACGTGATGAGAAGAAGGAAGCGAAACACAAAGACAAAAAAGACAAATAATAATAATAAAATAGTCTGAAAGGGTCCAAAGATCATACCGTTTGCCTATTTCCGGTACAATGAATTGATAAATCCACAATAAATCTAGCAGAGAGGTTGATGACAACCCAAATACCCAATTCGCATTGATTTACTCGCAGATCGTGCGTAATCATTTCTTCGACACGGGAAATTCTTCATTGTCAGAATATACACAACATAAAACATGATGAGAAGAAGGAAGCGAAACACAGAGACAAAAAAGACAAATAATAATAATAAAATATTCTGAAAGGGTCCAAAGATCATACCGTTTGCCTCTTTGTTGTTGATTTTCCTTCCTTTTGTTGATATAGTTTCCCATTGCTATCGAAGAATCTTTGATAAGTGGATTGATGAGTTAATAGTGGGCTGTTTTAGGGAGAAAGGATGCGTGAATCATGGGAAGGGAGTTGTTGTGGAAGATGATTTTGGCCGGTGTGAGAAAAGTCGTGGGGGGAACTTGGATTGTGGGAAGTTGCGGCCACATTTGTTTCAACTGCAATATTCACACATTGCCTTTCGTCTTATTTAAAACCTAACTATGACGAAAGAGAGGATCGATGGTTACGCTTTATCGAAGCCGCCGTAGTCGCCATGCTGGTTAACTCAAACCAACATCCATTAAAGACAACGCTATGCAATGCTTGATTGGATTATCATATCCTCAATACCAAACTTTTCGTTCTTCATAGCACAATAACATAATGGCAATTCTCGACTTGGACTCGACCAACACATATATGTAATGTTAAGAGCTCCTCAAATCATAGTAAATCGTTTTACTCATCGTAGTCCAAAAGCCCTTTGTTTTAGAGGACTTTGTTAGTCCAGTAAATAAAGTGCAACACGTCTAAATATGACCTGCATTTTCATGAAGCTCCAGATGATCAGCATGAACATAACTAACAAAAACAAATAGCAAAAGATTTGAAGCATAGTTGCAACCTGTACTCCATCAAATCAAGTAAATATAATGATCCAAGAAAAATATTATCAATAAATAAAACGAATAGGACGAACCACATCCCGATCAGGCAATAACCATAATGAACCATAAGCTTCCCTTCAGGTGGTCGTGCAAAATGCGCTTCTTTTACGCTGCATATCATAACAAAAGGGGAAAACTCAAATTACCAAATAAATGAATAAATAAAAAGAACTAATAAATGAATAAATAAAAAGAACTAACCTCATGTATAACAAATGATCATTGCCAAATAATGGACTTTAACAATATCAATGCCTGCCAGAAAATTTCAAGCCACTCATTAGGCAGTTAATGAACTTCCATATATATTAACAAAGCTAAGTATCCACTGCCCCTTCAAAATTCTTTGAAATACTTGTACAACCAAGACAATATGACCACACAGTCAACCTCAAACCGACCAACAAATAGAACGCTTACCACTGCAAAATGAAAGCCAAGAAGTTGTGTAAAGCATAGTTTCAATCCATATGTGGAATTATTTTAACACATGAAATGAAATGCATTACCCATGGCACTAAAAACCCACATACGTAGGTACAACTCCATCCCCAACTTCAACAAAGCACTCGCTCCTCCTTTTAATATAGTTAATCGCTTAAGAAGGCTTATAATCAAAATATTCATCGTACAATCAACACCCATCAACGTAAAACTCCAAAGGAAAAAATGATAGAAAAACATAGTATATTTTACAAACCTCGGTTTCTCCAGTGAGAATTGACTATAGAAACCCATCAACAAAAACTATAGATCTGTATAAACCCATATCATTAGGAACCAAAAATAAAATAAAATAATAAACAATAAAAATACATGCGATAAAATATTATCAGATGAACCCAAAAAAACAATATATATTTGAAAGACTCAGGACCAGGTGTATGACATTTAAATTATAAGTGTTTGTGGACTTGCATCAAATAGTCTAAGCCCATTTGATAAGGGAAAAATTCACCGTTATTATTATAACATTTCACCCCACTTCTGATACCATTTTGAGTATTTATGTATCAAATTAAGTCATTAATTCCTTAGATTTATCTAAATACGTAATTAGTAAGTATTATATAAAATATCGTATTTTTTTATCGTGTTTTTATAAGTTTTTGTACCGATTTTAGTAAATCGGAATGTCGTGTCAGATTTACGTTTGGTATTTTGGTGGTTTATTGCAGAATTATAGGTTGACCAAAATCCCGAGTAATGACACGTTTTGAGGCCTAAAAGAGGTATTTTTAGGGATATAAGAGTGTGCCACTAACTTAAGTGGTCAAGTGGCTAAGTGGTTAGTAGTACCACTAACGAATTATATCTTCGATGAACAAATGGCTCATTAAAACGGCATTTTCTGAAGAAGTGTCCTTAATTAAAGTTGTAGATCTTTGAAAGAGTTTTCCAACGCATTTTGAATCACGTCAATCGGACTTCTACAACTCAAGTATCATTAAGTCAAGTGGTCAAGTGGCTAATCGATTTGATTTAGTGGTAATCGAGAAATATCTTCGATAAACGAATGGCTCATCAAAACGACATTTTCTGAAGAAGAGTCCTACATGAAAGTTGTAGATTTTTCCGAGAGCTTTCCGATGCTTCTTGAATCATGTTATTTGGAGATCCGGAACTCGAGATATGAATTTTAGAAGTTTTATTCCAAAATATATAATTTATATCCGAAAATTCAAAATTAAGAGAAGATGAATGTAATGATTACACCGGATCGATCCGCCCTTTCCCGGATCGATCCGCCTTAACTAATTTGCCTATAAATAGGCTGCATTCTCAACAAAAGAAAGGGCCTTTGCCTTTTCGGCCATTTTTTTCTTTTCTTGTTCTTGTTACATATATTATATATGTAGTAATATATATATATATATATATATCTAATTTATTTTCTTTTTTCTTGTTTTGTTTTCTTTGTATTATCAAAATATATATATATATATAACGTATATATATATAACTAACTATCTAACATATATATTTATATATATATATATACTTATATATATGTATCAAAAAATAATAATAGCCGTAGTACCGTTGTAATGCTTGGATAGTTATCGAAAGATCGTTGTTGTTGAAGTCGTAACTATTTCCGGAGAATACGGTCTCCGAATCAATAGTTGTAATCAAATGATTTCAAGCAATCATACGATGATGAGAGGCTAAAGCACGTTGGAACAAGCCTTGTGAAACCGATTCTTAGCAACATCTCGATTTCGACTTTTGGATTGTTTTGTGAGTTTTAATAAAAATTGTATCTTTATTATGTTCTTATTGATTTTGCAATTTAAATCGAGAGATGGTTGCTGTTTGATGTTTAACGTTTGATGAGAATCGTCGTTAAACCTTAGATCACCGTAGTAAAGATTGGATTTTTAACCTAAAAATAACGAGAGTTGTTAGGTTGAATACCTAGATTGCGAAATTGAGAGATTTCACACCTTTGTTATGAAAGCGTTAATCTTTAAAATCGAAAGATAAAAGATTGATAGGCGAACTTTTCTAAAAGATTAGGAGTTCATACCCTTCGATAGGTGAATCACAATTTTCGTTAAATCACCACAAGATAATCTAGAGTCGAAATTGAGGGTTGCGGGAATCGGTGGATCACTGCTTGTTCGTTGTTAAATTACATGAAAGAAAAATCGTTGTGCTGTTTTGCTTCGTCTTCATCATAGTAATCGTAGCAATTTTTATTGTCTTCTTAGTTTATAGATTAGAATTAACTTAGTTAGTTCGGTTCGTAATTATCTTTCCTGGCTTTGGATTGACAACCCTCTGTCCAGTTATTTGTTTTCGTTTTTAGTTTTTATTTCTCGTGACACTTTTAGAAAAATTAAGAACTAGACCAACCTCGATTCCCTGTTGATATACTACTTTTATATGATTAAATATACGTTATATTATTATGCTTTATCAACGAATTCTATATAAAATATATGAAATTATGATATAAATAGTATGAAATGTTAATCTTTATAATTTAGAGTAGTTAGTAGTAATAATAGTAAAAAGTTATCATTTTGTACCGATTTTAGTAAATCGGAGTGTCGTGTCAGATTTACGTGGGTATTTGTGGTATTTTATTGCAGATTTATAAGCCGAAACCCCGAGAATCGACATGTTGAAATGTAATTATATCTCTGGAAGGATTTAGAGAGTGTCACAAGCTTAAGTGGTCAAGTGGTCAATCGAAGTGGTCAAGTGGCCAATCAATTTGGTTAAGTGGTAATCGAGAAATGTCTTCGACAAACGAATGGCTCATCAAAACGACGTTATATGAAGAAGAGTCCTTCACGAAAGTTGTAGATTTTCCCGAGAGCTTTACGATGCCGCTTGAATCATGATTTCTGGAGATCCAGAACTCGAGATATGAATTTTAGAAGTTTGATAATTATATATAAAAAATTATATATCACCGCACATGCTGATTACTTAAGGAGGTGGAGATAATCATTACACCGGACCAGTCCGGCTTGATCTCGGACCGGTCCGGCCCAAGGACTTTTATCTATAAAAAGAGCTCAATTGCAAACAGAAACGATGTACCAATATATATAAACCATATCATATATATATATATCCTCTCCTCTTTGTTTTTCTTTTTATTTCGTAGTTTGTAAATAGGCCTTACGTCAAAAATAATAATCTCGTAGTATCGTTGTAATGCTCGGGAAATTATCAGAAGTTCAGTGTTGTTGAAGTCGTTGTAATGTCCGGAAGAATACAACTCTGATTCAGCATTTGTAATCGGGTAACTTTTCTTAAGTATTTATGTTCGGATTTACGTTTGGTATTTTGGTGGTTTATTGCAGAATTATAGGTTGACCAAACTCCCGAGTAATGACACGTTTTGAGGCCTAAAAGAGGTATTTTTAGGGATATAAGAGTGTGCCACTAACTTAAGTGGTCAAGTGGCTCAGTGGTTAGTGGTACCACTAACGAATTATATCTTCGACGAAGAAATGGCTTATTAAAACGGCATTTTCTGAAGAAGTGTCCTTAATGAAAGTTGTAGATCTTTAAAAGAGCTTTCCAACGCATTTTGAATCACGTCAATCGGACTTCTACAACTCAAGTATCATTAAGTCAAGTGGTCAAGTGGTCAATCGATTCGATTTAGTGGAAATCGAGAAATATCTTCGACAAACGAATGGCCCATCAAAAAGACATTTTCTGAAGAAGAGTCCTTCATGAAAGTTGTAGATCATTCAACGAGATTTCCAATGCCTCTTAAATCATGTCATTTGGAGATCTAGAACTCAAGATGTGAATTTTAGAAGTTTTATTCCAAAATATAAATTTTTATCCGAAAATTGGGGGATGAATGTTATGATGATTCCGGACCGGTCCGGCCCTTACCTGGCCAAGTCCGGCCCTCTCCTTTTGTAGCCTATATATACAGCCTTTATTAGACTAATGAAGAGGCCCCCTTTTCCTTCTTCTTTCGTTCTTTCTTTCTTCTTCTTTTTATTTTTTTGCAAACACTTTATATATATATATACTAGAGGGGGGGCCGCACAACGCGCGGCATGTACACACTCGGTGGATATGAAATCGGGGATACATGGTTAGGATGAAATACTGAAATATGGAATAGGAATATATTACATGTGAAGGTTGATCGTTTTGAACATTTCTTCAGGGCATCCTACATGTATTACACCGTAGACAAGCAACTATAAGACAAGATAGAGTATAGGTTACATCCGTAAATCATGTTCTCCCTTAGACTACATACTTAGGACGCTTACAACATGTAACAGAACTCTTAATAATGTGAGACAATAAAGAACTCCTCTTGCGGTTTAAGTATAAGGGCATTATGTACTGTAAGTATGTGTGGAAATGATAAAAAAATCGACGCTTAAACGGAGTATCCCAAACCTTATTTACTGATTCCAAAGTTCCCACACAAAACATTTTTTGTAACATTTTAGGTAAAGCTTTTCTTTTTTTCCCCTTTCATCATCAAATGGTGAAGGATAAGTTGTATGGTGAACATTATGTATAGAGGATAAGCAGAGAAAAAAAACACATGAAGCGCCCGTAAATAGCGTAGAAAGTCAGAAACAATTCGAAATCATATTTTTATGCATCAGTGAAACACTTTAAAAATTCATTTGAACCAACCGTGAGCTCAGAGCCCCAAACCTCTATCCACATATTAAAAGATTGAAATTGCAATACTCTACATGTAAACAAATGGTAGATATGGAAGAATATAGTGATGAAGACGTTGGCAGCTAAGATAATGGTTGTTTTTGCAGTGAAGGCAGAAGACACATAAAGCCTAGTTGGATCACTCTTTATTTTATCATTATAAAAGCTGAAACTTTTACTCACATAATGGCATATCAGAACATAGGAAATATAGAGCAAACAGGGACCTTAAACATGAGTTACTGCACATATATCACTCCGTCTTTGTTTGATTGAAGATCGAAACTGACAGATAGATTAAACATTTAACACATTAAATAGCCTGATCTAAAAAAAACAACTTAGAAATGTAGATCCTTACACCAAAGCACTAATTCTAGAGGCACACTAAGGCGAGCAAGCAGTTCAATTCTAGAATGACAAACCATCTAGCAACTACATTCAGCAACTCATTTTATCTAGCAAATATGTTGGTTTGATACTTAAGGGTGAACTTCTAGAATGACAATCATGATTTCAAGGTGGAAATCATGGTGGAAATCACAGTTAGAATTATGACTTTCTAGAATGTAGTGGGGCTGAAAATAAGGCTAACCACAAAAGATTTATCGCTATGGAATAAATGCACCCCTTTTTTTGGTTTACGTTCATAATGTAGTGATCACAGATCATAAGGTGCAACAAACTCAGAAATTCAAGGAAGCTGTTCTAGACATGTTCAAGGCAAAAGAAAGAGTGGGATTTTCTGTAGATCCCATAACTACGGGGTTTTCCATAGGCCCCCTAACTATTGGGGCTTGCAGTAGTACCCCTAACTACACTAACCTAAAAGCAGCTGTCTTATTCGCAAAGCAGAGGGCCATAAAAAAACCATCTCAGACCTCGACCACACATCTTGCTTGAACTTCTTACCATTCTCAACCTCTTCCATAGCATCAAAAACTTTGTTCTGTGCCTCCCTTCTCAAACTTCGACCTCACTGAAGAGATTAAGTTCGCGGCAAAGAAAACTCCAAGTGGAGTCAGATGAATATTCCCTCATGACCACTAACAAGTTTCTTTGACATCGAACTACCCACTGAACATACTCATCCTGCATTATAAATGATCATTTCAACGAGAACATTCATCGAGCAAGAGTTCTATGAGAGCTATAGTGAATAAAATACTAACCTTTCCATCAAGAGAAGCAAGTTATTTTAAGCATTCAGCTTCACTCGGATCAGATGCACAAGCAGCCGGAGCAAGCAAAGTGGACTGGAGCATTCACGGAGTAAGTAACATACTCATATCAACACTGTGATTTCATCAGACACATTAGGAGCAGATTACCTTCTTTGGGGAATTGAAGAGATCTGCATAACTACTTGTCGAAGGAAAAAATGATGACAAAAGTCATGTTTCTTTAAAATGCACGCTGCTGCCAAAGCCGATTTTCTGTTAATATTATGCTTAAAACACGTAGCAAAAGAATGGTAATGACCTGAAGGAATCCTCTAAACGGAGCTAAACCAGTACCATGGCCAATTATTATAATAGGTACTATCGTATTAGTAGGAAGTTTGAAGTTAGAAATGCAAATTGATTTAAATTGCAACCCAAAACTCAAAACAAAACTTCTATTTTTCGCCATTATTGGTACCTGCAAGGATGCTGGGAATCATACACAGCACTACCATTAGCATATCCAGTAGTGTTTGTCGTATCTCTCCAGTTCAGGTCTGTCATGGTACGCAACCTTATGTGACTAAGTTTCGGCCTATCGTTTAGCATAAGTCTACAAACATGTCTAAGCAAGAAAGCATGTAATCATAACAAGTCAGAGAAAAAAATACACACCTCGTATGGAAAGGATTTGAAGCAGCAGCTCAGAAACTGCAAAATTACACAGAATAAGTACATGTTTGAAAAATCAAAGGCAAGCAGACAACTACATGTAAGTTGTAGAAGGAAAAAAAAAACATATATTCTTAAACATGTGACTCCAAGTAATGCAATGATACACATTTATTGTGTGTTAAATGCTAAAGAGATTAAGATACTGTTGATATCATTGCAATAGTATTAATGAAAAGACATATTGAAAGAATCTCACCCAACTTTTTTTTAGGCTAAAATCTCACCCCAACTAAGAGCAGTGAATAATTAATATGCAATAACTGAGTGAACCCAGAGTCGAGTATATAGCAGTAGAAAATTGAAGGAAGTAATTTTTTACTCAATAGATTTAAGGCTACACTTCCTCTGAACCACAAAGACGAAACCTTTCTATAAGCCGCTGGTTAAAAGAAGCAAATTTTTCTTTAGTCTTTAGTTCTTAGGATCGACAGTTACAAACCTAGTACAACACAGACAAGAAATGAATACAATTTCAATATAAAGAAATCAAAAGAATAATAAAAGAAACCCAAAAAAGCAAGGAAAGAGTCCGTATCTTATAAATGTCATTTGAAATTGAAAGGATTTCGATCTGTTAGCCTAGCTGACCCTCGAACAGATGTAAAGCAGGTGTCTTTCTGTCAAATCAAACACATTACAGACGTTAGAGGTGTACGACGGCGTAGATATCCCGTTGGGAATGGCCGACGGTGGCGGTGAAAGTCAGAATGACCTAGAGGCGTGGAGGAGAGTGTTGAACCAAAATCGTCGCCGCCGGAACACGTACCTTCTTGAATGAAAACCCTAGAAACCGTAAGTAGTGTTCTGATTTTCTTGCTATTAAATCCATTAACGGCCAGGTATTCATTGGGCCAACTTCACTGGACGGCCATCAAACGTGAATTCTAGCCGATTTCTGTGGTGGAGAATGAAGAGGAAGAAGAGGGCGAGTGGAGAAGCAACCGAATGCAAATGAATCTGAAAACAGTACCTTATTTCTCTTATAAGTTATTTATTATTTTTCTTAGGCCCTTTTTGCTAGACTACGTTTTTCTCTTATTGGGCTCTAGTAAAAAAAAGCCCAAACGGAATAAAAATAGAAGAAGGAGGCGACGTGGCCAGCTTCTTTGACATTTCCCCACCCAATATTATAAGTAGGTATATACACACACACACGTCCCAAAATATATATACATCCATATATATATATATATATATATATTTCATCTATCTTATTTTCTTTTTATTTTGTGCCCGTATATATACATATGTCTATGTATGTATATATATGTTTTGATATATATAAATAAAGTAGTTATAGTACCGTTGTAATGGCGGAATAATTATCGAAGATTGTTAAAATCGAAGCTTTGTTATACTACATCCGTGGAAACGACTCCGATTCAGCAGTTGTAATCGGTAATATATTCTAATATTATTATGTTTACTATTTCTATTTTTATTTATATAATTATGTTAAGCTAAAAATATATCTAGCCAAGATATGAATCTGAATTAGTCAATCTTTTTGGTAAAATGGATGATCGACTCTGATAATAATGATTAAAACCAATTATAATGAATCTTTTTCTATTTACACTTAAATGTACGGATAGAAAGACCGGAGGGTAAAATTGTCCGTGTGAAAGCGTGACAACGGAATCCTATTTCCTACCCGAGGGCAGATTTGTCTTGGGAAAGATGAATCTTATTAAATTTGTGCTCAAGATCGTAATAATGTTAAAATCAACGGTTTAATTGAAACTAACACCGGAAAGTTAAATCGATCCGCCTGACAACCGGAGCCTTTTGAATAACATCGGCCGTCTGACAAACGGAATAACCTCTTTTATCCGGGGTAGATTTGTACTCGGTACCTGTTCAGACTAACTGAGATTAGCATGGGGCAGTTTTGGAGATTAAACTGATGACAATGACTTATGACAATTTCATACGCTCGTGTGAGGAGGAGTTGTCTAGCTTAGGAGTACACCGGTTCATACATAATTGACCTCCTTGCATCAAGGAAAAGATCTGTCTCATTCAATTCTACTAAAAAGAGATATTGGTTCAGTAAAGTATTCTTGGCTAGATCCAAAAATATATATATTATCTATTTTTATATTTATATATTTATTTACTGCTTTACTAACAATCTAACTAATCTAACTATCTAACCCGAGGAAAATGATAAAAACTGCGACTTAGATCGAGTTAATAATAGCTTCTTGGTGTTTAACCACACTTTGAATTATGCCTTCATTTCCCTGAGGATACGACCTGACTCACCAGACTAGCACTACAATTTGACCCGGTACACTGCCGGTAAGGATTGGTAGCCTAGAAAACGTGTGATGAGAGACAAATTAATGATCATTATTACGACATTTTACCCCAATATTGATACCACTTTGAGCATTATTGTACCAATTTAAGTCAATAATTACTTAATTTTATCCAAATATATAAATAGTGGTTATTATATAAATTATCGTATTTTTATAAGTTTTTATAAGTTTTGTACCGGTGTAGTAACCGGAGTGTCGTGTCGGATTTACGTTTGGTATTTTGGTGGTTTATTGCAGAATTATAGGTTGACCAAAATCATGAGTAATGACATGTTTTGAGGCCTAAAAGAGGTATTTTTAGGGATATAAGAGTGTGCCACTAACTTAAGTGGTCAAGTGGCTCAGTGGTTAGTGGTACCACTAACGAATTATATCTTCGACGAACAAATGGCTCATTAAAACAGCATTTTCTGAAGAAGTGTCCTTAATGAAAGTTGTAGATATTTGAAAGAGCTTTCCAACGCATTTTGAATCACGTCAATCGGACTTCTACAACTCAAGTATCATTAAGTCAAGTGGTCAAGTGGTCAATCGATTCGATTTAGTGGAAATCGAGAAATATCTTCGACAAGCGAATGGCCCATCAAAAAGACATTTTCTGAAGAAGAGTCCTTCATAAAAGTTGTAGATCATTCAACGAGCTTTCCAATCCCTCTTAAATCATGTCATTTGGAGATCTAGAACTCAAGATATGAATTTTAGAAGTTTTATTCCAAAATATAAATTTTTATCCGAAAATTGGATAATTAAGGGGGATGAATGTAATGATTAGCCCGGCCCGGTCCGGCCATTTCCCGGCCCAGTCCGGCCCCCCTTTTGTAGCCTATATATACATTTCATTAGACTAAAAAAAAAAAATTGTAAACCCGTGTTACCTTAAATGGACCTGTCCATCTTGACTTAAGCTTACCTGGAAACAACTTTAAACGTGAATTGTACAAAAGCACTCGATCACCTACATGGAACTCACATTTAAAGATTCTCTTATCATGGAAAGATTGCGTGCGTTCCTTGTAGATTCGAGCATTTTCATAAGAATCGAGACGAAATTCTTCTAGTTCTGTTAATTGAAGCAATCTATGATCACCGACAGCCTTAGGATCGAAATTCAAAAATTTTATAGCCCAGAAGGCTCGGTGTTCTAACTCAACTGGGAGATGACAAGACTTACCAAAGACTAGCTTATAGAGAGAACAACCAATTGGTGTTTTAAAAGCTGTTCTGTACGCCCATGATGCATCATCTAATTTTTCTGCCCAGTTTTTACGATTTGAATCTACTGTTTTCTCCACGATTCTTTTGATCTCTCTATTTGACACCTCTACCTGTCCACTAGTTTGCGGATGATAAGGCGTTCCTAACTTATGCGCTACACCATATTTTTCAACTATCTTAGTAAATGGTTTATTACAAAAGTGTGAACCTCTATCACTAATGATTGCCCTCGGAATGCCATATCTTGTAAATATATTCTTTTTAAGGAATCGTATGACAACCTTGGTATCATTAGTGGGAAGAGCTTCAGCTTCTACCCATTTCGAGACATAATCAACCATTACAAGAATAAATCTTTTTCCAAAAGATATAGGGAAAGGTCTCATGAAATCTATACCCCAAACATCAAATAACTCACATTCTAAAATAGGTTGCATAGGCATTTCATGTTTTTTAGATACATTTCCCCATTTTGGACAAGACTCACAAGATTTAACATACTTATAAGCATCTCTATATAGTGTAGGCCAATAAAAACCACATTGTAAAACTTTAAAAGCAGTTTTCCAACCTCCATGATGACCTCCTGCCTCACGATCATGACAAAATGATAAAACACTTAAAATTTCATTATCGGGCACACATTTTCTGATTATTCCATCCGAACACTTATGGAAAAGGTCTGGTTCCTCCCAATAATAAAATTTTAAGTCATAAAAGAATTTCTTTTTCTGTTGCCAAGTTCAATGAGACGGAATATAATCACAGGTTAAGTAATTAATGATATCTCCAAACCAAGGTGACATTTCCTTAGAAGGAATTCTATTTTTTAATAACTGCATGGTTGAAGGAGTATCTATTCTAAATAGTTATTCATCAGGAAATGAATCCTTAATTTCAATTCCTATTTCTTCATTTTCCATTCTACTTAGATGATCTGCTACTACATTCTCACTTCCTTTTTTATCTTTAATTTCAATATCAAATTCTTGATAAGAGAATCCATCTAACGTTTGATGAGAATCGTCGTTAAACCTTAGATCACCGTAGTAAAGATTAGATTTTTAACCTAAAAATAACGAGAATTGTTAGGTTAATATCTAGATTGCGAAATTGAGAGATTTCACACATTTGTTATGAAAGCGTTAATCTTTAAAATCGAAAGATAAAAGATTGATAGGCGAACTTTTCTAAAAGATTAGGAGTTCATACCTTCGATAGGTGAATCACAATTTTCGTTAAATCACCACAAGATAATCTAGAGTCGAAATTGAGGGTTGCGGGAATCGGTGGATCATTGCTTGTTCGTTGTTAAATTACTTGAAAGAAAAATCGTTGTCTTGTTTTGCTTCGTCTTCATCATAGTAATCGTAGCAATTTTATTGTCTTCTTAGTTTATAGATTAGAATTAACTTAGTTAGTTCGGTTCGTAATTATCTTTCCTGGCTTTGGATTGACAACCTCTGTCCAGTTATTTGTTTTCGTTTTTAGTTTTTATTTCTCGTGACACTTTTAGAAAAATTAAGAACTAGACCAACCTCGATTCCCTGTGGATCGACTCCGGTTTTTAATCGCTATACTACGATCCCTGCACTTGGGGTAAACCGGATTTATTTTATTACTTGTTATATTTTGCTTTGCATAAAATCCGAGACAAGTTTTTGGCGCCGTTGCCGGGGACTCGGTACGGTTGTCTAGTTTTATTAATTTTTCTAGTTTTTGTTATCAAGTTTTTCGTAGGTAGGTTTAAAAAAATAAAAAAAATTCCCCTTATCTTATCTTGTCCCCCTTGTCCCCTACTCATAAAAAAAATAATATTCCCCTCCCCTTATAAGAGCAGCAGGTGGCAGCTCTTATGATGTTTAACAATCCTTTGAATCAGACCCAGTCTTTTCCTCAGAACTCACATGTTCTGTTCTGTGAAAGATGTTGTCAACCTGGCCATGCTGTTGGCCAGTGTCAACTTCTTCCCACTTCTGCATATCAAGTTAATGATGTCCAAAATCAAGGACAGTACAGTCCAGTCATATGCCAGCTATGTGACAATGTGGGACATACTTCTCCTTTCTGTCCTATGGGTGGACAGAGCGTTTTCAGTGGCCAGCAATATCAGAGTTTTAACAATCAGTTCTCTGGCCACAGCAATTTTCCAAATCAGGGTTTAAATTTTCGGAATCCAAATTTCTATCAAAACCCGAACTTCAGTCAGGACCAAGATATCAATTTTTCCAATCAAAATCAAAGTTGGTCCGGCCAATCTTTTCCACAACACTTTCATAACTCTCAAGGCCCTTCTCACTCTAATAATCTTGAAGCTAAATTGGAGGAGCAGAACAATAATTTCCAATCCTATCGGAAGGAGCAAACCGATAATTTCCAATTCCTTCTTAGTATGCTTAAGAATATTGAGAGACAGATCGGGCCAATGGCTCGGACCGAGTTAAATCAAAGTCAATGCACTGATCTAGTTCCCACAATTCCTTATGATAGAGAAGAGGCCAGTGCTACGATTTTAGGATCCGACATTCAACTTAGTGAAGTAGAAGTGTCAAGCTCCCCTCCTACATGGTGTGATGCTGAAGACGGTTGTCCTATGATAGAGCCGACATTAGAGATGGTTGAAGATGTTAATCACCAAGAAGGTGAAGAAATACACCCGGTGTTGGAGAACATAGAGGACACTGTGCCTGAATTAGAGATAAGTCATCCGGAGGAAGTCACAACTAAGGAGCCGTTGGAGCCAAAGAGTGTTGAGGTGGTTGTGGATAAGCAAGTGAGCGAAGCAGAAGTGATCTTCCCACTTGATCACTATATTTTGGACTGGGATGTGGAAGCACCTAATCCGGTTCTTATTTTCTTGGGAAGATACTTCACCAAAGTGCCTAGAGCCAAGGCACGACGGAGTCTATATAGAGATGAGATGGATGGCTCAGATTCTGAATATTCGTTGAAGAATCATGCAAGAAAAACTTATCCATTTGATAATGGATAGTAAGGTACGTGTGCTTTTATTGTCGAGCCAACGACGTTAACCAAAAGCGCTACCGGGAGGCAGCCCGATAATAATAATAATAATAATAATAATAATAATAATAATAATAATAATAATAATAATAATTTGGATACAACTAGTCTTAATGAAATGTAGAATATGTGGAATGAATAATCATAATGGAAGTTGAACACATAGCACAACCAAGTATCGGGATGAATGTTTGAATGTCTTTTAAAGGGAACGATTAGGTGGTTATCCGAAAATCCCGAGGAGTACACAGAAAACATTCAAATACATCATTTCTTGGACTTAGGTTGTTAGAATGATTTAACCCTTGAGGATCTGGGTATAAAAGGCTCGCTACATTTTATGATTTAGTCTGTTTCCAATACGAATTTATGACTTGACTATGATATATACTCGTTTGATACTCTCTATGATACGTATATGCTTAGATATTCTGTGCTTTACCCGTGTGAGTTATTTTTCCATCTAAAGCTTTTATGAGAGTGACCATATATATATTGCCTATCGAATTTTCTGACGTGACAGGGTCATTTTCTTATTATTCCCATATCCCTATTGCATACTTTGGCACGAGGACCATGTCCCGTGTTTGCTTTGTTTGTTTTGGTACAGGGATTCGGATCGTGCTTTTTCATGGCTGTTACGGGATTCGATAGCATCTTTCTGCCAGGTTTATAAGCTAAGTCTTTCTCTCTATCTCTGGGAATAATGCAAAATCGTAAGTGGGGGGTAGAGTATAGTTGGTATAGAGATGGCAGTAATTGTTTAAACCCTTAGTTTTTGATTTTTTTTCGAGCATTATTTAGTTGAATAAAATAATCTATATAAGGTATATATTTCATGGATTTAAAGATGTAATGATCAATTTGGATATGTATAACCAATGTGAACCGTAAGTACATTTTAACCCCAAATTTATTTGTGTAACATGAATTCCTTCACGAAAGCCTTTGACATTGAAGCGAAAATTTTAAACTGTATCCATTCAGTATCCTAGTGGTTATTCTAGAGATAATTGCAGTAACTTAGTACCTAATTTTTGAACGTGTACTGTGAATATCTGAAGGTTTGAATGTGATAGAAAGGATATAAGTTAAGTGGAATGAAAAGAAAAATACCAAAGTAAGATGAACTATATGTCGGTTGTAGCTACCAATGATTTGAGTGCGGTAGGGCGTTATCACGAAACGTCCTATACCACTATGAGGTTTAAAAGCTCCCGACTGCCTGATGATAGAAGTCCAGCTAGGGTGTTATCACGAAACATCCTATTGCTGGGAATGAAGGCATATGCTACACATGTGAAATTAAGTCCAGCTAGGGTGTTATCACGAAACGTCCTATTGCTGGGAATAAATTAAGCATGGTTGACAACTTAGTTATCTTCTGACTGTCCCCAGTATAAACTGAATGATATGCTTTAGGGATTATCCTAATAAGTACACAAGAGGACTTTGTGTGGAACTGTTACTGCCTATACCTAGGAAAGTCATTAGGACTGTCTGAATGGATATTTGTGCGTTTGCTTGAATTATTCAAGAGAGGATAGTGGAAATTGAAAAGGCTTGTCACCCACACACTCTGTTATACATTTATATTAAGGTTAACGTGTAGTTATGATTCGATTGGTTGCATCATCTGATTGTCCCTTATATCTTATCTTTTCATGAATTTTGTCCCTCATTCATTTTGTTTTATCACTTGTTTTGCTCGAGGACGACCAAAAGTTAAGTGGGGGGTTTGTGATGACGGAAAAATTCACTGTTATTATTATAACATTTCACCCCACTTCTGATACCATTTTGAGCATTTATGTATCAAATCAAGTCATTAATTTATAGGTTTTATCTAATTATATAAGTAGTAAGTATTATATAAAATATCGTATTTTTATCATGTTTTTATAAGTTTTTGTACCGGTTTAGTAACCGGAGTGTCGTGTCGGATTTACGTTTGATATTTTGGTGGTTTATTGTAGAATTATAGGTTGACCAAAATCCCGAGTAATGACACGTTTTGAGGCCTAAAAGAGGTATTTTTAGGGATATAAGAGTGTGCCACTAACTTAAGTGGTCAAGTGGCTAAGTGGTTAGTAGTACCACTAACGAATTATATCTTCGACGAACAAATGGCTCATTAAAACGGAATTTTCTGAAGAAGTGTCCTTAATGGAAGTTGTAGATCTTTGAAAGAGCTTTCCAACGCATTTTGAATCACGTCAATCGGACTTCTACAACTCAAGTATCATTAAGTCAAGTGGTCAAGTGGCTAATCCATTCGATTTAGTGGAAATCGAGAAATATCTTCGACGAGCGAATGGCCCATCAAAACTACATTTTCTGAAGAAGAGTCCTTCATGAAAGTTGTAGATTTTTCAACGAGCTTTCCAATGCCTCTTGAATCATGTCATTTGGAGATCTAGAACTCAAGATATGAATTTTAGAAATTTTATTCCAAAATATATAATTTATATCCGAAAATTGGAAATTAAGGGGAGATGAATGTAATGATTACACCGGATCGATCCGGCCCTTTCCCGGATCGATCCGGCCTTAACTAATTTGCCTATTTATAGGCACATCCTCAACAGATGAAAGATGCCCTTGCTTTTCGGCCATTTTTTTTTCTTTCTTGTTCTAATATATATATATATATATATTATATATATATATATATATATATATATATATATAATTTCCCTTTCTTTAGTTTGTTTCATTTTTTTTCTTTATAGTATCTAACTATATATATCTATCTATTTATATTTATATATATAGATCTATGTAATTATACTTATATATATACTTATATACTTATATATAGTTATGTATCTATATATATATTTATAGATCTATACATTTATATCTATATATATACTTATATATATATATATATATATATATATATTTATATATATATATATTAACTATATGTATAGCTAAGTACATATGATGATGAGAGGCTAAAGCACGTTGGAACAAGCTTTGTGAAACCGATTCTTAGCAACATCTTGATTTCGAATTTGGATTATCTTGTAAGTTTTAATAAAAATTGTATCTTTTCTATGTTTTGATTGTTGTTATGCAATTTATATCGAGAGATGGTTGCTGTTTGATGTTTAACGTTTGATGAGAATCGTCATTAAACCTTAGATCACCGTAGTAAAGATTAGATTTTTAACCTAAAAATAACGAGAGTTGTTAGGTTAATATCTAGATTGCGAAATTGAGAGATTTCACACCTTTGTTATGAAAGCGTTAATCTTTAAAATCGAAAGATAAAAGATTGATAGGCGAACTTTTCTAAAAGATTAGGAGTTCATACCTTCGATAGGTGAATCACAATTTTCGTTAAATCACCACAAGATAATCTAGAGTCGAAATTGAGGGTTGCGGGAATCGGTGGATCATTGCTTGTTCGTTGTTAAATTACTTGAAAGAAAAATCGTTGTACTGTTTTGCTTCGTCTTCATCATAGTAATCGTAGCAATTTTTATTGTCTTCTTAGTTTATAGATTAGAATTAACTTAGTTAGTTCGGTTCGTAATTATCTTTCCTGGCTTTGGATTGACAACCCTCTGTCCAGTTATTTGTTTTCGTTTTTAGTTTTTTTATTTCTCGTGACACTTTTAGAAAAATTAAGAACTAGACCAACCTCGATTCCCTGTGGATCGACTCCGGTTTTTAATCGCTATACTACGATCCCTGCACTTGGGGTAAACCGGATTTATTTTATTACTTGTTATATTTTGCTTTGCATAAAATCCGAGACAAGTTTTTATTACTTGTTATATTTTGCTTTGCATGAAAGATGCCCTTGCTTCGGCCATTTTTTTTAGATTGATAGGCGAACTTTTCTAAGAGATTAGGAGTTCATACCTTCGATAGGTGAATCACAATTTTCGTTAAATCACCACAAGATAATCTAGAGTCGAAATTGAGGGTTGCGGGAATCGGTGGATCACTGCTTGTTCGTTGTTAAATTACTTGAAAGAAAAATCGTTGTCTTTGTTTTGCTTCGTCTTCATCATAGTAATCGTAGCAATTTTATTGTCTTCTTAGTTTATAGATTAGAATTAACTTAGTTAGTTCGGTTCGTAATTATCTTTCCTGGCTTTGGATTGACAACCCTCTGTCCAGTTATTTGTTTTCGTTTTTAGTTTTTATTTCTCGTGACACTTTTAGAAAAATTAAGAACTAGACCAACCTCGATTCCCTGTGGATCGACTCCGGTTTTAATCGCTATACTACGATCCCTGCACTTGGGGTAAACCGGATTTATTTTATTACTTGTTATATTTTGCTTCGCATAAAATCCGAGAAACGTTTTTGGCGCCGTTGCCGGGGAATCGGTGCGGTTGTCCAGTTCATTATTAATTTTTCTAAGGTAGTATAGTGGTGAGTATTCCCGCCAACGGAACCAAAAACAAGTTTTTGGCGCCGTTGCCGGGGACTCGTTACGGTTGTCTAGTTTTATTAATTTTTCTAGTTTTTTGTTATCAAGTTTTTCGTAGGTAGGTTTTAAAAAAAAAATAATAATAAATAAATTCCCTTTATCTTATCTTGTCCCCCTTGTCCCCTACTCATAAAAAAAAAATATTCCCCTCCCCTTATCTTGTCCCCTTGTATATATATATATATATATATATATATATATATATATATATATATATATATATATATATATATATATATATATATATATATATTTCACCTTTTGGAAAGAATATTAAAATATAAAATAAAAAAAAAAAACGCACTCGGTAAATACCGAGTGGAGTCGGTAATTACCGGGAGAGAGAAAAAAAATATAAAAAAAACCAAGGAACACGTTTCAATCGTCGAGGTTGGGTGATGGATTCTCGGTGAATCCCACTCTGCGGAAGCATAAGGAATAAAAAAAAAATCCCGAAACCTCGTGATTTAGGTGTTGGTGTTCGAACTGGTTTTTGAAAACTCGAAGTCAATACGGGGTAATACAATCTTCTATCTAGGATTGAGGACATGGATGAGCAAAGTCAGATAGCCATGCTGCAGCAGCAGGTGGCAGATCTTATGATGTTTCGCAATCCTATGAATCAGACCCAGTCTTTTCCTCAGAACTCACATGTTCTGTTCTGTGAAAGATGTTGTCAACCTGGCCATGCTGTTGGCCAGTGTCAACTTCTTTCTACTTCTGCATATCAAGTTAATGCTGTCCAAAATCAAGGACAGTACAGTCCAGTCATATGCCAGCTATGTGACAATTTGGGACATACTGCTCGTTTCTGTCCCAATAGTGGACAGAACGCCTTCTTTGGCCAGGATAATCAGAAATTTAACAATCAGTTTTCTGGCCACAGTAATTTTCAGGATCAGGGTTTCAATTTTCAGAATCCAAATTTCTATCAAAACCCGAACTTCAGTCAGGACCAAAATATCAATTTCTCCAATCAAAGTTGGTCTGACCAATCTTTTCCACAAAACTTTTACAAATCTCAAGGCCCCTCTCAATCGGACGATCTTGAAGCTAGAATAGAATCCTATCAGAAGGAGAACAATGAGAATTTCCAACTCCTTCGTGGTATGCTTGCGAATCTTGAGAGGCAGATGGAGCAATGGGCTCAGACTGAGTTGAATCAAGACCAATGCACTGACCTAGATCCCACACTTCCTTATGATAGAGAAGAGGCCAGTGCTATGAATTTCGGATCCGAGATTCAACTTAGTGAAGTAGAAGTGTCAAGCCTTCCTCCTACTTGGTGTGACGATGAAGACGGTTGTCTTACGAAAGATCCGACATTAGAGATGCTTGAAGATGTTCACCACCAAGAAGGTAAAGAAATACACCCGATGTTGGAGAACATAGAGGACACAGTGCCTAAATTAGAGATAAGTCACCCGGAGGAAGTCACATACGAGGAGCCGTTGAAGCCGAAGAGTGTTGAAGTGTTTGTGGACAAGCGAGTAAAAGAAGTGATCTTCCCACTTGATCACTATATTTTGGACTGGGATGTGGAAGTTCCTAATCCGGTTCTTATTTTCTTGGGAAGATACTTCACCAAAGTGCCTAGAGCCAAGGCACGACGGAGTCTATATAGAGATGAGATGGATGGCTCGTATTCTGAATATTCGTTGAAGAATCATGCAAGAAAAACTTATCCATTTGATAATGGATAGTAAGGTACGTGTGCTTTTATTGTCGAGCCAACGACGTTAACCAAAAGCGCTACCGGGAGGCAACCCGATAATAATAATAATAATAATAATAATAATTTGGATACAACTAGTCTTAATGAAATGTAGAATATGTGGAATGAATAATCATAATGGAAGTTGAACACATAGCACAACCAAGTATCAGGATGAATGTTTGAATGTCTTTTAAAGGGAACGATTAGGTGGTTATCCGAAAATCCCGAGGGAGTACACAGAAAACATTCAAATACATCATTTCTTGGACTTAGGTTGTTAGAATGATTTAACCCTTGAGGATCTGGGTATAAAAGGCTCGCTACATTTTATGATTTAGTCTGTTTCCAATACGAATTTATGACTTGACTATGATATATACTCGTTTGATACTCTCTATGATACGTATATGCTTAGATGTTCTGTGCTTTACCCGTGTGAGTTATTTTTCCATCTAAAGCTTTTATGAGAGTGACCATATATATATTGCCTATCGAATTTTCTGACGTGGCAGGGCCATTTTCTTATTATTCCCATATCCCTATTGCATACTTTGGCACGAGGACCATGTCCCGTGTTTGCTTTGTTTTGGTTGTTTTTGTTTTGGTATAGGGATTCGGTTCGTGTTTTCTCATGGCTGTTACGGGATTCGATAGCACCTTTCTGCCAGGTTTATAAGCTAAGTCTTCCTCTCTATCTCATTCACATGTTGAGGGTAATGCAAAATCATAAGTGGGGGGTAGAGTCGGGGTTGGTCTAGAAATGGCATTAAGGGTTTATTATGATGACACCTTAGTTTTTGAATCTTTTTCGTGCATTAATAAGTTGATTAAAATGAACTTTATAAGGTATATTTTTCATGTATTTGAAGATGTAATGATCAATTTTGATATATATAACCAATGTGATCCGTAAGTGCATTTTAACCCCAAATTTATTTGTGTAACATGAATTCCTTCACGTAAGCCTTTGACATTGAAGCGAAAATTTTAAACTGTATCCATTCAGTATCCTAGTGGTTATTCTAGAGATAGTTGCAGTAACTTAGTACCTAACTTTTGAACGTGTACTGTGAATATCTGAATGTTTGAATTTGATAGAAAGGATATAAGTTAAGTGGAATAAAAAGAAAAATACCAAATTAAGATGAACTATATATATGTCGGTTGTAGCTACCAATGATTTGAGTGCGGTAGGGCGTTATCACGAAATGTCCTATACCACTATGAGGTTTAAAAGCTCCCGACTGCCTGATGATAGAAGTCCAGCTAGGGTGTTATCACGAAACATCCTATTGCTGGGAATGAAGGCATATGCTACACATGTGAAATTAAGTCCAGCTAGGGTGTTATCACGAAACATCCTATTGCTGGGAATAAATTAAGCATGGTTGACAACTTAGTTATCTTCTGACTATCCCCAGTATAAACTGAATGATATGCATTAGGGATTATCCTAATAAGTACACGAGAGGACGTTGTGTGGAACTTTTGCTGCCTATACCTAGGAAAGTCATTAGGACTGGCTGAATGGATACTTGTGCGTTTGCTTGAATTGTTCAAGAGAGGATAGTGGAAATTGAAAAGGTTTGTCACACACACACTCTGCTATACATTTATATTAAGGTTAACGTGTGGTTATGATTCGATCGGTTGTATTATCTGGTTGTCCCTTATATCTTATATTTTCATGAATTTTGTCCCTCATTCATTTTGTTTTATCACTTGTTTTGCTCGAGGACGACCAAAAGCTAAGTGTGGGGTTGTTGATAAGGGAAAAATTCACCGTTATTATTATAACATTTCACCCCACTTCTGATACCATTTTGAGCATTTATGTATCAAATCAAGTCATTAATTCCTTAGATTTATCTAAATACGTAATTAGTAAGTATTATATAAAATATCGTATTTTTTTATCGTGTTTTTATAAGTTTTTGTACCGATTTTAGTAAATCGGAATGTCGTGTCAGATTTACGTTTGGTATTTTGGTGGTTTATTGCAGAATTATAGGTTGACCAAAATCCCGAGTAATGACACGTTTTGAGGCCTAAAAGAGGTATTTTTAGGGATATAAGAGTGTGCCACTAACTTAAGTGGTCAAGTGGCTAAGTGGTTAGTAGTACCACTAACAAATTATATCTTCGACGAACAAATGGCTCATTAAAACGGCATTTTCTGAAGAAGTGTCCCTAATGAAAGTTGTAGATCTTTGAAAGAGCTTTCCAACGCATTTTGAATCACGTCAATCGGACTTCTACAAATCAAGTATCATTAAGTCAAGTGGTCAAGTGGCTAATCGATTTGATTTAGTGGTAATCGAGAAATATCTTCGACAAACGAATGGCTCATCAAAACGACATTTTCTGAAGAAGAGTCCTTCATGAAAGTTGTAGATTTTTCCGAGAGCTTTCCGATGCTTCTTGAATCATGTTATTTGGAAATCCAGAACTCGAGATATGAATTTTAGAAGTTTTATTCCAAAATATATAATTTATATCCGAAAATTAAAAATTAAGGAGAGATGAATGTAATGATTACACCGGATCGATCCGGCCCTTTCCCGGATCGATCCGGCCTTAACTAATTTGCCTATAAATAGGCTGCATTCTCAACGGAAGAAAGGGGCCTTTGCCTTCGGCCATTTTTTTTTTCCTTTTCTTGTGGTAGTAATATATATATATATATATATATATATATATATATATATATATATATATATATATATATCAATTTGCCTTCTTTTTCTTTTTCTTTTCTTTTTCTCGTCTTTTTTTTATTTTTATTTATAGTGTATATATATACTAGCATAAAACCCGTGCATTGCACGGGATAGCGTAAACTCTGAAACAAATACTAAAGTAACATAAATGTGTTTTGATATTTATGATTTTTTTTCCTTTTAAATCTTAAATCAACTTGTGTATTACGCAAGCGCATCTATCTACAAACCGAAAATATACTTATGCACTAAATGGCATGAGTACATGCACATCTTCGCATTTGCAACCATATCGTTACAAACTAAATGACAACTTCAATCACAAAAATAATATTATTAAAAGAATTCACTAAAACATGATACTTTTTATACATTCCGTAAGATTGTGCAATACATATATAGTTGCGGAAACATTGACGAATACTCTGCCCTTTAAACAATAACGATTTTGGAGCATAAATTGAAGCAGATTTCCCTTAAAAAAATGAAGGAGAGTTCAATGTCGCAATAACGGAGTTGCACCCTTTATATCACATTCCCGTTGAAATATTTCACCAATGCCAAAAACTACAGTAATATTTCCCCAAAAAAAAATTTATAATAAGAAAACAAAATAAAATTGCAGTAATGCGTGTGTTTGCAGCATCAAACCGTACTATTCTAGTCACGTTTTTAGACAGCTTAATTTTTTCAGCATAGGTTGTGTGACAAAAGATGTATAAATGAGGTAATTCATTCACAAAACAAAAAAAAAATCATGCAATTTAGGAACACGTGATACATCAAAATGTAAGTGTAAATTTGTACACCAGGTAGCAAAAAAAATGTAAATTGAGTTTCATGTACATAACTCTTCTAATAAACATAAAGACCCCAAATCGTCCTCCGTATGGAAAAACTTTCAACCCAGTTAATAAGATAACCGTTACCCGATGAAAGATTCATAGAACTCTAGAAAGCATATCTTTACATGAAAGAGTGACTTCCAGGTCCATGTCTTTACCTAAGAAATTACACACATCAAAAGACATAATTTGTATCGTCAAGAAATGTTCAAAAGGCAAATGCACCTAACTAATATAATTGGTGTAGCTGATCCTTTGCTAATTTTTTGTTCTTTTTTTTGGTAAGAAAGGATTACAACAAAATAACCCTACAACATAGCCAGTATGGCTTATTTGAAAAAGATATTTTATGCAAATTGAAGGAGCAGATGCTAACCCAAGTCCCACGACTAAGAACAACATGAACAAAGAGATGTCCTATGTATAATAATTCACTTGCATAAAAAGTATATGTTGTACAATTGAAGATCAATCATTAAGAACGAAACTTAAAAATTCAGACCATTGCAGAAGCAATATCAAGGGTTAAGATGAGAAGAGCAAACTACCAAGGATTCATTCAAGAAAATGACATAGACATAACATGTAGCTGAAAAATAAACACAGTAGAGATTCTCAGTTCCACTGCACAAAATTTCAATTTGGGTATAAATTATCAGTGAAAGAAGCCTTTTTTTTCCCGCATTTTACGTACTTGAGAAAGGAATTGCTTCCTCGCCAACATTAAAGCATTCACCAAGAGTCGTCATATTGTGGGCTAACAGGCTAAGTAGCACATCCTTTCCATTCCGAGTTTGAATCCCCATGTCTTCCAATTGTTACGGACAACCCAAACACAAAAAAGCAAACAAATCGAGTTCAATTTTCACTCACAAACAAATTAGAAATATACTTTCCACCCGCGTAAAGGAGCATATGTTCTACAATTGAAGATCAATAAATAAAAATAATAAACGAAAATAAGAAATGCAGGACCAATTGGTACTTTAATGAACTAAGAATCAATTCCCTTATTGAAATATTAACACACATGAACATATATTACCTTGTTTGAATGATCGTGTTTGATTCCCTCTAAGGCTGCAGCAGATTGCGGTAGAAACACGGTCCTCTATTAGCATCATAAATGTGAAGATGCCACCGACTCTTTCAAAGCCGTAACACCTTAAAAGACAGAGTGAAATCAAAATGAAACCTAGTTACTTAGAATTCAAATGTGATTTCCGGAAGATGAATGACTATTATTCCTAAATGATCCGTAAAATAATATAACTTGCATATACAAAATATTTTATCTGTCAAAAGGGCATTGATTTGCTTAGAAATGGAAATGAAGAAGGAAAAGGATTCTGTCACTTTACATTCGAAGGCAATTAATCATGGTGATACCGACTGACTGATGGATATGGGTCCCACCTATTTATCTATACACTACAAATTCATACTGACACAATATTAGTGACACGACGTTGTGTCAGTCTCATTTTCAAGAAGGAAAACCCAACTTTTTTGAAGAACATAGACAAAGCATAACGATCAAGTGTACAACTTTACTCTCAAGTAGTAAACCGAACAATTAAAGATCGAATCTTTCCAGCCCAAAACGAAAAATAACCCTACAAAGCCAAATAAATCCAAGCTCAAACAGTTAAAAAAAGCAACAAAAAAGTTAAATCCTTATCAACGATGATATCATAAAACAAACCCCGATCCAAAAAAGTACAAAGTACCAAGAAAAAAGCAACTAATTATGCATCTTTTGGTCAAATTTGGCAATGAAAACCATTTAATCAACATATATATAAATATAAAAAACAACCCTTTTATAAAGGCGATAACACATAATAGAACGTGTGCCTTACCCACTGTGAGTTTCAATAGCTTCAATCTGTCTCAACCCAACCCACATCCAAAACGCAATCATATGACCCGGTGTAATGCCGGGTCCCAAAAACAAAGGGATCCCAAGAATCAGAATCTCCGCATAGGTTATGAAATTATGTGTTATCTTTCTGGAAAACACGTGTTTGTTCACCAGGATCGGTCAAAAAATGACCGAAACCTTTCAAGTACAAATTAAAGTTGAATACTTTCATTACCAAAATCAAACTACAAACCGGAAAGCAAGGAATATGACGAAATGAACAAAATTGTGGGAGCAGAATGCCATAAGCATAGCATACTTGTGGATCAAGAAGAAATGTAGAGACGGAAAACATAAAATACTTATGAAGATCAGCATGTCAAAACCCACAGGAAAAAAAATCTACATATGCTACAATGGTAGAAGAATGAAGAAAGTTTACACTACACAAATGAGATGAAGATAGCATATTAAAATACAATAACAGGCCACTGAAACGAAAAGCAATCAGCAAATCAAAAATCAAGAAATTGCAGCAAACACAAAAACAATAGCAGATAAATGTTGGTCCAACATCGAAACTGTATATTACAAAGAATAAACCGATAGGTAAGAAAATTACTTGAACAACTTTGAAAACTTCTGTAGTGAGAAAAGAAATTAAAGAGTTCAAAAGAAAAACTAAGGCACAACGATTACCTTTGACATGCTACTCCATCCTTGATGCTTAATTAGACATTTTCACTCTTGTTACTTACGAACCTGAAATACCAAAATAGTAGGAAAAATTGTTCAAATGAACAAAAAAAAACATCTATGTATATCACAAACTCAATTAAGCAGAATACAATACCGAAATTCAGTTGAATACAATATGGAAAAGGGAATATATAAATTTTGTATGAATGGCTCAAAAGTTCGATAAAACCCTTACAACTTTTAAGACCCTTCAGCATTAACCACAAACTCCTCAGGGAACCGTAAGTAAGTAACAACAGCAAGAAACAATAGTGGAATTAAGTTGCCAAACAACAAAAATTTTCATTTATCAAAGCCGACATCCTCCCGCTTGAAATGTCGAGAATATTCAGCCTTCGAAGCCATGAGAATAATCATTGAAGGATGTCTTACCAAAATGAATTAGAAAAGATACTAATGATTCAAAATAGATACTTACCAAATCGCACTCAATTAGCAGAACAATAAAAACTATACCATTTTATGCATCTGACATTCATTTGTGGCTGATCCCTTCCGTTTTGGGGATCCGGCCTATTGACGGTAGCCGGTTCAATAGCGGTTGGTGCTAGGCTTTGAGCTTCAAAACACAAAAACCTTTGTGGGAGTCTCCTCCGTACAAAAGATGAATCTAAAACAACAACAACAACAACAACACACACAAAACCATAAATAATCCATAACACTTTTAATCTGCAGAAGACATGTCAAATTACCAAAAAGGGAGGATTTTTCAAGCATCGCAAGCGAGAAAACATAAGCAATAAATCAAATTAAAAAAAATCAAGGTATCGAGGAGGAGAAAAAGCAATTACCATAAGGATTTTCGATAAGGCTTTCTCTACTTCAAAACCATAAATTATCCATTACCATTTTAATCTAAATCTGCAAGAGTAGACTCTAGATGAAAAACTCATAAGCATAATGCACCCAATAAGTCAATCAATAAAAAACTTCATAAGCAGAATGCACCAAATAACCCGTTCAAGTAAATATCAAACAAAAAAACATCATGTGTCTTATAACAAATTTGAGTAGAGAAGATGATACCTTGGAAGAAAAGTGGAAGCGGCTGATAGTATAACAATGCTATCCAACCCTGCTAAATCAAACCTCTAAATCAGATTTGATTTAGAGGCCGCAGTAAATCAAATCTGATTTAGAGGCCGCAGATTGCATAAACGATATGGGCGGTTTAGAAATTAGAAGTCGGAAATCTCGGCAATGAATGAGATAAGATTTTCCGGAAGTTTAACGGGGCGTGGAGATGGTGGTTCATGTATGAACTGCCAATCACGTACGTAAATGGGAAATTGTCCGGGATATTTAATTTTTAGTTTTGATACTTTTTTTTCATTGGTTATAAATGTTAAATGAGTTAGTTTTTGTCTGCAGTATACCCGGCCCCCCCCGCCCCCCCCACACCCACGTAAACTGCAATATACCTAAACTGCAAATTCATTTCCCATGTTCCCACGTCCCACGTTTGCCTGGAAAAAAAAAATCAAATACCAAAGTAGTAAAAGAGATAAGAGTGAAAGAAATTTTAAGCTATCACCACTAATAAAAAGAAATTAACCAACCCACTATTACCACAACTTCCATTCTAACTCCCCACTATTCCATGATCCGTTTTTTTAATAAGATTTATCTTTTATTTTAGCGGGTTATCGGATATTGAAAACGGTTTTTGCAGTGTATTTTTCGGGTCAATTAACGGGTAATTGGGTTAAAACCCTTCCTCTATATATATATATAGTATCTATACTATATATATATAGAGGAAGGGTTTTAACCCAATTACCCGTTAATTGACCCGGAAAAAACACTACAAAACCCGTTTTCCATACCCGAAAACCCGGAAAAAAATAAAAGAAAAATATTATTAAAAAACGGATCATGGGATAGTGGGGAGTTATAACGACAGTAGTGTCATGATGAGAGTAGTGGAAAATTAAAAAAAAAAAAGGCTTTTCAAAAATATTACCCCCGTGTATAAACTACCCGGCAGTTGTGTAAAAAAAAACTTCCAGCCATGTTCTCCTCTCCCTCCACTACTACGGTTATTAAATCCAACCGTCCATCTCCTCCTCTTTTTTTTTTCACCTACCTCTTCCCTATTTAACAAATAAGGTCAAAGAAAATTCCACAAATTTTTCAATTTCCCTCCTGCAATCCCCTGTTTCGCTCTTCGGGAATCTCTCTCCCTACACTCCAGGAAACGTTCAAAGGCTCCAAAGCTCCATCAGCAACACCAAAAGGTTTTGTCTTCGGGAATGAGCTCAAAGATATTGAAGAAAGCATTGATTCAGCAAAAAGAGATTGAGGAAGAGGAGGCTCGGGAGCAGAACCCTAATTTTGTTGTTTTTCCTAAAGAACCCTTCAATAAAAAGGATGAGGATGTTGACGTGGAGGAAGATATTGACGATTTCTCTAGGTTTTCTGAGACTCGCAGCCATTTTGGTGGATGGGAGGAGGTAACCTGGAAGCAGATTTGCTTTTTTTTTTCTAGCTGAAATTGTACTTAATAGTTGTTTTTCCTTTTATTATGGTTGAGTTCTAGCTTGAAATTGTACGTAATAGTTGTTTTTCCTTCAATTATGGTTGCGTTCTAGCTGTGAAATTGTTCTGTTTTTCCTTCAATTTCAAATATGCCGTTCACAGAAGAGCAGGCGCTGTCAAATATAAATTTTTTTTTTGGAATCCTCATTTGCAGAAAACTGTTGACGGAATTGGAAGAGAAGCAGCAGAATTCGGTAGTTTTCTATTATTATGCTTGCTTGACTTCATCTATGTTTGAGTTGTGGCTTGAGTTTACGGATATGAACATAAGGGCGTTAATCAGACAAAGATATTTTCTTCTTATGATCTTTCTAATGTTTCATCCTCCATTTCCTTTGTTTTGATTTTGATTTTGAATTTCTCAAAGAAATCTCATGCACAGCGGTGCTGTAGTTTCCCAACCTTTGAATACATATTGATGGTTTTCACAATTGTCTTCTCATATGGAGAACAGAATCGCATTGAAGAAAGAGGAAGAGAAGAACCACAAAACAACATCAAACTTAGAGAAAATTCTGAAGAACGGAGTTGCCTTGCCGAGCCGATTCCTCCACCTTCCTTAAGGAGTAAGGGCTCTCTTTGGTTTAGTATTTTTTATATTTTATTTCTTTATGGCCTTATAGAATTGCGTAAGCTAAATTTGCTTGATTACATACTTACATTTGTTTGGTTACATAAGAAGTTCTATTTAGGCTCTTAACAATACTGGATTTTATCTCAATTATGTCTATGTATGTATATTTTGTGGTGTTAGATGGTGCATATATTTTCTACTTATACGGTTTTGACAAATCAGCTATTGATATCCAACCCACTTTGTGATTTTTTTAATTGTGATCTTTTTCATTTTTAGGTCTTAGGACGTTTTAAATTGGTCATATACTCTGATGAATGACGTGGTTGTTAACAATTTTCTTTGTTATGCCTTCTTTTTTTATAAAACAATTTATTGGCTATGAGCTTGAAAGGACAACGATGGTCAAACAGGGGAGCATCTGACTATCAGATTTCTCAGCGGACGGTCGGCACTACTTACGGTAAAAATTATCCTCATGTTTCTTTCAAATCTGTTGTGTACTATTGTTTTTTTCTTTTTCTTTTGCTGTCATGCTACAAACTTTGATCTTTTTCGTTTTTATATCTTATGAAGTTTTAGATTTGTCGAAGACTCCTTCTTTCTATGAATATGACGTCTTTTTCCAATTCCTTTCTTTATTTTACACAACTATCCTTATTAATTTCTGAATTTTCTTTGCCCGGGTCGTGGTCTAACTGAGATTAATATATTAATGCCTGCCTTTAGTGTGTCGGTCACAAATGGTAAATTATGGATTTCACTCGCTTTTCCATGATTTTACGAACTGCTTTCTACTGAATCTTTGTTCAATTTTGGCAGAGATCGATTTCTGAAAGATGACTATTTTTTACTTTAATTTGTCATTCATATGGGCTATGGCTATTGTTACAATAGCTGGAAAGAGTTATTACTCAATATTCATTTCATTTATATGGTTTACCTGTGTTTCTTATGTATGGAACGATCTTACTCATAGTTTGCAAGTGCACTTGGCATTTGTTTGGAGGGCAATCCTTGGAGAAATAATTGAACTGATCGATGGTGGGTACAACAAGACTTTGGTCTTAACCCAACGTGCATCTCTTTTTATATCCGAATGAAGTACACTAAATTCTGTGCTAACGCACTTTCCTGACAAATTTTTACTTGCAAATCGAAGTTGTTTTATGCTCCTTTTGAACGCAGAATAATGTCAAACTTTATTCGATCTTTTTATGATTTTTGCATTTGATTTACTTATGATTCTTGGTTACTTCTCAATACATTCTAATGACGCGTTTTCTTCAGCTGAATTTACAGTTTCAGTGAAAGTTTCATTATTACAGAGACATTAACGGTGTATAGATTTTGTATTGTGGAATTCTAAAGGGTCACTTCTGATATCTGGATCTCATGATACACAGGTATGATTTCCTTGCTTTCTATCAACATCAAATCATGTCATTTTTCACCTGAATGCAATGTGTGTTTTTTTAGGGGTGGGGGTGGGGGTGGGTGGTGGTAGTCTTTTTCATCCATTAACCTAAAACACGAGTTTCTCTTTTCTCATAAATGTAGTATTAACCTTACTTCTTTTTTTGAACTGCTAGAAACCTTACATTTATTCTTTTTTTGGCGAACATGTATGCAATTGTTTTGTTTTGGACATGAATGTTTCATTTGTTTGGCTTTGTAAGTATGCAAATTTTTTTCCATGTGTGTGAGTGTGTGCAGATTCTACGTTTGCTTATGAGGTATGTGATTTTATTTTATTTTTTTATTTCTTGCGAATTTATTGTCAGCAACATTGAGTTGACGGTTTGAGTTATACTTCCGATTGTTCAATGGGCCTCATGTTTATTAACCTCTTTTTATCTTCAACATGTACACAATATTCAATATTTCCTCCTTTTATTTTTATATGATTTTAACAAGGCTTTTAATGTAAACGAGTGCACCTCTGGGGAAATCATTGTCTCTGTTATTATTGACAAGCGTCTCTTGCTTTTAAGCCATCATTCATGCTAATAGACTAACCGATGGACAAAGGACATGGTTTGTGGGAATGGTATTAGTTTTTTTTGACGAAATTCACAATGAAGTCAATGAAATAATATGAAGAAATGTTTGAGACTTGGTTTATATGTCAAGTGGCAAGTTATGCTGCCTTCGTATTAGAATTCCATCATGTGGATTGCAATTATATTGCTTCAGGATCATATTTTTGTCTCATCATCCTGCTCTTTTTTCTTACTTTCTGCATTTTCTTTATTTTAGAAAGTATCCGCTATCCGATCATTATTGTTCGGTGGGTGTGAATATGAGGTTTAAAACTACTTTATGCTTTGGATGTGTTGAGTATGCATCATACGGCGAATGGAAATAAACTCACAATTTCTTAGCATGTTCTCTTTTGTCTTGCAGTAACCATTATTGTAAGTATGAACGCAGTAGAACAGAACTTTACCAGGATGATACAAAGGATCGGTCAGGCTCAAGCGCATATTTCCTCGGGAGGTAGCATATAACAAATTGTTGTCCTTTTGGAGGAAACAGAACTTCATTATCATAATTCGAACAAAACTTTACTGGGAATGAGAATGGTCGGAGGCTGAAGCCCCATCTTTCCTCAAGATCCTATTATCCTCACCTCTCTAGAAACTCGGGAAAAAAAAAGGTCTACTACGTTGTTTTTGTTATAGGAGTGAAGTCCGTTTTAGAGTCGATTATATATTTAGCACATTTTCAACTTTGACGTCTTTGAATCAGCTTTCATTCCATATTTAGTATTTTATTCATTAATCTTTTTGTCGGGTTTTGATTTTTTGTCACAATGCAACAACTGAGTATTTTTAGCCGGATATGTACTTTATTAAGGGAAGCATTTGATTGAGTGGAATGTGGCGAGTTTATAGTTTAGCATTTTGATGCCAGCTTATATGTTTCAGGTCAACTGTTATTCAATCCGTTTTTTTCCTTTTTCTTCTTCTGCAATTTGGGAAACTATCATCATTGTTATCGTTTTTATCATTATGAGTCATCCTTATAATCTAGGACATAATTTCTTATCATACTGGTTGTTTAATGTCTTCGGATACTCATGAGGGTTGTCAGTCTATGTTGTCATATTACCTTCGATTTGCCCTGGCATATTTTATATGATGATTTGTTTCCTTTTTTTGGTGTATTTGGTAGTCTACTTGCTGGTTTTTTTTTTTTTTTTTTTTTTTATAGCTCTGATGAGTTGGAACTTATCCTTTACAAATTTTAAGATAATTTGTTTCCCAAATGTGTCTAGAAGGCAAGTCACTGAACTATGCAATAAAATGAACGGAAAACTTTTATGTTCGTCATTTTCTTTGATAGATCACATTGATTGTTTTATCTTTTTGCTGATACATGTTGGTAATGAGCTTACTGGGTTTTTAAGAAGCTTGAAGTATATTTCATTGTAAGGTTGTCGGTTTAGCTAAATCTACTTAGTAGTTATAAAGCTCGAATGTGGTTGCCTATTTTCTCTCCTTAATAAAAAACATTAAAAATAAACAACCTTTTGTTTTGCAACCTTTAACAATATTTTTTTTTCTTTTGAGATTTATGAGAACATTCAAAGAACATAGTTTAATAAAGGAGGATAGTTTGTCATGGACATGGGTATATGGCATTGTAGAGTACGTGATTATTAAGAAAAAGTATCATATACTACAATATTTATTCAATTCACATATGAATGGAATTCATTATGGGAATCCAAATCAGACGTCCTACGATCAGGGACATATATATGTGTGTTGGGATAGGGTCACTTGACCCCACTGTGGTCCGGGGATATTTTTTTATTTTATTTTTTTTAGTATTAAAACAATATAGTTTTGTTGTTAAAAATATCGTTTTGTCGTTACAAAATGCAGTTTTAGGTTTTGTTGACCCAACCGAAACAAATGTTCACTATAAACATGTAGTTTTTAAATCCGGTAACCCCATTGAAATAAATTTCTGGTCTGCCCTTGCCTACGATATATGATTCACCACTTTTACACTACAAATTTAAACGCTTTTTTTTTTTTTTTGGAGAACTAACACTATTTTTTAGCACGTCATTTTGTTGCACCGCAGACACAAATTTCAGGATAGAGCAACCAACAGTCGGACTGGGATTTACGGGATGACAATGTCTTTTTGTGACACATTCAGGATTACTTATTATGGTGTTTACAGAGAGCAAGGATAGAGAGCAAGGATCGCAGCAGCACATCCAATCCTAAGTATAGCATAACCGTGGGTTGGTTAAAGCATCAGTAAGAAGAAATGCTTAGAGTTGGTATTGAAAGGTTTCTGCTTATAATTTAGGTCTTGAAAGTAATATATAAATTCAATGTTATTGCTTATTTTGTGGCCTATGCTTTTATCTTTATTGGTGTGGTTTGCTACAAGATTATCCTTGATGATTTGCATTGAAACATTTTTCTATACGAAATTCTCCATGGGCTTGATGTTGCTTCAGCTCGAGGATAGTTTTTTCTTCGGGTTTTAAATGTTTTTTGTTTTCGGTTTTGATAGAAAAATGATGATGAAAAACTGTTATGACTTTTGAAAATAACACCCGTGCAGGTCTGATTTTTTATATATATATATATATATATATATATATATATATATATATATATATATATATATATATATATATATCTAGCTATTTATATATATATATATAGGCATTATGCCATAAATAAAATAGTAGCCGTAGTACCGTTGTAATGCTTGGATAGTTATCGAAAGATCGTTGTTGTTGGAGTCGTAACTATTTCCGGAGAATACGGTCTCCGAATCAATAGTTATAATCTGAAATGATTTCAAGCAATCATACGATGATGAGAGGCTAAAGCACGTTGGAACAAGCCTTGTGAAACCGATTCTTAGCAACATCTCGATTTCGACTTTTGGATTGTTTTGTGAGTTTTTATCAAAGTTTGTATCTTTATTATGTTCTTATTGATTTTGTAATTTAAATCGAGAGATGGTTGCTGTTTGATGTTTAACGTTTGATGAGAATCGTCGTTAAACCTTAGATCACCGTAGTAAAGATTGGATTTTTAACCTAAAAATAACGGGAGTTGTTAGGTTGAATACCTAGATTGCGAAATTGAGAGATTTCACACCTTTGTTATGAAAGCGTTAATCTTTAAAATCGAAAGATAAAATATTGATAGGCGAACTTTTCTAAGAGATTAGGAGTTCATTCCTTCGATAGGTGAATCACAATTTTCGTTAAATCACCACAAGATAATCTAGAGTCGAAATTGAGGGTTGCGGGAATCGGTGGATCACTGCTTGTTCGTTGTTAAATTACTTGAAAGAAAAATCGTTGTGCTGTTTTGCTTCGTCTTCATCATAGTAATCGTAGCAATTTTTATTGTCTTCTTAGTTTATAGATTAGAATTAACTTAGTTAGTTCGATTCGTAATTATCTTTCCTGGCTTTGGATTGACAACCCTCTGTCCAGTTATTTGTTTTCGTTTTTAGTTTTTATTTCTCGTGACACTTTTAGAAAAATTAAGAACTAGACCAACCTCGATTCCCTGTGGATCGACTCCGGTTTTTAATCGCTATACTACGATCCCTGCATTTGGGGTAAACCGGATTTATTTTATTACTTGTTATATTTTGCTTTGCATAACATCCGAGACACCATTCATCCTTTATAAAACATCCGGCCCCTTTCTTTTTTTTTTTAATTTGTCTTACCCAAATAAAATAAATATTATTCCCTTTGTATAACACTTTTACCCTAAATCATTCCATTCCTTGAAACGTCTCTCTTGATATCCTCTCCTGCAATTACTCTCTTCCTGGTCCCGAATCTTGGCATTCAATTGCCCCAATATTCTTCCTGGTCTTCTGCCTGCCTGTATCTCTTCTAACCTACCTTCTCCTCGTGCTGAATCTCTTATGGAAAGTCTCTGCAAATGGAAAGTTCTCGGTTTGTTAAGCAACACGATTTGACAAAATCGTGAGGATTTTCATTGAATCAATTTTCGAATCAGCGCCGCAGCCGTTTTCCCAAAAATCTGGATGGCACATGCTGCAATCCTTGAAGGTTTGATTCGCAGCTATCAAAGCATTAATGATTTCACCCTGTTCATCTTTCAAGATCCATTTCTAGAACAAATCTGATTCTAGGTGAAAGTATACTTTCACACTACAAACCCTTCTCAGCCTATTCAATCAAACTGAACTGGTCTAAATACTCGCACCGGCACGCAATAAATATGATCTGCCATTTTCTCTTCTAACAGCAAATTATACTAATGTTGAAGTACTTATAGGTGCGTACAACATTGAAGAAACAATCATGCTAGAAAAATACTTCAGCAATGAATAATGAATCACCTTGTAAAGATAAAATTTTACTGTTTACCCAACCATGAAACCAAGTGTCTGAGTGATAAAGTCAATGTTGACAAATGCCAAGCAAACGGATATTTGATTGAAGTCAAGTCAACAACAGGTCAGTCACAAAAGAAAAACGGGGATTACAAACAAAGTCAAACAAACAGTGTAATACCAAAAGAAAAACGGGGATTACAAACGACAAAATATGAAGAAAAACAAAAAGATAAAAAGGAAGAACAAAGAAGAAGAAATTTAGTAAGAGTTTTCAAAACCGAATTGCAATTATTCATTGCATTCCTCTCGCTCAAGTTCGAAGAAGACACAGTATAAAGAAATCCCCAAAGGGATTTTACAAAGAGAAAATAATCATACAATAAATCTAACAAACCTTGGAATAATTAATTTGCCTAACGTCATCAACTATCTTCCAATGACTACCGACTTCCCACATGGCAAATGTGTGAAGAATAACAATCTTACTTCCCAAACAAAGCTAAGCTGAAAGTAATCCATTATTTGTACATGAGAAAAAAAAAAAAAAAAAAAAAAAAAAGCGAAGAAGATTCATAACAATCTTACTTTCCAAACATAGCCAATAAATTCACTAAAAAGTTATCTTACTAAAGAGAAACACAAAAAAATAGCATTTAGAACTCTCATATGCTTGAAGTTATACTTGGATATATATAGAATAAAAGTTCTTTTTTTTTTCTAAAATTTCTATGTACACATATGCTTGAAGTTATACTTGGTATTAAAAAAGATCTAAAGCAAGAGAATGGGAATGAAGAGTGAAAGGAGGAGGTAAGAAGGGATAAGTGACAGGAAAACAAAGACATGAGGACATACCGATTGTGGAGGTTGCACCATTCCAAGAATGATTTGGGCCTGGAAGGAGCAAAATCAAGGAAAATATGTTGCGGTTATAGATGCAAAGTTTACAAAGAATTCTTAAATTTGCTAACAATAAAAATATCTGAGACAGTAGCAAATAAGTTCAAAACGTTCAGCTCCACAGAATGTTTTAGCAAATCTGTAACTCCAAAGGTTACTCCACCCCCTTTTTTAGAGTAGAAAAACTCCTAAGAAAAAGAACAAAGCTAATATATTTTTACTTATCATTTTCTGATGTTTCTCATCAAATGTGATGGATGTCGGATAGACATCTAAAAAAATGAATAGGAACAAATGCTTCGATAAGCATTAGGAAATATCAACGTCTCTCATGTGTTCATCTGAAAGGGACACTAAATATTTTTAGCATTTAACTGGGCACAATCCGAATCCATGGTCTCAATGGTTCTATATATATTGGATACTCCATGGATCTACCAGATGCAACCACTGCACTCTAGTTGCTAAAGTCTGAGACTTATGCCAAAGGTTTATGTAAGGCATAAAGAATACCTCATTTAGCAAACCCGCACAAATGCAAATCACCTGCAAATACTATATATGTCGTGAATTCGTGTTGCATAAGATGAAATAAATTTGTCAAAAGCAGTAAAATAACACATCATCCACATACCGATGGAACGTTTTAAGTAAATAAAACAAAACTTCCACCTCAAATAACTAACCTTTCCTTTATCCTTGTCCATACATATTCCATACTGCATAAGTATGCATACAATCAAAAGATGAATCACAAAAAAACTAAAATCGCTAAGACGTTTGACCTTCAGATGGATATCTCCAACAGGTTTGGTCCGATGTTTGAGCGGCCTTTTGAATCTGCCTTTTGAATCTGCCAAAGTAAAAAAAGGAACCCCTTGTGAGATCCAATTTTTAACGCTCGATCAAAACATGAAGAACAGGGGAACAATCCCTCCTCCTGGCTTCTCTCATGTCACCACCTAATAGCGGTCTGAAGACTCTGAACGCCTGGAAAAAAAAAATTCAAAGGAAAACATTTTACAACACGATTCAATCTAAATCAGATTATGTAAAAAGGAAAAGAGAAACAGCAAAAAGAAGGGGGAATGGCGTAAATAACTCATTTCAGTAAGTATTTGGCAAAAATAACTCATGAGTATTGGGGGCAATTAAAAAAAAAGAAAAAATGCCAAAACAAATAAAAAGTGTTGAACTTACAAAACTGCCCTTCATTCATTTAATTTCCCGTGAGTTCCAATCCCCAAATTTCGACGACCCTTTTCATAGTTTTCCCTCTGCCTTGCCAAATCCAAAAATTGCGATTAGCGGTGAAAGAGCAGCACCTTCGTCAACCGTTCCAGCTATAACAACCTCAAAGTAGTTTGTTTTGAACTCATCTCTCATCTCTGTCATATCGATCTCGATCTCTCCCTCTGTTGAAGAACCCTAAATTGGATTACAAGCAGACGAACTCCAAGAAGGAATCAGGTATTGCTGAAGCATGTACCTTATATTGTACAAACTGAAATTGGGGGGTGATTGGTGAAATTAAGGGGTGTAATATTAGGTTTAATCGGTTGTAGTATGTGATTTAGAAACCATTGGATATTGTGAATTTGAAATTAAACAGGACTGTGGATATCTTTAATCGAGTTAAGCACATTTGTAAAATGTGTTTTGCACATACTTTGTAACTGCGTCATGCATGTAGTAATTGACAAGAAATGTAATCTTTGTTGAATTTACGCCATATTGCACGACAAGAAATGTAATATGTGTTGAATTTGAAATTAAACCGTGTTATCTTTTTTGTTTATTTTGTAGAAAAGAAATGGAGTTTAAATACCAATTGACAAGGGTGGAGAGGGCGAAGCCAAGTACGATCGTTAACAGATGTCATATTGATAAAGTTGATTATGTGTATTCTAAATTAGACAGACAACACAAGAGAACACTAAAAACAGTTGTTTTGGAAGTTTAATTAGGCTTCCTAAGTTTAATGGTATTCAAATCTTGCATAATATGTTGATGAGTCAGGTGTCGGGCGATTCAAAAGAAATTTTCTGGTTTAAGATTGGAAACAAGTCCTGCAGGTTTTGTTTGAAGGAATTTACATTGATTACCGGTTTAAATGTTAGGAACTTTGAGTGGTCAGTGAGTGAGAACAAAGCTAAAGGTTGTCGTATTGTGAAAAGGTATTTTAAGGAAAAAAAGTCGATTACTAGAAAAGAAGTGTTGGAAGTGTTTCCTAGGGTTGCGGATGAAGAAGATAAGTATAAGTTGGGTTTGTTGATTATTTTGTCTTATGTATTGTTGGCTGCGGAGGAAAATGTGTGTTTGGAATGGTGGTGGTTTGTCTTGGTTGATGATTTGGAAGCATTCAACAAGTTTCCTTGGGGGAGCTTGTGTTATGAATACACGGTTCGATTGTTTAATCGGGACCTGAGTAAGAAGTTCAAAGAGAAGAAGGTGTTGTATACAATTTATGGATTCCCACATGCTCCGATGGTATGTCTTATGATATGTAGTATTGTTTGAATTCATTAGTCTTCAAATTTTGGAAGTTGTTTTTGTAGTATTGTCTTATGAATGTTTGTGTAGGTATGGGCACTTGAATCCATACCTAGTTTACGTTCGTTGGAGGAGAGTGTTGATATGGAAGCCTTGCCAAGAATGCGCAAGTGGACAATGCCAAAGAGGGTGACCTCTTCGAGTGTTGATGCTCTTTTACAAAAAGCACAGGTTTGAATGTGTATCTTGTTAGGTAGTCATTTCTTAAATGTTTGATGCCCGAATTAAATATCTTATTAATTTATATATTATGAAATCATTGCAGGAGGAGGATGTTTTGCCAACTCTTGTTGTACGTAATTCTGAAAAATCAAAGCCATATTATCTTGCTTTACTCGATTTCCATGATAGTGATGTTAGTGAGGAAGAAGAAGGAGGTGAGCAAGAAGAAGGTGAGCAAGAAGAAGGTGAGCAAGAAGGAGGTGGGGTGAATCTGGATCAACCGTCAGTTCCCCAACCCTCTGAAATGGAGAAGGCGAAAGACGAGATTTTAAGAGTTGTGAAAGAGGAAAACAAATTGTTGCGATCCGAGTTGGAGGATGTTAGGAGAAAGGTTGAATCATTGGAAGCTATTGTGAAGAAAGTTTTATTTGAAAAGGTTGGAGGAGGTGAAGAGAGAAAGGAAGGTGAAGGTGAAGGTGAAGGAGATGTTAATCAAGATGAAGAGAGGCATGAAGGTGAGGGGCTTGTAGGTGAGGTTGGGGAGCAATCTCGGTGCGAAGGTAAAACGGTTGCACTTGTATTATGAGTTAAAAACCCCATGAGTTTTCCCCTAAAAAAAAATATTTTTATGAGTTTTAAGTTGTAAATTGGATATTTAACATGTTAGGAGAAAAGGTGTTGGGGAAGCAGAAAGCTCAGCTGGAGCTAGCATATCCTTATTTTCAAAACTTGAAGAGAAGGAAGCTTGATACCGTTCGAGTTTTTGATCCGCACCGAGAAGTAGAAGCTCAGACGATGGAATTGCTTGAGACCTTTATGCAATTTGAAGAGGACAGGTATGAAATTGGCACAGTTGTAGTCATTTGTTGTTGTATCTTATTTAAATTTTTTTAACCTTTGAATGAATATAGTAAAAATGTGAGGTTGGTTGATGGAGATGTCCAAGCTTGATTTGAAAGTAGTTGTGGATGGGGGATGGGTGACAACCCCGGTAAGCCCGTTGATGTTTTATATTAGCAGGAATATATGGTGATATTTTGTTTAACTAATATATAATTTTTTACGATACAATTTAGATTATGAATGCTGCCTTTTGTGAGATTAGCCTCCGACAAAAAGCATATCCGGAGTTGTTTCAACAAGATGCTCGCGTGCTAGACACGTATTTTGCCATATTGATGACACAGTTTCATGAAGGAATGAATAAGGAAGTGAAGTTGGGGAATTTAAGTTTTGATTCAAAGTTGTTGAATTATGTGAGAGGTGAAAATCCATTGGGAGGGCAACCCTGGTCCGGTTGTAGATATCTATACATACCGGTGTCTGAGCTTGATCACTGGTTTCTGTTGAAAGTTGATCTACAAAACCGGATGATTTATGTTTATGATAGTTTGAAAAACCATATTAGAATGAAAATTCTTCAATCACGGCTTATGCCTCTTCAATGTGTTATACCTTTTTTAGTGAGGAAGCATGTTGATGGTTTTCAAAATTATCCGCTAAATAAATTTAGTTTCGAGAGAGTGAAGTGCCCCCTGCAGGAAAACGGGTATGTTTCTTACTATTTAGCTTAGTACATATTAGTCCTTTTAATATAGATTGTGAAGTTGTTTGATGTGTTGGAATACTTGTATAATGTATAGGTCTGATTGTGGGATGTTCACAATAAAATTCTTGGAGTACTTGCTTGCAAATATGAATGTGGACGCGATTGATAGAAGGCATATGAGGATGTGGCGGAGAAAGTTGGTGGCTGAGTTGCTAGCATCGCAATTCGCTCCATAGAATATGATGTTTGTTATGGATTCGGTTATTGATTCAGTTATGATGTATGAAACAAATGTTGGTGGTTGTTGAATTAACTGGTGGATGAGTTTCTTGGAACAATGTTGATGTTTTTTGTTATGGATTCGGTTATCTAAAAACAATTTTAAGCTTGTTATTAAATAAAAGGCATTTAAGTTGATAATAAAAGGCATTTAAGATGTTATATGTCATTATGAAGAGGCATGTTTAACGAAGAGGCATGTGTAGAACGAAGAGGCATGTTTAACGAAGAGGTTTTTAAGTAGTTGTGTTAAACGAAAAGGAATGTCAATAACACCCTATTTAAACAACACCACCCTATTGTATGCTAATGATTTTCAATTGAGAAGACTTTTTTTAGAAAGAAAGAAAATAAAAGCGAAAAATGGCTGCAGAAATCAAAGAAGTTGATGTAAGCATTGCAGATTTGAAGAAGGAGTTCGATGTTATGAAGACGCAAATGGAAGATATGAAGAAGAGAATCGACTACTTGAATTTTGAGTTGAAGGAACAGGACATGAAGATATTACAACTAACTAATGATGTTGAAACAAGGGAGTCTGATATAGTGATCCTGAGATCGAGGTTCAAGTTCTACTTGGATAAGATCAATGAAATCGTCAAACTGGTGAACAAAGTGTATACAACAACTGTACATGATCTTCCCGTTCTTTGAGATACCGGATTGGATGGGTTGATTGATTTATTACGCCATATGATGTTTTATGTCTTAAGTGTACTTGTGTTTGTTTTTTTTTGTTTTGGAAAGTTGCTTGTGTTTGTTGTTTAATTAATTAAATGCTTATGTTGTTTTAAATGCTCATGATAACAGATTTAAGTATGTTTTTTGCAATGGGATGGACAATCTAATGTTATGCTGATGAAATCACTTTTCATTTAACTAAGAAGACATGAAAATAACTAAATGATAGTAATTGGTTGGTTTTATGCATCTGAAACATTCACATTAAAGTATCAACATGAAAACAAAATAATATACAACATGAAAACAAAATAATATACATACTGATACAACCAAAACACATTAAAAAGTTATCACACACAGCTTTCATTAATCTCCTCCCATAAATCCTCACAATCAAATGTGTAGCCCTTTTCTTCGTCCGCAGAGTCATAAAAAGGCATGTCGAAGGGTCCATTTGCAAAATCATCAAGCATGTCCATGTATTCCCTTATCTCTGCAAATTCTTCGGGATCAATCAATGCTTCATCTACACCCCACGGATTCCATCTCTTAACATTAAGCTCGTACTCCAGTTCGATCAACCTTAATTCCTTTTCCATTGCCTCCCAATCAATGACTCGATCAAATAAATCCACCATCAAACCTATGTCCTCCTCATAAGCCGACATGGTCCTCTGCTCAAAAACACTAATTAATCCAAAATCAACACAAACAACAGCACAAGCGAAAAGATTTAAAGAGACAAATGCTACTTCTACACCTTAGCTTCTAAAACAAACCACTACGAGTCTACGAGTACATAGCATAGTTATTATAATGATATGTCAAGTAAACAAATGAACAGGATTACCTGCAAAAAAAAAAAATTGATTACATCACAGAATTGAAAATTACAGTATATGCCGGAGATGAATCTGAAGCCATGCTCTCTGTGAGTGAGAGAGGTACAGTGAAAGTGGGGTAGGGAAGTGGGGAAGAAGAAGACTAGAATCGGGCGGGTAAAAAGGCAGAATGGATGGATGGGCGGAGGAAAGTACCTTTAAGACGCTAATGGATGGATGGGCGGAGGTTGGACCGGTCCGATTGTGTCTCTGTGTGTGCTCCGGCGGCGCTGGGAGGGGAATGTAAGAGGAGAGGGAGACGACGACCACAGGTGTTTTGTTTGAGTTAGGGTTGTTAGGGTGTGGGTGGGTTGCGTTGCTTTATATATATATGGTGCAGGGTTCGAGCTCAATTTTGGTTCGATCAAGGCGATTACTGTGATCCGAGTTTGATCAGACATAATGTCACGATAGATCGAGGTTCGATCAAGGCGATTACTGTGATCCGAGTTTGATCAGACATAATGTCACGATAGATCGAGGTTCGATCAAGGCGATTACTGTGATCCGAGTTGATCAGACATAATGTCACGATAGATCGAGGTTCGATCAAGGCGATTACTGTGATCCGAGTTTGATCAGACATAATGTCACGATAGATCGAGGTTCGATCAAGGCGATTACTGTGATCCGAGTTTGATCGGACATAATGTCACGATAGATCGAGGTTGGATCAAGGCGATTACTCTGATCCGAGTTTGATCGGACATAATGTCACGATAGATCGAGGTTCGATCAAGGCGATTACTGTGATCCGAGTTGATCGGACATAATGTCACGATAGATCGAGGTTCGATCAAGGCGATTACTGTCACGATAGATCGAGGTTCGATCAAGGCGATTACTGTGATCCGAGTTTGATCAGACATAATGTCACGATAGATCGAGGTTCGATCAAGGCGATTACTCTGATCCGAGTTTGATCAGACATAATGTCACGATAGATCGAGGTTGGATCAAGGCGATTACTGTGATCCGAGTTTGATCAGACATAATGTCACGATAGATCGAGGTTCGATCAAGGCGATTACTGTGATCCGAGTTGATCAGACATAATGTCACGATAGATCGAGGTTCGATCAAGGCGATTACTCTGATCCGAGTTTGATCGGATCAGACATAATGTCACGATAGATCGAGGTTCGATCAAGGCGATTACTGTGATCCGAGTTGATCAGACATAATGTCACGATAGATCGAGGTTCGATCAAGGCGATTACTCTGATCCGAGTTTGATCAGACATAATGTCACGATAGATCGAGGTTCGATCAAGGCGATTACTGTGATCCGAGTTGATCAGACATAATGTCACGATAGATCGATGTTCGATCAAGGCGATTACTCTGATCCGAGTTGATCGGACATAATGTCACGATAGATCGAGGTTCGATCAAGGCGATTACTGTGATCCGAGTTGATCGGACATAATGTCACGATAGATCGAGGTTCGATCAAGGCGATTACTCTGATCCGAGTTTGATCAGACATAATGTCACGATAGATCGAGGTTCGATCAAGGCGATTACTGTGATCCGAGTTTGATCAGACACAATGTCATGATAGATCGAGGTTCGATCAAGGCGATTACTGTGATCCGAGTTTGATCAGACACAATGTCACGATAGATCGAGGTTTGATCAAGGCGATTACTGTGATCCGAGTTGATCAGACATAATGTCACGATAGATCGAGGTTCGATCAAGGCGATTACTCTGATCCGAGTTGATCAGACATAATGTCACGATAGATCGAGGTTCGATACTCTGATCCGAGTTTGATCAGACATAATGTCACGATAGATCGAGGTTCGATCAAGGCGATTACTGTGATCCGAGTTGATCAGACATAATGTCACGATAGATCGATGTTCGATCAAGGCGATTACTCTGATCCGAGTTGATCAGACATAATGTCACGATAGATCGAGGTTCGATCAAGGCGATTACTGTGATCCGAGTTGATCAGACATAATGTCACGATAGATCGAGGTTCGATCAAGGCGATTACTCTGATCCGAGTTTGATCAGACATAATGTCACGATAGATCGATGTTCGATCAAGGCGATTACTCTGATCCGAGTTTGATCAGACATAATGTCACGATAGATCGAGGTTCGATCAAGGCGATTACTGTGATCCGAGTTTGATCAGACATAATGTCATGATAGATCGAGGTTCGATCAAGGCGATTACTGTGATCCGAGTTGATCAGACATAATGTCACGATAGATCGATGTTCGATCAAGGCGATTACTCTGATCCGAGTTTGATCAGACATTTTTATTTATCATTAAGTACGAGAGAAATTAAAATATATAGTGGAATAAACATTTGTCATTTTTATCCAATAAAAATTTTCAATTGGTCCCTTTTAACAATAAAATTATTTAAAATTGTGCCATATCATCAATAAAAAACCCATTGGTCCGGGTTGGTTCGAATATATGCTTGAGTTTGGGCTTGAGCTTGGGCTTGGAGTCATACAATATTAGTTTTAATCTTATTGGGTTGGTTCGAATATATGCTTGGGCTTGGGCTTGGGCTTGGGCTTGTTTCGTTTTTCATTTAATTGAACTTGTTATAATGTCGGTGCGAATAAAAAAATATAACTTAAATCAACAACAAATACAGCCTCTTCATGTTACAAAATATTACAAAGAAAAAAGGGCTTGGGCTGCGGAGTCTCACACATCATACTCAAACAAGTTAAAACACGAAAAAAGGAGAATACAATACCTGTTGTTACAATTAACTCCATTCATCCTCATTTTGGGGGGTAGACTCCGCAGTCACACGCGAACAAGTAGTAATGTTATGGCCATATCCCTTGCATTTACTACATTGTACAGTCCTTCTAGGCCCGTCTCCTGCAGGTGCTTTTCTCTTTTTTCGTCGACCTACAGGCGCGTCTCCGGCAGAGGCTTTTCTCTTTTTTGATGGACGTCCAGCTTGTCCCCTATCGCGTGTCGGTGGCAAAACCACATTGCTCAGCACATCTTCAGGATATTCACAATCCGCTGAGTTCGGCAAGGGATTCACACATTGAGCATAAGCTTTCCTCCAATACTCGGTGCTATAATAAGGAGATGTATACTCGTACGCATGCTTCCCAATGTGCTTTGCCACAGCAACGGCATGCACACATGGATACTTGTGTACATCGAAATACTTACAATCACAGTTCCGTGCATACAACCGAACAACGTAACTCACTTGGGTTGTCGTATCAAACACCTCGTACTTGCTATTGTCAACAATAGGAAAAACACTATACCGAGTTACCTTCTTGTAGTGTCCTTTTATTATCTTCTCCACTTCGGGAGTGACAGGGGCACCCCATTTTGTAGAAGTTGTATTTCTTGCAGCAAACCACTTTTGCATTTCACCCCGGATATGTTCAATTAGCCCAACTACCGAAAATTCCCGAGCACGCTTTAACTTACCGTTCAAAGACTCGGCATGATTTGTTGTCATTATATTGTACCGACAAGCCTTAGAGTGACATCTAGTCCAGTAAGGGAACGTCGATTCATTCAAGTATTTCTTTATATCCGAATCCAATCCGCATAGTTTTTCGTAGCAAATCTTGAACTCTCCTTCAAGAAAAGCCAGCGCAACATCCCTAAAAGGCCTTGAGATTTTCAATTTTGGATAACGAGTCCTCAAATTCTTTTGCATGTGATAGGTACAATACCCTTGATGCGCATTCATGTACACATTCTCAAATCCTGCTTTTATAGCATCATGGCGATCGGAAAGTATTGCTACATCATCGGTGTCACCTGTAATCATTTTCAGCCTTTCGAAGAACCATTGCCACGATTCCGTATCCTCAACATCAACAACACCCCATGCTATTGGAAATATATTTCTATTTCCATCTTGACACGCCGCCACAAGTAGAACACCTTTGTAACCCGTTTTCAAATGCGTCCCGTCCACAGAAACGACCTTACGCATCACATTAAACCCCTCAATGCTTGGACCGAGTGCCATAAAAAAATATAAGAACTCATCGTTTGGTTTAGTTTTAATATCCGTGAAAGTCCCCGGGTTTGCCAACTCCAACCGATGACAATACTTAGGTAATTTTCCATAACTTTTTTTTGTTGTCCCCGGATGATTGAATCAGCATATGCCCTGGCATCGTGAGCCTTGTCATAAGTTATCTCATACCCAAATTCTTCGAAAAAGTCTGCCCTTATATCCCTCGGTGCATTGGTACGGTAGCCATCTTTAAACCTCGAACAGAAATATCTGCCAACTAGCTTGTATGTAGCATGCCTGTGCTCTTTTCTACCAATAATAGGTTGGCAACTATGCTTAAATTTATACTGTGTAACTTTAAACCGTCTACTATTAGGAGGTTTGGTTGCTCGCAACCGCCATTTGCATCCCTCCGCTTCACATAACACTACATAAAGGCTTTTGGTGGACTTTGCCGGTTTAAAATAAAAATGATGCTTCACAGCCAACCACTCAACCTTATACACCAAAAACTTTTTTGATTTGAACAATTCGTTGACTTCTATGTCTACCTCTTCCGGAATGCTCACAATATCTAAACCTTCCATGATGAAACCAATGACTTCTAAACCTCTTTCGGGTTCCGGTGCATTCAAGACACCACCATTCAACAAATCAACATTTTGGGGGCCACCATTCAATAAATCAACATTTTGGGCATCGTTCGGGGGGGCTTGAGGTACTAAAATCGCATCCGCACCCAAGGACAACAGGAAACTATCTTCATAGTGATGATCATGAACAGTTTCACTACACTCAAAATATTCATCGATCCCGATTCCATCATCACATCTCTCATTTACCGCATCGTTTACACCAACATCCATTTGAACAGTTGTTTCTTGGGTTCCAAAATCAGGTTCCTCCATTTGAGCACTTGTTTCTCCCTCAAATTGTGTTCCGTTTTCCTTTGCTTTCAAACTTACCAATATCACATCTTTCTTTGGTTCACAACCACTTAAGAACGATGACACAACCTTATCACAATCAATTACCATTGGTGCAGCTTTACTAATAGGAGCCATTACTTTCATTTCAAAATCATTCAACCCTATATCAATTTTCAAAGCTACTTTCACCATCTCATACAATTCGTTATATGGAACTGTTATTTTCAAACTTACAAGCTTGGTCACTTGTTCCTTTTCATCTCCTACATACTTCCAAAACCAATCACCATCGACATTCTTCTCAAACGCAACAGGATAACATAGAAATATCGAAACTTTGCGTATCCGTTAACCATGACGAATCAAAAAATGTCCTGTAAAAATCCATTCAATACAATCATTACGGGCAAAAACAAACAACAGAGGGATAACAACTTCAAACTTGTTTTTGTATAAACCAACTACAGGGGTGTAAGAAGCAGAATAGCAGGGGACTGGTGTGCTTGAAGAATAGCCATATGGGAAACAACAAGATGAGAATCAAAGTTAGTCAAAGTGGGAATTTGTACAAGCCAACATCATAATTTTAGCTTCTCATTTACTTTCAATGCATCTTCTTCCCCTCTTCATTACATACAATTCATCTACTTCAATAATCCTAAAAAAACTAATAAAAAGAAGACATACCCGTGACGGATTTTGGAGGGATTCGATTCTGGATTCGTTCACCTCTTCAATGGATACACGAACTCAGCTTCAATTTCAGCTTCTTATGCAATCGACAATGGTGCTTCAACTTCAGCTTCTTATAGGGACGAACTCATCTTCAATTGAGCTGTGAAAAGGGAGGTTCTAACGATGATAATGGAGGAGCTGTGGCTGCCAATTGAGCTGTTGGGGGAAAATGGGGAAATACGGGTCGGGAGGTAAATTGGGGCCGATTTGGGCGGGAAAATTGTAAGATTAGGTTGGGGTGGCCGGCGGTAAGGTTTCAAGAGGAGAAGAAGTCACCGCCGGTATTGGGTGTGTAAGGGTAAATTGGGAATTCAAAAGCTTTAAGGAAATATGGGTTATTTTTGCCAAAACATTCGGACACAGAGTTATCCCAACCAATAAATTTGTGAAGCATCCCTCTTTTACCAAGCCCCCCAAAAAGAATCATAGTGAAATAGAGTAACAAACGGAAAAAGCAAAAAGAGGAACCTGTGGCGATCATGATCTCTAGATCGTTCTCGTGACCGTGATATTGACCTCCGGTGACTCCTTGACTCGTAGTTGCGAGAACAGTCTGTATCTCTCACAAGCTCGCGAGCGTGACTGCGATCAATGTCCTTGCTTTTACGGTCACGGTTCTTGGCCGTTGACGACTGTCACCTCGATCCTTATCTCTACTTGATTCTCGATGGGCGGACCCATGTGTTTCACAAGGGGTTCCATGGACCTCCCTGAAAAAAAAATATGCTACATTATACGTATAGAAAAATATTTTGGATACTGTAAAAAAATTATTCTATTTAGAAAAAAAAATTACGGACTAGAAAAAAAAATTACGGACCTCCTGAAAAATATTTTTGGGTCCGCCTCATGATCTCTGCTTCTTTGCTCTCTTACTTTGCTAGACAAAGTTCAGTTTGCCTAAAAAACAATTCTTAAATAACAAAAAGGAGGTAGAGAAATCACAGGGAGGAAACTGAAGGCCGAAATTGATGGACGGAGGTTTGCTGGGAGTTTTTTTATGGAGGAGGTTTTTTTTATTTTATGGAAGATCGTGGGATTAAATTTTATGGAAGATCGTGGGATTAGGTAAATCGTGAGGTGGGGGCAGTTGTATTTTTTTTTTAATTCAGTTAATTACCTAATTAATTTAACGGGGCATGGAGCGGGTCAATTGGCCAAAACGGGTCAATTGACGGTTTTTCGATTGAAAATATCTATATCTACTAGTAGGAAACCCGTGCGATACACGGAGAACGTTATATTTAAAAAGTAAACATCGAAGGAAAATAATATGTTACGAAAAAATATCGTGTTTATTAGTAAATACACATATGTTATGAAAAAAATGTCATGTTTATTAGTAAATAAACATTTAAGTATCTGTAAGTAGTATAGTGATTATATAGTAAAAGCATGAGACACAGAAGATTATATAGTGATATAGTAAAAACATGACCTCTAGATATCTTAAATGTTGAAATATGTGACATTCCATTTTGATTTCCTCCACTGCAAAAATGTCACGTACCAGAAATAAATGAATTTGTGTAGCAAAATTTCTATTTCTTTTATCATCTTTCCTTCCACATCTTTACATACATGTTTTTCATAAAGTACACTTACATCCTTTATTATTGCTTTGATCATTCACTTAATTTTTTATAGGTTTTATTCATCAATATTTTAATTGCTTTATATGCAGAGGTGAGTGTTAAAGCATTCTCGGAGATGGGCCAAAATGTCGTTGGGTATGAAGTTGTGAAAAACACAAAAGAGATTCAAAGCCAACTAAATCATTCAATGATAAAAACATGAATGCATAGAGCTTTTGAAAATGCTACTGAAAATCAACAACAAAATACAGTCGGACCTCTATTCTTGTCACAAAAAAGAAACCTACCATTCTGTGCGAGTATGACATTCAATTATAATCATAATCAACCATTCTACTGTAAAAGAAAATTCACATAACAAAACAAATCAAACCATGGAATTTGGCCAAATAAAAAAGCACAAAGAAAACACTTGAAGATATGAATGCTATACTAATTAATGGCACGTCGAGTATATTAAACCATGTTAGTGTGCTTCAAAATCTCAATTTTCGCATTTAAAATATTTTCAGCCCTATCCCCACTGCAAGAATATGGGGAGAAACGAAAAACCAAATTCCCCTTCCCGCAAGGATGTATGCAAAGCCAAAGAGAAAAGAAAACCAAAGCCCGTGTAGGAGGCGTATCAAAGTACGTTTTTGAAAATACAAAGATATAAATATCATCAAAGTAAAAAAATAGAACACAACGAAAGATATGCCCATAAGATGCAATATGTGCATCTACGTTCAAAACCAAAAAGATCTGCATCACATCATCAAAATCGAATAAAAAAGGACCCATATCATAAGAGCGACAAAGAAAATAGTTGGATTGATCTTTGTCGGCTGCAATTATTTTCTTCTCCTCTGGTAGTTTAATATCCGATGATCTCTTCTTGACCGGGTTTGGTGATAAATTTTTAGCAGTACAATGCATACGACAAATTTTTAGCACTACATCCGTTGGGAGCTAGAGGTATATGTAATCGGGATTCTGATAAGCCTGCTCCATGAATTCCAAAAGGAGGACGAAAAAAAGGACACCGGAATAAAATACATCAACAAATTCAAGGGTATTGGATATCTGGGTTTTGAAAAGGGGGTTGGAAAAAAAGGGAAAGAAATGGATGTCATACAGAATTTTCTTCATCAGCCTTATGAATTAAGTGTTTAAAACAACCACAAAGCCTACTTATTGGCTTGTGCCTCTCCTAACTCCCAATACATGCCTCCCCTAATATAATGTAAAGAGATGCAACAATAAATCATGAGTCATAAAAAAGTTAGAAATACCTTCTTCTAAGCATCAGCGCAACGGCCACAAAAGAAGACCTAACGCAATGCTCATAAAGCTGAAAACAGAACAACTTATATTCCTAACAATAGAAATGAAATTGAATAGAAAATAGAATGAAAAAAATTTACTCACCACAAAGAAAAGCCAGAAGTATCTTCTCCTGTTGTTTTCTCCTCTTATTCTCACCAAACCATTCCAAGCAAGCCAAATAAATAAAATAAATTTATTCGTCTCAAACAAATGCCGTTCCCCTGCAAATCTTCTGCGTCTCCTTTACCACCAAACCAACAACAAAGCATAATCTATTTTCTTCTTGCATCAGCATCAACAAAAACAAAAAAAAAAAACAAACAAACAAACAACAAACTAAATAAAAAAATAAAAAATAAAAAATAAAAAAGACACACGAAACTCTTAAAAACAAAACACCTAGTCGTCATCTTTCTGTTGAGTATTTTGTATTGATGAATTTCAAAATATTTTATTTTGGGATTTACTAACTACTTGTTCTACAATTATTTATGTTATATGTTTTGGTGACATGTTTGAAAATTAATTTATTATAAGTGTCACACTATTTATACAATATCTATTATTTATTATCGTGTATTGTTATCATCTATCATTACTTATATTATTATCTATGTATATTATATTCTATAAAATATATATTTCTCTACTATATATATATATCCTTATCCTTATCCTTATTTATAAGAAAGCTGCGCTTTTTCCCTTCAACATGGCCAGTCGACGCTTTTTTCACTTAAATTCCGTTTGGGCTTTGGTTTCTATCTAATTAGCCCAGTAAGAAAAGGTCCACCAGATAAGTCTGCTAATAATTTTCGACATAATGACTTTCGGTAGTAGTAAAGGTTCCATAGTCTTTCTTAGGGTTTTCAGTTCAGATTCGTTTCCATGGCAGAAGGACGACGGCTGCTCTCTTCTCCTTCTCCTTCTCCACCACAAAAGCAGCTGCCTTTTGGCGTTTTCCGGCGGCCTTGTCCAAATTAGTCCTTTCCTCCTATAGCTAGAGACGTGTGTGATGGTTCCGATTTGACAAAAAGAGGTCGCCTTTACAGCTTCTCGTCGGTGATGGAAGATAGTCGATGGATTGCTTTTCCAGCTTCTCGTCGCCTTTACAGAAGAAGAAAAACATTTCTAGGTTCTCATTTCAGGAGGGAGCGGCTTTCTTAAATGGCGGTTGCTCTGTATTTATTCTGCACCACAAAATCAGCTGGGATTGGTGTTTACCGGCGGCGGGTCCCAATCCATTTGATGTTTTCCGTCGTCGTATAGCTGTAGACGTCTGTGATGGTTCTGAAACGTCTGAACCCTGGAGAAAAGTTGAGTTCTTCGTCACTGCAACACAGTCTCTGTTGTAATTGCAATGACTTGTTGAAAAGATTCAGTCTTTGTGCTGAAATTTTTTGCTGAGACCGATGAACCGAGGTCTATGATGCCCTACAACACCTTATGTCACTCTCCTATGCAAACAACAATCAGGTATCATCTTTCCTCTGTGTCTATTTTGTGTTTAAAAAGGTAAAATACTCAATCTTTATATGTTGTGTTGCTCATCTGATATGATGTTTTGATAAACAAGACCGTTGGAGCTGAGTAGTAATAATATGTGTCTTAATCGGCAAAAATGTTCCTTAATCTGTTGAATGATATAGCTCCCGCCACTTAAGTTTGGATCTTTGTTTACTAATTGATTGTTTGAGAGTGATTTTGTTGTGTTTTTTCTGGCATGGATTCTGGGTTTGTGTTGGATTGGTGATGGGTTGGAAATATAAGGCAGGGCTTTTCCTTATTGCTACTGTTGTCATTTGGGTTGCTTCTGCAGAGGTCACACAGGTCGGTTTTGCTTTCTGCTTTGCATTTATGTGATTTTTGACAACTAGGTCAGTTTTGCTTCTGGTGTTAAATAGTGCTTAAAGTTGATAATTTGATGTTTAATACTTAGGCCAACACCGAATCAGATATCAAAGCCCCTGCTGGGGTCTGAGAATGATGGAGCAATTTGGGCTCTACATGCTGTGTCATGTGCCTAAAGGTATTTTGTTACTCAGAATTTGTTATGCACTTAAACTCAGTGTAGGCTATTGTAATTAACCATCTTCCTTGTAACCCTTTCTGTTTGCAGTCCGTCTCTGTGCATTTAACCTCTCTATCCTTTTCATCATTTTTTCCTCATCTGCTTAATTTCCTTATTGTAATTATAACAACGGTCTTGCACACGCTCTCTGATACGAAGAAGGGGATTTCACCGGTATTTAAAATTTTGGAATAACTGTAGAATTTCTTAAAGATTATAGTTCATTTTTCCTATTTGTTCATTCTCCTTTTTTATGGGTGATAATTAGAAGAGCACAAAGTTATGATTCAAAGGTAATCAACTTATGATACAGGGGTAAATTCTGATGTCGTCAACCCCTTTTAGAAGGAACCATCAGACAACTGCAATGTGTACAAACAAAACAATTTTGGCTTTTTCTGTACATAGAAGTCATCCGTACGTCTGTTCTAAGTTGTAACAGGGATTTCGAATTTTGCCTAATACAAGCATGTATGATGCAGTTTTCGTAAACCGCGTAATAAATGAAATCTAAACAACAATGAAGAGAAATAGTGATGATGGAGGTTTGTCACAAGGGCCGATGAAAAACGTATCAATGCAGACAGATTGCTACACGACACATTAATAGTCATTTTGTCACTTCAATAAAACTTTGTCGGATTCACTATGCATGGTGTAATTTCAGCTCTCATCTCTAGAAGATGTGTGGTCCAGGCCTGGTGGTGGGGGTGGGATTAGTAGTGTATTGTAGCATGGTGATGTTTGGGAGAAGGCTGGTGTTAATGTTTTTGTGGTTTATGGTGTTTTGCTTCCTAAAGCTTATCGTGTTGCTAAGCCCACTACTGATAATGGCAATGTTAAACAACAAAGATAACCAAGTAACAAATGTATATTCTTTTGCTGCTCAAGGTTGAGTCTTTTGAAAGAAGTCTTATTTTCTTTGGGTTTTGAGTTGTTACTTACGGTTTTTTTTTTTATTACATGCTTAGATAAGTTGATTAAGTGAGGTTTTTAAGGTTTGTTGGTATTATATTTTTGGATATTGTTTTATTTTTCATTTTTGTTATTCAAAATTAGTTGTTTAGGTCAAATTTCAATAGCGGTTCCAGCGATTGTTGTGCTACGAGAAAAGTTGTGAAATCTCACTGCCGAACCGAGGAAACTGACCCTGGTAAATTCCTCAGGAAATGTGAGAAAACCGAAGAAATATTTAAATATTGCATTGGCATGTGATTTTCTCCTCTTAATTCGGATTGGAGATTTTTTTTCCTCCCCTGTATCAATTTATCGTAACTGTATGCGTGCCTTTTGTTGGAACCCATTGTTATTGGCTAATTTTAGTCTTCTCATAGCTCTAATTTGCTCAGTTCAATTGAAATAAACCCTAGAGACATTGTTTTTATCTTTATTTTTAATATAGAGTGCATAGTTGTTTGACAACCGTATATGTGTTCACGCTGGATAAATGCTTTCAATCACATTTCATGAAACAGTTCGCTCCAATATTGTTGTTTTGAAGATCGACTTTGGAAAAGCATTGAAAGGGGAACTTTGTGCCAATTTTTAGTTGTTTATGTATCTATTGGCTTGTTTTTGACTAATTGACAAATTTATTTGTTCTTCTGTTCATTTCCCCCTTTATAGTCTTCTGTGATGCTTTCAGTATCAGTTAGAAAAGATGTAAATCTGGGACATTTGAGTATCTAATTTTATTAAACTTCTTGAATTCTATCTTATATAGCGTTTGCTTTCTTATGGGTATCATATGGAGAAGAGTTGTTTTCGGTGAAAGAAACCTCGGTTTTCTGTTTATGTTGATTATTTCACTAGCTTACAGTTCATTAATTTCTGAGCAGAATGGCACCTGGTAGAATACCCATCACATGTGCACTTGTCTATGAGAAAACACCAACAAGAAGAATTCACAAGGGTGTGTATTCAACATGGATGAAGGTATGTTATTTTCAGCGTTTTCTTGCGGTTTTAGGGTTATCAAAATTTCCGATATGCAATCACTTTCAATTAGTTTTGCTTTGTATCTGAAGCACTCTTTTGCTTCTTTTCAAACCTGAATGCAATTCCTTTGACGGAAAGCCGTGACTGCAGTTGGGCACCGATTTTTGTCAGACAGTCAAACTTCAAACTTCCTACTGACACTAAAGTAATCGTTATAATGATTGGCCCTGGTGCTGGTTAGGCTCCTTTTAGAGGATCCCTTCAGGTTTGTTCTGTATATTTTAATGTTATTACCATGCTTTTGTTACGTGTTTTAAGCATAATATTAACAGAAAATTAGTTTTCCAGTAAAGACTAGCCTTGAACGAAGGATGAGCTGAACTTGCTCTTGCAATCTTACTTGGTCATGCACTCTTTTTTGGATGAAGGAACAACAAATTGGTTAGTGACATCGTTGAAACTATTTTTGATTAGTGAGGAATTAAAATAATGAGGGAACAACAAATTGGTTAGTGAAGGCTTGGAGGCAAAAATATGGAAATGCTACAGCTTGTAGTACATGTTGTACCACTTTTATTGATCATTATTATAAATACATTAGAAATTTATCTTTACCATTTGTAACTGGAAGTGTTTTCAAAAGAGATGGGCATGCCCTTAAATTGTGCATTACGAAACATCAAGCCGTTTTTCAACATGGATAAATACTCTCTCACCCGAATTCCGATTCTGATTCATATGTTCAAACGGAAGCATTTTTCCATTTCGTACTATCAATTGTGCATTCTAAAGATTGTAATTGCATTATCCTAAGCATGATAAAAACCATCTTGTTCTTTGATACATGACTTCAATTTCTTTCCAAATTTATTTTAATGAACCTCTTTCCAGGGCCGTATTGCCGTGCATTGCACGGCAAACCCCACTAGTATATATATAAGTTTAAATAAGGCCTGACAGCCATTTACCTTCGGCTTGCCATTCCATTTCTTCTGAATTTATAACCAAACCTTTTTCTACTCCATTAACTTTATTACACCTAGAAAAACTCCACCCCACTTATCTAGATACATCCTCCCCATAACTCCACCACACAATTATTTTCTTTCCCCAATACACGTCTCTTTCCATTCCAACAACTCTTGTACATTAAAAGTCTATTCTTTCTCCTTTACCCGATAAATGCCTTTCTCCTACCAGAAATTGGAAAATCAGGTTGTGTCAGGCATGACACTTGCAAATCAGGTCATGCCTTTTCTGACATGGAAAATCAGGTAAACGTAAGGATCTCTACGTTCAAACGTAGAGATCCTTACGTCCAAACGTAAGGAAATTCAAACCAAATTTCATACAAAAAGCACTCAAAACAGATTCCTTACGTTTAAACGTAGAGATCCTTACGTTTGAACGTAGAGATCCTTACGTTTAAACGTAAGGAACGTATGGATTCCTTACGTTTAAACGTAGAGAAATTCTTGTCCACATGATTTTTTTTTAAATTTTTTTTTTATTTTTTTTTTCCTGAAAATATAAGTCGATAAGTTTTGGAAAGAATCATGAAGAATGGACAATGACAAAAGAAAAAATATCAATTAAGTAATCTGACAAAAAAAAATTGTGTATAAACAAAAAAAAGAAAGTAAACGGACGAATTTAATTTTTTTTACATAAAAGATAAATTTATTTTAAAAAAAACTGTATGTGCCCGGAACTATAAAAAAACATTAAAAGAAATAAAATATAACGCATTTTCACCCATCAATCATTATAATGCACATTCATTTACTTATTATATATAGACAATGTGCTATCACATTAAATTTCCGTATATGAATCCTATAGAAGATTGTTTGTTTCAGAAAGAAAAAAAAAATAAAATAAAAAAAAATTCATTTGAACAAGAATTTCTCTACGTTTAAACGTAAGGAATCCTTACGTTCCTTACGTTTAAACGTAAGGATTCCTTACGTTTAAACGTAAGGATCTCTACGTTCAAACGTAAGGAATCTGTGTTGAGTGTTTTTTGTATGAGATTTGGTTTGAATTTCCTTACGTTTGGACGTAAGGATCTCTACGTTTGAACGTAGAGATCCTTACGTTTACCTGATTTTCCATGTCAGAAAAGGCATGACCTGATTTGCAAGTGTCAGGCCTGACACAACCTGATTTTCCAATTTCTGTTCTCCTACCCCAAAACATCTTTATTCTCTGCAAATCTTAGATTGAAATATCAGAGCTCCTCTTCTACTTCTCCGCATATCTACAACGTCTCTCTTCTATTTTTGGTTAGAAGATGAGTATTTTTTTTTGTTTGTTTCTGTGCTTCCACTCTTTGCGTTTTTGAAGAAAAAGATCTGTTCTTTTCTGATTCGCTGCAATACTGAGCATCGGAATCCACCATGATGCTACCCAACGAGCTGATGTCCCTGCAAAACCGATTCTAGTGCCGTGATGGCAGAGAAATGAAGAAAAGCATCAGTCTTTGACGCCTTTTTCAAAAGCTGAGACCGATGAGATGAATACCGAGGTCAATGATGCCGAGAAATAAAGCTTTATGCATTCTCAGTCATTAAAGGTACTATCTTTCTTGTCTCTACTCTAATCTGGTAATATCTAGTCGTTTTCTTCTCTACATGCTCTGTAAATTGAGTTATTTGTTTAAAGATCGAATCTTTCTGTGTATATGTGTTGTCGCATATTTTATCTCTGCAATTCGAGTCAAACCTTTGATTAGTGACTTAATCATGTTTAATCTGAATGTAATCTGTGTTGATCGACTCTTCTTTCTCAAAAATCTATATAGATCGAAATTTGCATAAACCATGTTATTTGTTGTTTAAATGACTGCTAAAATGTTTAGTGCATCCTCATTTCTATTGCACGATCATAATCTGAAATGATGTTATGTAAATGGTAATATGGATGTCCTTGTCTCGATTAAAATACATGCTAAATTAGTTTTCTTTTGGCCACGTCTGAATGCTATCATTTTTATATAGACTAATATATATTATTATAGTTGGATATATTTTTAAATAAAAGAGTTATCTATTTGCATGCATACGTGTGTATGTGCATATTGTTTTTATAGATGTTCCTTTATAATACAGCACAAGTCATGATATTTCTTTTGTGAAAATAATAGATTAATATCTCTTTTGCTAAGACCCGTGAGTACCCTCTTTCTTTTGTCATGTCATGTGTTATAGCCGTTGCCTGTATCTCTCTCTCTCTGTGTATATGTGAAAATGACAGATCTTTGTTTGACTAACTTATAGTCGTTGGTTTTGTCTGGACTTATAGAGCTGCATATTTTATTATAATGCTTGAAATCTACTAATCTGTGTATTAAGTGTGCAGTATATATATGCCCATCTCTACACTGAAATAACCAAGCAATTACAGATTGAAAAAGCAATTGAAAGAAATTGGAGCTTAGTAATTGCAGGCTCACAAATGCAATGAAATAACCTTGGTCAATCTCTTGTTCTCAAACAACAACTCAAAGTCTCTCAAGGTGTTCTCAAGAGCTTGAAACAAGTGGAGAAGCTTGGAGCTAGTAGAAGCAAGTAGAGTAGGAGTTAGGTTTGAGTGTTTGAGAGTTATTTCGGAGTGTGATTTGTGAGGCACGAACATTGTAAGTGAGGATAGTTTTTTGTAACACAAACACTTGAGTGATATACTTGTATAAGTGAGGAATTGTGTTAGAAAGAGCTGCTGCACTTCCTGTTCGGGTTCATCAAGCCTTGTAGAGGCTGCTCCTACTTGGTGGTGGTTCAACACACAAAGCTGTGTGTGTTGGGATGTGCTGAAGGACCGGGCTGTTCGAGAGGCGGTCTGCACATTGCTGTCCTTACGGAGCTGTAGGCTTCGGTTTTTGGTAACTTTTGTATAACTCTTGTTACTTAGTAGATTTAGTATAGCTTGGCCTAGTTGTACTTGAATCTACGGTTCAAGTGTTGTTCTAAGCTTGGCTTGGATTAACACTTGGTTTGATTCAAGTAAGACTTACCACTTGTGGTTGTTTCGCTTGGATTGTTTGTTTTCTGTTTTGTTTCTCACTTAGGAATTCTGCATGCTAGTCTAAAGAACTAAAACCTGCAAAGTGTTTGTTTCACCTTATCAACTTAAACACTTGGGCTGAAATCTGCATGCTAGTTAATTCAACCTAACTGAATTAAAATCTGCTTGACTGAAGCATGTTAGGATGAACTAGATCACCTAGACAACTAGGATAACTTAGCTTTCATATAGTTAAATTAAACAATCTTCCGCCTGTTTAATTGACTGAAACTAAGTTGGAACTCTGATTTATGCTTTAACTGTATTAGAATCGAAAAATCGGTAATTACTCTATTCACCCTCCCCTCTAAAGTAATTGTTTGCGCGTTTACGGTCCTACACTTTCATGGCAGAAACTTCAGACACAACCACCGCAACCTCTACTCCGTCATCCTCTACCCCCTCATTCTCTCCTCCTTCTACTACACATCTTCTCAAACTCACCCGTCAGAATTATCACCTATGGCGATCGCAAATCGTCCCATACCTTCGTGGTCAAGGAGTATACGGTTATGTCGACGGATCCATCCCCAAACCGGCTGCCACCATCACCGCCGCCAATGGTCAGACTTCACCCAACCCCGACTATGTGAACTGGATTAAGCAAGACAACCTTATCTTATCCACCATAATCTCCTCCCTTTCTGAGGAGGTGCTTATGCAAGTATACACAGCTACGTCGAGTGCCGCAAACTTTTACGAAGTCCTGTTTCTCCATAACGCAATTAAGGTTCAAAATTTGATTCAAAACAGAAAAGATTAACACAGTCTACAAATCTGAACATTCATTTAAAGAGTAAAAAGGTGTTTATCCGAGTCGAGTCCAATACCAATACTTTTTTCCAAGATTGACATCAAACCAATAATATCAAAACCAATTGGATCTAAAAACTTTCTCCAACATTTATATCAAAACCATTAGATCGAAATCAATTGGATCAATATACTTTATCCATATCCAAAAGTGAGATCAAAATCAATTGATCAAAATGTGAGACGAACTTGATCAATTCCGATGGTTCTTAACCTTCCTTCACTCGACTTCTTGAATTCTCATATTAACTCCAAGATTTTTCTCAATAAAAAAAAACAAAAACAAAAACAAACAAATAAACTCCAAAGATTGAAACTTTTTCAGAACATTCCGATGGTTCTTAACCTTCCTTCGCATGCTTCTTGAATTCCATTCATACTAACTCCAAGATTGAAACTTTTTTTTGAAACCTTAGCCCCCTGCACCAGTGGAGACCACCATAATAAGATAATAAAACCATAGTAAATTTCCCCCTTTCTCAAATTGCCTTAGATTTAGTAGTAGTATCTTTTTTAGCATATATAAATTGAAATCTACACTCACATAAGAAGACCAAGACAGCAAGTAAGCAAAGCAACCAACCATCAATGGTAACCAAGTGGAGCTGGTGCCTCCTTCAGTTCTTTACCCTGGAAATGGATATCCTGCATCAAGAAAAAAAACCACACAACCGATATTGTTGAATCCCCTTTTATACATTGCCAAATTAAGTTCATCAAATAATAATAATGATAATGAAACAACTCACAGAAGCAAAATGATTGACATCCCGATGGTGAGCCTCATCTGCCCGGATGACAGTGATAACATCTTTCATCTTTCAGAGTTGCATCCTTTGGCAGCCTCCAGTAATCGATTGCGATTGCAGGAGCAGGAACATTCTTTATATAGCCGTACTTGCTTTAAATACTCGGTATAAGAATGTATAGCCGCTTTTTTTTTTTGAGGGGTGGAGATGCCGCTTTGATGGAAGGGTTTGCTTTGAAAGGGATAAACAAAGAGCTGCCCTTTGTAGAGGGACGGGAATTGTGGATGGAAGTTATCAGCAGAGAGCGTGAAGGAAAGGATCGTGGGGAAGTGGGAAGTTGCCGGCTGAGGTTTCTTTTATTTTTTGTAATTTTCTTTAGGATAAACCGGGTTTAAAAGGCTGAAAATCGGGTATGGGTCGGGTCAATTGACCTATTGCGGGTCAATTGGCAGTTATTCACTCGAAAATATTAATATCTATATTAATATTTTCAAGTGAATAACTGCCAATTGACCCGACCCATACCCGGTTTCCCTGCGTCTTCCCCACGTCCTTACTCCCCCACGATACTTCCCCGATCCTCAGTTTTCCCCACTCCCCTCAAAAAACTACATCATCGGGTAACTTCTCCACGTTCTCCTACAATTAATTAATTTATTCTCTACACACCTAATTCATTTACATTATTCGGCTACCTTTACACCCTTCCAGAAAATCCTCCATCCCTCTCTGCTTTGAACTTGAAACGGTTCCATTGAAACCCACTCTTGCCTTTGCCTTTAATGTCGATTTGATGCAGATTTCATTTCTGCAACGTGTTGATTAACACGAAAGCTTGATTCGGTGCATTCAATTCGCAAGGTGATATCTTTCCGTGTTAATATTGTTCCTTATCATTTATTTTCTGATTTGACATAGATGCTCTGTTGATTTTGTGTCTAATACGTTTTTGTGAAGGATGAGTATGAAAGGTTTAGCCTTTCTCCCGATTCGATGTTGATTCTAAGTATTCGGCCATTATCTTTGTGGATCCACAACTTCTCCTTCGATGGCTTGGCGCTTCTGGTTTTACAGATACAACGTTTTGTGCAACCACGTGCTATAATTTGTATATGGAAGGCTCGGTGCTGTAAACCTTCCATTTTTGTGCTGATTCGATGCATTTATCAAGCTGATACGCAGCTCCTCAATATTCTGACGGCTTTGCGTACTTCCGTTCCAAAATCGAACTTTAGCCTATGCTTCAATGCTGATTTTCAGGGGAGTTGTCTGTCCTTTTTTTCCTGAGTTATTATCCTTGATATTATTCTGATTTGATATGGACGTTTCCTGATTTTGTGCTTAAAATATCTATGGAAGGTTGGCTGATGTGAAGGTTCCACCTTTATGACGATTTAATGCCAATTCGAGCAGTCATTTTCCGATTCCGAAGCATTAATTCCTGTTTTTCCACATGCCCTTCAATTCAGGGAAGTCTCTACCATTTCTATGCATTATTCATTCATATTATGCGTTAAAATCGGTATGACATGAATCTGAGCGGAATGGTGCAAGTATTTTGATGAACTTAATTTGATTAAGAAGTTCTGTTTCAATGCAACTTGAAGCTACCTTGGTTTTGTGGTTTTGCTGGGATATTATTTCACGAAAACCATATTTACGATGTACATTTGCAGGGGTGTCGATAATTTCCGTTGAGAAAATCTACGTCGTCACCGGTGATGACGACGGAGTCCGGAAATCGGGCTGATTTTGCAGAGCTGTCGATTATTTCCGTTGAGAAAATCTACGTCGTCACCGGCGATGAAGATGGAGTTCGGAAATCGGGCTGATTTTACAAACCACGAGTAAGAGGGATTGGTGAAACCTTATCATAGTTTGTGATTGGTTCTTAAAGAATACTTGGTACACTTTTGTCCTGTGCAGTTTCAATTCTTTTGAAGATTTTATTACCCAGAAGGGGATCCTGATGTTGTCTCCATGAGTAAGAGGGATGTTCATTTATTAGAACCTGATACATTCGTCAATGACATTATCATCGATTTTATATAAAGTAAGTGTGTTTCGTTTTTAGTTTTGGAATCAACTATCATGCACCTTGATAATGTATTGATTGTATACGAATGATGATCGATTATGATCTGTAACGATGATATCGCTGTCAATTCTGAATCGTATCGTTGGTTTCATTGTCAATTTTCATATGGTGTCGTTCTTCAGCCAATAAGTTTTTCTATCCCAATTTCAGCTCCGACTATCTGATCTTTGGTGCTTGGTTGTTATATTTTTCATGGTGCAGACCTGTGCGGCAATTCGCAAGCGATCACTTAATTACCTACATTCTCTTAGTGCCACAAGTAAATTGATATCACATTTTCAACTCACACCGCCGTCTGCAAAGTTAGCTACCTATTTTCCTTAGGTTAAGTTAATTGTCTTCTACTAATACTATTCAATCCGAAAGTAAGGCTGATAGTTTGATCATTTTGATTCAACTAATTATTTCAATTTGATGATTTGTAGATTTATAAATTTTTCGTGAAGATTTTGGTTACATAATTTGTGTTGTGCTTAAGTCACAAAATCATGTCATCACATATTCATAAATTTGTCTCCTATTTGTTCTGTTGTACGTATGTTGTTGACCACAGATTAAGAGTTGCAGCAGATGTGAATCTCTAAACCATCTGCAACACTTTGAAATTGTTGATCAAAGATGTATTGGTGTTTTATAACCCATATGGTAATACTCTTTGTATTATATTTTCTTCCTGCTTATTGACCGGCATCTTCTTTCCGTTGTTGAATACGTTTTGGGCATGTGGTCAATTAGTATATGACATTTGGATATTATGTTATTCCTTTACATTGTAATGTAACAAAAGTTTTTATGTTGAAGGACCTCGGGGGATTTAGACATGAGACTGAGTTTGTCGATGATATTGATGATGAAGATATTCTTCACGTCCTCCGAACGAAGAAAGTTGATGTGGCAACTGATGAAGTTGTCTCCAGAATGATCCAATGTTTGTAGTTCTTGAGGCACGTCAGCAGTATCGCCGCATTCTCGAAAAATACCGTCAAGCTAAGGTGTTTATGTAGTCTTCTTTTGCATTGTTCCTTACCATTGGAATTTTTTGGAAGCATACATTTTAGAAAGAACAGCCCCCATTCATAAGCGAGAATTATACCATGAAAGCATAATCTTTTTGTATTGAATCTTGCCTAGGACATCATGTAAGGTATTCTGAGTGAAATAAATATTTTTGCATGTTTGAGGTCCAACCACTGTACCAGGTGGATAGATGCGACGAACTATTTTGCCTTTCTCACATAGTTGCTGTGTGTAGAGATTAGTTAAATGCATCATATCAATCCACTATGATATGATAGTTTGTATCGTAAAATTTCTGTATTTGCATTAAATATTTTGGAGCTTGCTAATTAACGAGTGGCACGTGTGTTTCAAAAATTTCCAGGGAGAGTTTGACGAGGTGGAAAGTAGAAGTGCTGCGACATCTTCCGAGGTTCTAGCGTTCATGATGATGAATGCAGTTGAGCGTTTGCGTTATGATTATGTTTATGCATATATGAAAAATGATTAATTAGTATATAGGGTTTCTAATTAGCCACCAACAAGTTCGTCAACCATCTGTAATTATGGCTCATGCAAACGTCTACACTTCATTATATATTAATTACTGAGGAGTTGTACACGTATTTAATTAGTTTATTATGTGATCATACTTTTTTTATTTAAATTTTTAACAATTATAGTCGTTTATTCCGACAAAAAAACAATTATAGTCGATAAATTGTTTACTTCCCTCTTTGGTTCGAGAATGTCAAAGTTTCTGTGTACAGAATGTTGATTATAACGGATCAACAAGGGGGCACGTTGATGGTGCAATGTCTAGGAGGTGGCGATTTATTCACTGGACAAGGATGGATGTGGTCATAATCAGGTGCAACGTAATGTAGATGGTGTTGGAACTCAAGAACATAGTCAGTAATGCTATAGCTCAAGTGGGGCTAATGTGGTGTACTGAATATTATTTTTGGTCGGAATTTGTAGATAAGAATTACAGCACCTGCAGCTGCAGTGCCATTATCATTAGGTAGAAAGATGACATACATTAATCAAATTCATGGAAATGTTGAATTCGCTAAACTAATGTTCAATTTGTTTCGGTGGCTGAATTATGGTCGTGAAACGTATTTTATGAGCAATAACTGACATGTGAAATGTAAATATTTATTCATAAGTTTCAAATACAAAAACAATATTTTTCCTTAATTTATGTTGTCATTTTTCCTCTATTGTTTAATTTCAAATTTTACATTCGCCCGTGCATTGCACGGGTTTCATACTAGTCTTATTATATATTTTCAAGGAAAAAACTGTCAATTGGACCCATTTTTCCCAATTGACCCGCCTTCAACCCGGTTCAGCATAAAAATAAAAATAATAACCCTCAGCTAAAATATTCCCACGATTCCTACGTCCAAACCCCACGTCCCCACGTCCCCACTCCTTCCATGGCTCCATCCCATTATCACAAAAACTTGAAAAACTGTTTCTGTGCTAGCCCCTTCCCAAACAAATTTTTTTTATCAGCCATTGAAGTTCATCGCCTCCTCAGTCCTCTCCTTCATTCTCTGCCGCCGCCTGCCTGCTTGCTCGCGCCACCGTACTGCTGCATCATACTCCCCGGCTGTGAAGAAGCAAGTATATCCTTCAGCGGTTCAACCTCATTTTGACCCATTAGGTGAATTTCAGTTTCAGATTTTATATTTTGTATTTTTTTCCTGGATCGAGCCGGCCGATGCAATTGCTATAATGCAATCTTAATCGTATTTATACAGCAGTACTTACTTTTTTTTTTTGGTTGCTTTTTTAGGGTATGCAGATGAATTGATATGGGTGATTGTATTCCTTAATATTCCTGTTCTGAAAATTGCAACCTTAAAAAGCCACCATCTTTAAGATTAATGTACCCTTGAATGAAATTTAAAACACTGTACCTTTGAATATGGATTTCCTCCAATCCAACATCCCATGTTTCTCAGAACCTCCTGTGCTAGATACCTTTTTAAAAAAATGTTTCTGTGTTTCAATTTTCAACACGAAACTTCTTCACTCCCCTTCTTCACTCCCCTTCTTATCCCCTTCTGTTTCTCATCGGTTTTTTTTGTTTTTGTTTTTGCAGTTTGTAGCTATGAAGGGAGCAAAATCCAAGGGAAAGGCGGATACCAAGTGAGTAAACTGATATCTATGTGGTTTCGTTGATTTATGATTACATCTGTTGTGTTTTTGAACTGGTTGTTGATGTTTGTTAGGCTTGCTGTGAAGAAGGACGCCGGAAAGAAACCGACGAAGAAAGGAAAGGCTCCGAAGGATCCAAACAAGCACACAAGGCCTGCTAGCACTTTCTTTGTCTTCATGTATGATTTCGTTTTTCATTAATTTTAGATCTAAACGATGATTTCACTGTTTAAAGAGCGATTGAATAAATCATAAATGAATGTAAATTTGAAAAACTTAGTTTTTGCAATGTAAAGTTAAATAAATCATATATGGTCACTTGAAAAACTTAGTTTTTGCAATGTAAAGTTGAATGTTGTGCTTTATCATATATGAATAAATCATCTTGGTTGTTTCGAAGGCAAACGAATAAGCAGTTTGTGGAAAATCGGTTGATATTCTCCGGTGAAATATTGAAAAAATCGGAGATTTCGAAGGCAAACGAAGGCATGAAATATTGCAGGTGCATTTACTTATGTAATTTACTTAAATTTCTCTTTATCGTCAAAGCTGTAGTGAGAGATAAGTGGAATGCATGAATTTTAGGTCACAAGAGACACTAAATTACTGTATTCCAAGGCTTCAATGTCCAGGTTTCAACTTTTTGTCAAATGGTTTATAGAGAATGCTTATTAGATGTCTTTCCCGAACTTTAACATATTATATTTTGCATTAAAATTGTATTCTGCCTCAAAGGCTGCTGTATGACTTTCCACGGCGGTATTTATTTTTACCGATGTTTTCTTCCTATCCTTTTTGCTTTTACAGGTATTCATGATTTATTCTTTTGTGCATAAGTTAATTGTGGTCTTTAGTTTTTAATTGGGTATGGGAATGTTTGATATTTAAGTTAATGGGATACTTTGCATGTATTGATTTATATTCTTGATTATGACAGGTGACTTTCATGTCTTTCTTCCCTTTTCCGAGAATGTGATGTTTCTTGCTGAGAAAGGTTATGGAAATTCAGGGAATGTGTTACAGGGTGAAGCGGATGAAGTGGCTATACCGGTAGGAGTTTTCGGTGAGATGTGATCAAATTTACAAACTTTTCTTTTGATGAATCCATTTCTTTCCCGTTCATGTAAAATTTATGAGAGGTTAATGATATCAAAGAGATATCAATGGGAAACATTAAACGAAATTTCCCACTTAAACAAGTCTCCCATAAGTTCCGTAAGAAGCTTCGGATAGTCTAAACCCCAATTGCATCCAACATTATTTTACTACCACAATCACACTTTATGAACTATCTAAGCAGCTTTGGCATCCTGATTATTCAAATTGACACTTCACAATTTTTATCTACAGAACAACTGCACATGCTTTGAAGAAGACGGGATATGAGGATTCAGACTTCAAATTGTTGGGATTGGAGGTCCAAGTGTCATTTCTCATATCATTTTACAGTTTAATTGCAATGAATTCAAGTGATTTTTTCACACAAGTATAGTTACAGGAAATAGCTGGAAGGTAATGAACTTGCATTTACACTCTGGATTCTCTGCACCCAAGAACTTACACTAGAGTAGTACCTACCTCTACCGGAAATCATATTCCCATAAAAATGGATTCCGTTTGAGTTAGTCTACAAAATATTGAACATATTTTTTGGAACTTGCTAGATAAGTCTTTTATTTTTTGGGGGTATGTTTTTTGGTTTGATCTTTCCTCAATTTTCCTTAGCCATAGTCCTTTTAAACAAAATTGTATATACTTTTTTTTTTCTTTTTTTTTTGTCATTTGTAGTATGATGTTAGTTTCAATGTTACATATGTAAAGCAAAAAGTGTGCAGATCGATTTTGTTTGCCCTGTTATTTTGGATTCAACAATGTTTTAATCTATGAAGCATTTTAGTCCAGATCGATGTGCAAAGGACATGGGGTAGCTTACAAAGATTTTAGCAATGGTATGTTGGCACAGGTAAGTTTGTGGTTGCACTTATAGATACCCTAGAATTTACATGTTCTTATATCTTTCCTTTTCAACCAATATGGTGTATTATCACTGTCCCATTTGTTCAGTTATAGTTTACAACAACAAGCTTCCCCAAATGTGAACATTTATTGATTCTCCAACACCAGCTTTCGGTGGTGGCAAGTGCCATCGATTACTTTTTCCAGTAGCGCGATTTGCAGCAATCTCATGGTATGCCTTTTGAGTTGTGGTTCATGGGTCTATTCCATTTTTTTAATATATAAGCAATTGGATGTAGGATTAGCATAAAAGTAATGCAATCTGGAAATTAATAGTTATAGTGCATGAGGAGTACCGAGTATATTCTCATATGCATTCAAGATGTGGACATTGATGCCATTTGTTTTCAATATACTGACTTTTCGAATGAAAATCTTTTTCATCCCATTCATGTTAAACAATTTACTGCATCATTTCTTCATGTTCTTGGCCATTTCCCTGCACTAGAGAAACAACCGGCTCATTTAATGCGGAGTAGTGTAGCGGGCATGGAAAGTGCTTTGTAGATCGGATTTGCAAGAAAATTGAAGTGATATTTTACATTTAAATGTTTCACCTTTAGTTTGCTGCAGCTTATCGGTCGATCTCTTATGGCATTGTTTTGGTAATGTTTTGATTTTCTTTGGTTGTTTGTGTAATAGTTTTATCAGTGATCAATATATGAATTCCTTCCGAGTGGTTCGTACCCAAAATTATTTTACACTTTTTCAAAATTTCCGGGCTCCTTACTAACATTCTGTGTTTGATTATTAAAGTGTGATATGATCTTTGTTGTTGCTTCCTCACTCAAGTTTTAGACGAGGAAATTGATCAATTTTGTTGGTTGCTTTGTCACTTGCTCAATTTTGGCCCATTCTAATTAATAGTTATTTTGCAGATTGAATGGAAAGAGAAATCATGCCAACTAAAATCTGCCGTTGTATGCAGTACATGTGGTCATAGGTTTCAGGAAGTGGCTCGGGATATCTTTCACGATGTTCATCACTTGCGTCAATAATAAAGAGGGTATGGTGTGAGAACAAAATACGTTGTGTCCCATAGTACTCGCGATTTGTTCTCCACTTTGCTACGGTACCATGGAATTGTATTCACAAAATTGTGGATATTTCTGTATTGAAGGTGTGACGAAGCACGATTATGAAAAATAAAAAGCTTGACTACTTGGAAGCGTATGGCGAAATATTTGATTCACTACTTTGAATTAAATGTAATGATTATTTATACATGCACCATCTCTTTTTAAATGTAAGTCGTTATGATTTCAACTTGCAACAATGCATTTTTGTAGAATATGTGTAGTCATTTTTCATTTGGTACTCATTTTGAAATTTTATAGATGTATACACCTGATGGTTACATACACAGTTCTATATATACAGATCGATTTTTAAATATAATCGTTAAGATCGACGGCTTCCTACTAGTAGATATTAATATTTTCGAGTGAATAACTGCCAATTGACCCATTTTCCTATTATTACCCGACCCAAACCCGGGTTCCCCTCTTCCTCCAAAAAAAAAAAAAAAAAAACTCCTCCAAATATGTTTCTCACGTTTTATCACATTCTAATTTACACAGAAATAACAAACCTTCAGCGCCCCACTAACCTCAACCTCAACCTCTCCCCCACTAACCTCAACCTCTCCCCACTAATGCAACTAGCTAATTTTTCCCTAAACGCTGCCATCACCATGGAAAAAACTGAAACCGGAAATCAAGAAAAAAAAACCCAGTCTTCATAAGCTTACCAATCCATCCCCACTTTCTATGAACCCACCATCGAAAATAGAACAATGAAGGAGAGCAACCGCCGATAAAATTATTTTGACTGCATAGTAGATTATTGACGACGGGAATAGGCTGATCTTGAAGACGGAAAAGTCTACTGCCTTTTGAGAAGATACATTATTCGGTTTAGTAGGAAATAGATACATTATAGATACAGTACTTTTCCGAATCGAAACAATTCATTTTACAGTAGCAGAACCTTAAGACGAAAAGGTTACTTTATTTTGCTTTTTCTTTAGAATCGCACTTCAATTTCATGCTGGTTTCTTCCTTCTGCATTTCATTTGTAAGTGATTAATTGATTGCAAATGATAATTACGGATGTTGGGGTTGAAAAAATTACAACCAAGCACTCGGATGGGTTGAGATCTCAGCCAGATTAGATGTTGTTCAGATTTCGGCCTTCAATTATAGCAGATGATGCAGTTAGTTTGGAAGAGTGATGCCATTGTTATTGTAATGTACGAGGTAAGTGTGAAGAGTGATGCCATTGTTATTGTAAAGTACGAGGTATTTTTCTGACAGGGAAATGGGATGGGGTGGTTTCTATGCAAGATTGATCACGGTAGTAGATTAATTTGTAAAAGAAATTCCGGATTTTGGGTTATTTATCATTTTAAAATTCTCATTCATTTAGGGTTACTAATTTCCTTTCTATCTTTTTGATGATGGACAGGTTGTTTGATGAAGAATTCAGGTTCTGAAGACCTGGAATCTTGCTTTCCTTTTAGGCCAGAATGCCAAGATGATATGCCCAAGACAACGCGCTTCAAACCTAGGGTCTCTTATATTTTTGTTATTTTTTTTTGTAAAATTTATTAGTTTCAAATTCTTAAACTTTTGCTTCAGATTCTTATGAGTTTTCATTCAGAGAAGAGACGATGTGCATCAGTGCTGTATGTGTAAAGTTGTATACAGTGTTGCTTATTCTGTTTATCCCTCCATTTGTGCCCAACTATTCATGTGCCTGCGTTTAGGCCCATTTTATAAGCTGCTAATTTGTGTATGTTGTCAGTCAGGCAAAACTTTGAGTAGAAGAAAGTGGGAAGCAGCGTTCAATGAAGTGGTCAATTGGATATGACAGGTGTTCTTCAAAGAATCCAGCAAGGGGTGAAGTCACTTTTTTTCTTTCTGATTTCTCGAGTGAAAATTTTGAAAATTGCTTTTTAAAAAAGCTTATAATTTTCGTTCATGTTTGAGCTGGAGAAAGAACAGCCCTTTGTGGTTTTACACTGTTTTAGATTTGTGACTGTGAAGATGAGCATTAATTGTGATTTTTATTTTCGTATCTACGTCAATACATGTTAGGGTGTTCATCCATCAATCAAAGGCGAAGTCTGGGAGTTTCTTTTAGGTTGTTTTGATCCCAAAAGCACTTCTGCAGAAAGAAAAGAGCTCATGCAACGGTGAAGGTAATTTTACTTATTCAAGGAATCAGTTGAGCTTAAATTTCTTTTGAACACTAATATACCTCTGTATAGTCACTGTGTCATGGTCTACGGGAGGGGATGATGCTATAGTGGTTTTGAAATTTGAATTTTACATGGATAAATTTACTGAACGCATGTTTTCTGTTGAGGGTTTTACGGAACGCAAGTCTTCTGAATCGAAACAATTCATTTTGCAGAAGCAGAACCTTAAGACGAAAACGTTTGTTTTTTTTTTCTTCCTTTTTCTTTAGAATCGCACTTCAATTTCATGGTGGTTTCTTCCTTCTGCATTTCATATCGTTCAATGATTATTTGGTCTAATGCTTCAAAAAAGTTTCTGCTTCTCCTCCTTTTTGATTTCTTTCACATTGATTTCTTAAACATTACTTTCTTTTTCCAGGAAACGAAGAGCAATCGATATTGTCCGAAATAGTACCGTAACTACAGTTCACACAATTCAAGCAGAAAAGGTGAACGTTTAATAATTCTGCCATGTTTTTCTTTCTGAAAAAGGGTTGCTTTCATGAAATAGGGGCTGTTTGGATTTATCATGTAAGTGGTTCTTTATTACACTTTCTTTATGATATTTATTATGCTTTCTTTATGAATATTCATAGACGAGAGCCTCTACACAATACATTGGTCCACAACATCTGTTCAAACATCTATGGTACATGCTATTGTTTTTTTTCTTTACGTATGTTAACTTCTCAGTTTTTGGTATGTTTATTGGGCACTACGTCCATTATTGAGAATATGCTGTTCGATATGCTTCACCACTTAAGTAAATCGCAATCCGCTACATTTGTAGAAATATCCCAAACCAAATGTTCTCATTTATCTTTCACTGGGTTCTACTACATTGCTTACCAACAACAGGTTGTTTGAAGAGTATGGCTGATTTTATTATAGACCAACTTTACTTTTTTCCTTTGATTCTGTGGTTAGCCAATTGGGAGTTTTTTTGAACGTGAGGAAACTTTTATGGTTGGAAAAGCCTTTTTTATTTTTCATTTTTTGTGTATTCTTTATTTGTGTGAGTGTAAATTTTCTTAACGAGTGTTCTGAATTCTGTTGTGCACCATTCTCTGTTGGTGGTGATGTATCAAGTATTATTAGCAAAGATAAAGTGATTAGATTTTTTCATGACAGTAGTTGACGCGTTCTTTAGAATGTTCATCCAGATCCACTATACTCATAAACTCATACTTAGATATGTATATTTGCAAAAGTTGTTGTTTCTCTGTTATTTCAGCAATTCCAATTTCTTAGCGATGCTTCCATGTATCATGGTTTTTGTTTAATGTGTATGATGCATGTGTTCCATTACCTCACAGGCTGAAGTCGGGAAACGGTCCCTTTAAATGGCCAACTTACTTTCATATTTTTTTCTGTGTTGATAAATATCTCCAATCACTTGATTTTTTTTTGTCACTGTATAAGAAATTGAGTGTAATTTTCGGTTAATGTGATTCCTCATCACATTTCTACACTTAGCTTCCTATCCTGCTTACATTCTCCTCTTGCTTGCTTTTTTATTTTATTTTAGTGCATACTTATTTTCCCCCTGTTCTTTTAGAATAACGACACGTTCTTTTTTTTTAAGTTAATCTGCTTTTAGGCATACATGCCTTAGTTATATTCCGTTCAGGCTAAATAATCTTTTATGTTTAGGATGGAGCAAATGTTGCTTCAGTACTTTTATCTCTAAGGTTTCTTAGTATTTTGCATGGTTGGAGAAAATGCAGCCACCATCTTACTTTGATGCTTTTAAAATGTTTTTTTTAGCTCAACCTATATATACTTTAGGTTTATCTACTTAAATATTTTGGTAGTATTCATATACATTTTTAAGAATTCTTTTTCTTTTTCTTTCAGCATTCTTTGCTCTACTGTTTGGAGATAATTTTCTTTATTTATTTTTTAAAATTTCTACTAAGCAAAAGGCAGTGGGTGATGTATTTGTATGATTGGGCTATTGTGGTTTTATTTTTTAGATTTTATAGATTTATACCAATTAGCTCAAGACGAATGATGTAGTTTATGATTGTCACAGGTTTCTCTACTGGATGTCGTGCTATTTTTTTACCTCCTCTGTTCATCACATTAGTTGGTTTTGCAACTTCTTAACTTGAAGAGGTAATAGAGTAAAACTTGCATACTTAAATGTTTTGATTCGTGATTGCACATAATTTGTTATTGCTCAAGTTTCAAGCTGCCTTCAAAATCTACGTTTCTTAAATGTTTTTTTTAATGTTTTTCAAAATCTACGGTTTCTTAATTGTTTTTTGAGTTAACAGTTTCTTATTTGAACTTTTTATTTTGAGTGTGATTTGATCAGTGTTGTTTTACTTTTTGTCTTTATAGAGGCATCGGAAATTGGGAAACTATAATCATCGTATCAGGTTGTATCTGGAGGTACTACCTTTCAAAATTTTCTTTATTTATCCTATTGTTTCCACGATTTGTTGGTATATCAGTTTTCTACATATGTACGGTGTACGTGATAGTGTAGATGAACAATAAGGTTCAATTTCCTTCATTTTTTTTGTTCAGGCGACTGTCGAGATTTTCGGATGGTGGAACTTCTATGTCCCACAACCGGTAAAAGTGTTCATATTATGTGTTCATCTTCTATACAAATTAAAGCATAGAGTGGTTAAGTGTCGAACTTATTTGCAGATTAAAGTCGAGCATAGCTGGGGAAAGCTTAGGCACTGTGCAAGAGGTGGTTCTGTTGTTGGGAAGTGCTATTATGTTGCAATGCGGGGATTCTAATTCGTTAATTGATGCATAATGTTAATGGATGTTGTAAACATTAGAAAGACAAGTAGGGACATTCTTACCTGACTTCTTTTTTTCTTACATGATTTATAAGTTTGTCAGCTAATCCTATTGTGTTGTGAAGCTAAGGTTGCAGATTTTTTTGTAGAAGAAAGACCTTTTATAGGTAAATTTTGTTGATGAAAAATAAAAAGGAATAGATATGGGATGTTTCCTCCTATTTGTATGCTGACATAGATTAAATCTTATGCTATGATTTATAGATTGGTTTATCTTTATTCCTTCTGAATATTTATATTTTTTGGATCAAATATTCTAATAATCACCGTTGATATCTTATCAAAATGCTTTTGCTTCAATTATGTGATACTTTATGTTCTTTTGATGGTAAATGTGGTTTTGGAAATTGTTGTTAAAAATGGTTTTTTTAGTGACTTTTTTTGGTATACCCTTTCACATGAAATTTTATTACTCATTTTCATATTTTACGCCATCCTATGCACCGCACGGGTTTCATATTTTTTTTATTAACCATTATATGTAAGTTTCTTTAAACACAATCTTTTTTCATAACATATTATTTTTCTTCGATGTTTACTTTTTAAATTTAACGTTCTCCGTGCATCGCACGAGTTTCCTACTAGTCTATATATATTTGAAAGCAACATTTAACCCAATTACCCGTTTCGACCGCTCCAAACCCGGAAAAAAAAACCCAATTATATGCGGATGATACGACGTAGGTTAACCAACGTTAACCAACACGTGCGCGGAAAAAAAGCAAATAAATCCCAAAAAAACAAATATATCTAGAAATATCAGCAAGTATAACATCCGCCAAATTAGCAAACAAATTATATTCAATTATTTATTCAATTGAAAAAATGGATAATACTCCCTCCATTTCGAATCCCTAACTGATTTGATGAACAAATTTAATTAAATCAACAAATTATCCGAAATCGGTCAATCGGTTTCGATGCGGACGGATTTGAAGCGTATAACATCACATGTCAGCAAAAAGAAACCTACAGCATATCACTTTCATTTTCATATTTCATAATCTTATAATGCTTGCTGATCGAATTCCGGAAAAAGAAGTCTGGTTGCTTGCTGAATTTGGGAAAAAGAAGTCAATTGGCTATGTTATTCACATGAGAATATGTTTTATTTCTATTCTGATGAATGTTGAATTGTCTTTGATATTTTTTCCCAGGGGCATGTGCGTCCTTACTGTTTTAATTGTTTTTTTTGTTTTTTTTTTTGTTCTTTTGATCAGGATTTATCATTCCCCATTTCGTACAGGTGATCTTTAGCATGATTCATACAGTTTTAATTTTTTTTGTTTTGTAAATTAGTCCTTAAATGATTATTCATTACTGTAAGGATTGACTTTCATTTCGGCTGCTACTTATGTTAGAATTTCATGTAAGAATTTCACAGGTCAGTGTTAAGGACTATCATTGTTGATCATTTGGAGTACTTCGGTTGTTCAAATGGATTGCGACGAAGAACAGAAATGCAGAAATGTAGTACAAGAGTTGAGACCAACACAACTGAAATTTCAAGCTATTTTCACCTAGAATGCGTACGTAGGTCCTGCTGAGCCCTTTTATTCTCATTGCATTTTCCCCAGTCAAAACCAACGAAAATGTTATTATTTTGGCAAAACACTCCCTCAGATTATCTTGAAAATTACCTATAATATTAAAAAGGAGAAAATCAAATGATTCTTAGTTGCCTTCCCTTTAACTGGGATTGCTTTTTTTGTTCGCTTATATTTCATGTTGTTGCTTCGATTCATTCAACATTATGGTTTGACGTTTTAACTTACTTATTCGAAATTCCCACACAAAGATGACTTTGATTGTTACGTTTGGTGTTTTGTTTTTCAAATCACAGGTAAGTTATTTAAACAATGTATTTTCCATTCATTATTATGATTCGATCCCATATCGAGGTTCCTTTTTCCTTTTATACTTTTCCTATTTTTCCTTTCAGGTTTTTACTCATTCTTCACTACTTATATGTTCTTAATCCATTGTTGTTGAATTCTATTTTTATTTTTTCAAATTTGAGTTCAGTGTTTTGCATTTTGAGTTATGAAATCTTCTAAAAATTTTATTCAATTTTTTTGGGCCTTATAGCATGATCTTGGCATTCGATTCAGATATACGAATCAACGGTTACCCATATTATCGTTTCTGCAACTCAACAGATACATACATATCTTAAAATTTCATCGCCGAATATTTTCTCCGGTATCTTCTCCAACCACTTAAGCATTTGTAACATATTTCATTTACGTCAACCACTTAAGCATTTGTAACATATTTCATTTACGTCTCCCTCATGCTATTGTAACAAATTTCATCTACGTCGCCATCAATTAAAATCTTTTCCGATCTTTTCTAATTGCAAATAAAACAAATTTTAATCAACGAAAAAGTTAGCGTTAAATTTATTGTCATCTCCTTGATCTATGCTCTTTTGTGAAAGAGAGCGATCTAAGGTAAGAAATTAAGAGTTCAATATAATGTCATCTCCTCTGCGTCTGTAAATTCATGAAAGAGAGAAACGAAGGTAGGAAATTGTGAGTTAAATTTACTGCCATCTCCTCCATCCAGTTTCATGAAAGATAGAAAGAAAGTAAGAAATTGGCATCCATAATGACGATTTGCTGTAAATTTTGATTTTTTTTTAGATTTGCATTGTTTATTTTGACTGTAAACTCATCCACATGTAATATCTTGGATAATTTTAAATATTGATGTATTATCGATCTCCTCTATGCAGCTTCATCAAAGATGAGAGGTAAGAAGTAGAAAATTGGCATCAACAATGGTGGTATGTTGTAAATTTTTTGTTTTTTATATTTGTATTGTCTATTTTGAATATTGATAGATTCATCCACATGTAATTTTTGCAGAATCTCAAAGGTTTTAAGTGGCAGAGGGGTTGTGATAAATTAACGTAGTTGCATGTTTTTCCACTTAATGCATTCACGATTCGCTGCTATTTTTTTTTCTTCCTAAATTTTTATATTATTTTTTTATTTACATGAAAACTCTCCTCGATTAGTCTGTTAACACTGTCGTATTTGAAACTTTTAGTAGTCATGTGCAAAGCAGGACAAATATATTCTTCAGAAACCGCCGTCTACAATCGCGAGTATGTTTTATTATAACTATGAAAATTATATTTGCTACTTTTGTATGGGGAATTAGCACTCATGATTTACTGCTATTTTGTCCCTTTTGTGTTTTATTTTATTATATTTACCTGAAAAATCAAATCTAAATAATGGTATATTTTTAGTTTTATACTGTGCAGGAATGTAAATGATGCACAATTAATTGCTTCACATTTGTGAGGATGAAATATGTCAAAGAACCATGATGTTTATATTTGTTGGGAGCTTGACAGCGTTAAAGTGTGTACAAAGGAGCTTCAGTATTTGGATAATCTGCTACAAAATGGATATCCAACTCTAAGTCAGGTAAGTAGTCTAGAGTATATATTGTTATCGGAGTACAAGACGGCAGCATGTCCGACTTCTATATTATTGCACTCCAATTCTCACAAGAAAGTAATATAAATCAGGTAGAAAAGTGAGGAGGAGTCACCTGAAGAAGAACCCCCTCCCCGCCGGGAAAGAGTTTGATTCAGATATTGATCCGCTAAGGTCACCGGAGACACCCCTCAGATTTTTCGATTTAATCCATTGAAAATGTACGAATGTATGTGTACTTCAGGAATTTACACGATTTCATTTTCTTTTTCTAATATTTTTTTTCCGTTAAAAGTAGTTTATGATTGAAGATCAGTAGTTTTGATTAGCCAGTTGAAAATAAGAAGTAATGTAATTTCAGTGATTATTGCAAGAGCATTTGAAGAAATGAACGTCACATTATATAGCCATAAACTATTTGCTGTGCAATAGTTGTGTCCATACAATAGCCTATTTGAACAAGAATTCATGTGTTACAGACACCAAGCGTTTGATATGATGATCAGATCAGCGCAGTCAAAGAGTGTGTGAAGTCTTTTGGTGTGACACAACTATTGTAGAAGGAGTATTAAAAAAATTGCAATTATATGTTTTGTTACTTGATTGGTAGTCAATTTTTTTTTGAGTCGGACTGTTTTTTTTTTTTTTTTTTTCCTTTTAAACAATTTATAAAGAAATGCATTTTCATCTCCGTTGTATCTTGATATAAAAAAAGATTGTATTACTTTAATGCAAAATATTATTTGAATTCGATTTTCACATTTTGTATAATTTACATTGTCTTAGATATTAATTCACGTTGTGTTAGTATTTTCGTAGAATGTCATTTTATATTCATATGTATTTTCGATGAGCAATGATGCATTATGTTACACCAATGCATTAATTTACTTAAGGAACTCCACATGTCATGAATATTGCACTTATTAAATTTTGATACAAATTCACGTCCTAAATAAAACACGTATTCTTAATTTTACATCACCCGTGCATTATGCACGGGTTTTTGGCTAGTAATATAAGATATATATATATATATATATATATATAGAGAGAGAGAGAGAGAGAGAGAGAGAGAGAGAGAACGTGGTAGTCGGTACTTAGCAAAGCCACAAGTTGTTTCTTGACTTGAGCAAAGTCTCATAAACTTGTTGACTTGCAGGATAATTACAATTCTGTACCAAAATAATATAAAATAATACATATTTCTATTATACAACATCTCAATTCAAAACACTCCACACCAAAGATTTCTATCCATTTATCTATAACATTAAAATATTTATTTTAGATATAAAACACCTAAAAGAACATCTACTACAAGTGCACTTAGGTGTTCTATATCTAAAATAGAAATAGAAAACAAAAAAACTGGTACAAATATGATCTACAGCAGATGGGCATATAGAACAACACTATTCACCATACCTAAATATTTTTAGGTATAGCCCATCTGTTGTAGGTCATATTTTGACCAGTTTTTTGTTTTCTATTTCTATTTTTAAGTTGGACTAGCGGCAGTGGTAGTTGAGTTTAATAGGGATTCAATGACACATTAAAATTACTATAAGAATATGTTTGTGTGCTAGATTAGGAATAAGTGATTCAAGGTTAATATGAAGTATTATATGGCATAAGTGTGCTAAGAGATGTAGTACTTGATTAGTAAAATGAATATGTGAAGTTTAAGTCAAGATTTCATATCCCGGAGGTAAGGTGAATACGTAGGTTGTGGTGATTTTGTCCTAAATATGGAAATTCTTTAATGATGGGAAAGCAAATGAAGAACCCTAATTTATCTAGGATATTAATAATTGGACTGGCATATGACACGTAAATTGTAGTGTAAAAAAAATTTGGGTAATGTGATTAGACTGATCGTAAATAGAAGATAATAGTAAACTTAGGAAACATAAAAGGTTAGTGGTTCCAAGTCAATGAATGTTAATAATAGACGGAATTTAGGATGATTAAATTAAACGACTAGTGGTACCCTAAGCATGGACTATATAACAGAATTAATGATGATGGATACATGGAGGCCTTGAAAAAAAAAAATTTATTTAAACCACTTTTGATGTGATATCAAAACAATAATGACGGCCTGATACATACATAATGCACATCGGACTCCAGGTGAAAGGGTGTTAGATTTAGCAGCTTTTGAAGAAGAGTATTGCTGAGCACTAGCTCATCCCAAGTGGTTAGTCACCTGGGTTTACCCTGACCTCCAGTGGGAGGTCCAGGGTTCGAATCCCCTCCCCCTCCTTTCGTAGCTGAAAAAAAAAGAAAAAAAAAAAAGAAGAAGAGTATTGCTCGAGGCAAACATTATAGAAGTCATATCATCAAATAGCATAAATAGATAGACAAAGTTATTAAGAGTATTGCTCGAGGCAAACATTATAGGCAAACATTATAGAAGTCATATCATCAAATAGCATAAATAGATAGACAAAGTTATTAAGAGTATTGCTCGAGGCAAACATTATAGAAGTCATATCATCAAATAGCATAAATAGATAGACAAAGTTATTATACATTTTGAGACTCTTTCACCACATACACTCCTACCGTGTATGTAGAGAGTAATATATAAATATATAGACACAAGCCACTTAAATACTACCATCATGATTCTCCCGTGCGTGCGAGAAAGGACACACTCACAAACATTGCCTTATCACATCAATCCTAAGGGCTAATCCAAAGAGCACATGGCTTAAAATCCATCATTAAGACCGCCCCAGGAGGTACAGTATGTAATCTGCCAATTTGACTGTTTCTTCATTGAAACGCCATTCCTCGTCCAGAATCTTTTCAATCTTTTCCACGCACTGAGCCTCAACAATCAACTTTGTGTAAGGGTTCGGAGTAGTAGGACAAACATCGCTGCCACCAAGTTTCTGTTTTGAACTCCCAGCATCCAACACATTTTCCACAACTTCTAAACCGAGATTAACAGTGCGGGGATTCGGAGAAGAAAGAAGATTGCATACAGGATTTATCATCTTGCAATCATTAACTAGGTACCTAGCAACAAAAATAAAGGAGATATATGATGATACATAATAGTTAACAAGACATCAAGATAAAAGTAATAATAGAGCTATATATATATATATACTCGATGGTTTGATTTTGCTTAGAGGCGGTAGCATTTGAAATGGCCTGTGCAGCCTCCTTCTGTAGATCCACGTCAGGAGATTCAAGGAGCTTCACCAAAGGACCCAACAACTTAGCATGCATCACCATCTGTTGTCACCCACAACAAGATTTGTCGTTAAATTATATATTCTACTACAAGGCTGCAATACAATCACCAATGTTACTTTTCGGGATCCCATCCCATACCCTAAAAAACAACATAATCATCAGCCATTACAATATTTTCAGGGGCAAAAGACACCAGGGGTCCCTTAACTATTCATATAGTAAACTTTTGGCCCCTGAACTTTTTTCTTTCTTTTGACAATTTGGCCCTTCGGAGGGTTGCACACTTTCACACTTCTTCCCACACCTTCGTTCCTATGAAGAAAAACCACATCAAACCTCCATAACCACCCTATGGAATTTCCCAAAACCACATCAAACCTCCATAACCACCCTCCGGAAATCCATCAAATTGCAAAAGTAACTTAGTTTTGCATCATTACCATGATTAAGCTATTTAAATGGGTCCAAATTTACTTCACTACTCATTGTTTGAAGATTCGTAAATTCTAGACACTTAATTCTATCCATTTAACTACACCATGAAAAATCATTTTTGTTAGGTTAATGTAAAATCAGGGGAAGCAATCTTCTTTAGTCTCCGGACCAAAAGGCTGAAATCTAACCAAAAGTTACCTAATCATACACACACACACACAACGCAGAAGCACCAACTAGAATTGGATTGATTTAGTCTGGATGCACATTGACATTACATCATTTTGTGCTCAGTATTTCAGTCGAAGAACTCTCCAAAGCTTACCTCAAAAAAAATATTTAAAGAAAAACACGCGGTAGCAAATTCTCAGAGTATCTAATTGGTGATTGTACCACCCTTAAGTATTTTAATATCTAACATATTACTGAGAATCGAAGAGGGCATATTTATCATCTCTATGTAATATTTCTCAGCACAATAAAAATCAGATTTTGGATGACAAGAAATCCGGTGCACCAAAAGGTAAGAAGAGAATTGCTGCAAGCAAGGACGGAAAATTGGCGAGATGATGGCTAAATAAGGAGGGATTAGAAAGGAAAAAAAAGATTGGAGATGAAAAGAAACGCATAATAATGGCGATTGGGGAGCTGAAGAAAATGGGAGGAAGAGAATGAAAGATTTGCAGCAAGTGTAAGAAGAAATGGTTGGACATATGAATTGACACTTTCACCCTTCTAAAAATAAGTTCACACTCACATCAACAAACGGAATATCCTGAAGCATATTCTTTCGAAATTAAACGCAAGGGCCAAAACCTATCGTTATTTACTTACGGAAGGGTTAATATGTTACCTTTTAAACTGTTGAAGGCTAAACTAATTTTAAAAAACAAAAGATTGGGGCTCAAAAGTTTACGATCTGAATAGTTAGGAGGGGAGGGGAGGGGAGGGGAGGGGAGGGGAGGGGGTAATCTTTTGCCCTAATTACAACCAGGCAAAATGTAACCGACAGATGCACCTTAATTAGAAATGAGGCTTAGGACATTATAAGGGAGGTTCTATCGGCACCCCACTTTTTACTAGTGGGAACATGAAAAGAGAAGTGTGATAATGTCAAGCGTCCTGAACTTCAAGCAATACCTGTATTTGACACCCATTTCCACGAAGAATGCCGCAAGTCGCCCTGCAAGCTTCCCTCTTGATATACATATACATGTCTCCGTCTTCAGGGTCTTCGTCTTTAGTGTCTTCAGTCAACAAGGTCAGCAAGTGTCCAAGTGCCCCGTTTTCAATTAAGGCCTACAACACAAGAAAAAACTTGCTAAGATCCTTGGCCTCAAGAATACTCATCGGCTAGATAAGAAGAGATTGCAATATACAGAAGAGTCCCAACGGCTATAAAGTCCTAGTTGAAAGGTGCAAGGGCTATGAACAATGAAATCTGGCCCAATGCACGGCAGATTTCACTTAGGGAATTAGGAGCCCTAATTACATAGATTAAAGCAGTAAAAAGGGTCTTATTAAACTAATACAACAGATAATAAACCCTATATTTTTACAATTTAACTTTGAGAAAATGATAGAAAATGCTTAGTTGCAAGCTTAGGCAACAAAGGTCCTGTATCATTTACACATGACAGGATTGATAGAACTAGCCAACTCTGCATACGGCATGCAAACATTATTGAACATGGAGAGCTGTAACAAATTGAACAACATTTTTGACATGTGGAGGTAGGGAAAATACAGCTCGACAGACTATGAATTATGAAAAAATGGAGGGCAGCTATCAAGAATACCTGAATGTGGGTCTCTTTTGTAGGAATGCGACTAACTGTCAGGAGTACAGGAATCTGCACCCTACGAGAACTATGACTGAAACAAAAGATATCACATTCAATACAATTAGCAAAGGTACGGAAGGAAAGCATAAAAGCACATTAATCCATTTTGCACTCACAGGAGGTGTTTAACAAGTTTGGGACAGAGACCAACGTCCATCAGAGCATCTATTTTGCCAAGTGAAATAGAAGAGAGGCCATGAATAGCCCAGCATGAATAGATCAACACTTCCACGTCATCACTATGCAAAAGACACCCAAGTGTTGAGAGAACCGATTTCACCTGACAAAGTCACAAAAGCGTCAATTATCAATCTCTCAAAATACACCACCATCACACATAGTTATGCAACTGACATGCTGCTTGCCGGGGCCTTTTGATAAGCCATCGAAGAAGTTTGACAGTGTCCATGTGGCATTTCTCAGCATTGAAAGTTTTGCATGCTTCCCCAAATTTGCATGCTTCTCCAACAGTTTAAGCAGAGGTAATAATGCCCCATTGCTTAGGACGAGGTCACGATCCACAGGAGAATCACAAGCAACAATTCCCAGGGCCAATACAGCCTAGACACGCATAAGAATTTTCTATGAGCCAAAACCTAACTTTCAAAAGAATTCATGTATGTACATTAAAAAAATGCTATTTTAACCTTTTTACCTGCTCGCATAAATCGTCACTGGGAGAATATAACAGCCTGACAAAACAGGGCACAACCTCACGAACAAACTCTGCCTTAGTATCTGCACAAGTTCCATAAGCAATCTTGACGAGAACCCAAGCCGCCTCGTACTACAAAGGATTCAACCCGTAAACAAAAATATATTCTTAATATGAAGATTGACTTAAGAGCCAGTTGTGTACAAGCATAAACCTGAAGCTCTAAGAAATCATCTCTCGTGAGGAAATTGACAAATCGTTGAAGAACTCCAATTTTTGTAAGTGTTTTGGGACATTCTCGCTCTGAATGCCACATGAGAAGAGATATAGGAAATATTATCACATATCATCAAATTCATACAGAATTATTGGTATGTCTAATATACAAAACAAGGCTACAAATTTACCAATTGAGAGTAATTTTTCAATCTGGGTAGTTGCCTGCAGCTGCAAATTAACATCTTCTGAGCGAAGCATTGAAGCAAAGCCCGCTAACTGTAATCATAACCACAACACACGGGTTTATGACCCCAAAAAAATACTTGGAAAATAACGAAGTTCATAGAAAACTAATAGGCAAGAAAAAAATGCACCAAAATAACCAGTCAATTATTTCCCTACCCAGATTCATCATGTCCATGTCAAACACCTTAAACATCATCTAGATTATCACGCACACCCAATGTCATTATCAAACCCAAATAAACCTATCTGCCATCCTTTGGCATCTCCAAATAATAAAACATGATTTGAGCAAACACAGGGTGATTTGAGACTTTGCTAATCGATTATCTGCGCTAAACCTGTTATCCTTGACCAAAAACCTATTATTAGGTGGCTGGAAGTAAACATCATACTATATATTATTGCAAGGAAGCCCACACACAAATGGAACAATTAAGACTGTGGAAAAAGAAAAAAAAATCTGCAATACAATCACCTGCACCTGCACCTGCACCTGCAGCTGGACATTACTGTCAGAGGTATCAGGGGAGAAGGTCTGAGACGAATCAAGACCTTTGGTATACCACATACGATATTTCATCTCAAACATCCTCATTCGGATCTCATCCATTTGTTGCCCTCTTCTAAGCCTCCATTCACCCACATCAAATGACACCTTTCGGATCTCCTCCCATTGTTGCTCTCTCCTAGGCATCCCCACACCCAATGACACATTGTTGTAGTTAGCACACAATACCACCCTTCGTTGACTCGGCACCGACAACATCGTTCCTATTTGCACGATTCTCCCTTCGCGGATCAACAACCTAAAACCAATCCAAAGGAATCATCAAAACAAAAACAAAAATGAATCCAAAAGATTTGTTTTTTTTGAAAACAATGATATCTGAATGCGTTTTAAAATCTGAAGCCGAATCAAACAGATATAATCATGCAAGTTTCCAATCATCATCGGATTGTTGAGTACCTAGTGATGGTGTGATTGAATGCGTACACGCCAGAGCGGAAGAGCGGAAGAGCGAAGGATAAATTGTCGGGAAGGGTTTTTTTCTTTTTCGTTTTATCTGAGAAGAAGGGAAGGGTTTTAATTAGTAGGTATTTCTTTTTGTGATATTTACAGAGTGCGTTTTAATTAGTGATGATTAAGGAGTATTTCTTTTTGTGATATTTTAGATTAAGGAGTATTTCTTTTCGTTTTAATTAGTGCAACTCCAACCCATAGGTATCAAATTTTAAAATTTGATACCTATGAACAGTGTAAAGATAGGTATCAAATTTTCATCTCCAACCCAAAGTATTAAAATTTGAGTTTGATACCTACAAACAACATCTCCAATCTAAAATATCAAAACTTAGTAGTATCATTTTTTTTTATCCATTTTGATTAAATTTATGAATGTTTCAATAATATAAAAAATATTGTCTTAACTCAAAAAAAAAATAATGTCGTATTAATTAACATATTTTTTTACTTAACCATAATTTTTTTTAAAATAACCTAACAATAATTTTGAAAAACTATATACAAGAAGTAAAATAATATCCAAATTTACGATAATTAATTCTTGACTAGTCAATTCGCCATGTGGCGTGTCATGATTCGTTGGATAAATTAAAAAGATAAAAATTTTCAAAAATATATCCATCTGTCACGTGGCATGTTCTTGTTGGTCAGCAAGATTACGCATATCTTCTTTTACCAATCCACCACAAATAAGTTATCAAATGATCATGACACGTGTCATTGTATCATTGGTCGATCAGATTACAGCTAAGATTTCTTATCAACTTATCATATCTATATATAACATCTTATTACATCATTTCTTCACACTCATTTCAATCATCAACATATTCCTTCCCACCATTCATATAATATTTCCCTATTGTTTATGCAATGAATAGATTTCTGAAATTGGCAATGAAAAATGATCGTGAGGCTGCCAATCGTCGTGAAGAAGATGATGCAATGATGGTAATGTTCAATGCACAACAAGAAGAGGAAAATGGAAGATCATCCCAATGGGGTGGTTCTGTTCCCGGTCGCCGGTACATACGTCGCCATAGAGAGGAGTCACATGCACTATTGCATGAACAATACTTTGCGGATCCGTGTATGTACACACCAGATATGTTTCGTTCTCGATTCCGAATGCATAGGCCTCTATGCGAACGGATCATGCGTGATGTTGCAAACCATAATAACTATTTCATGCAGAGAGATGATGCCCTCGGTCGACCCGGATTCTCAACAACGCAAAAGGTGTTATGTGCTATAAGGCAACTAGCATACGACACAGTTGCAGATCTTTTTGATGACACTTGGGCCATAGCTGAGTCAACGAGCATAGATATATTGAAGAAGTTCACTCGATCTATATTTGAGGTATACGGAGAAGAGTATCTGCGTCGTCCAAACGCAAGTGACTTGCATCGGTTGCTGGCCAAAGCCGAAGAAAAAGGGTTTCCTGGGATGATAGGTAGCCTCGATTGTATGCACTGGCGGTGGAATGCATGTCCAAAAGGATGGGAAGGCCAGTTTACCGGATATAAAGGACGTGCGACAATAATTCTTGAGGCAGTTGCATCTTATGATACCTGGATCTGGCATGCATTCTTTGGACTTCCGGGATCCCTGAATGATCTCAATGTCCTAGTGTTGAGAGGATTTTGCATCATTTAAACAAAAGAAAATTTATAAACCCATACTTAGATGCAAAACTAACTCCTAACCGGCCAAATACCGGGTAGTTGCTAATATAGCGAGATAAGTAAGGGGTCGATCCACAGGGAATTGGGTTGTTGAATCTAACTTTATTAATCTTTCCAATTGTTACTACTAGTTATTACTAAACCTAAACTAAAGCGGAAAATAAACTGGACAGAGGATTATTAGTCCAAAGCCAGGAAGGACAAGAGTGATAAAAACGAAATAAAACTACCATCTATAAAACAAAATAAATAAACGAAGATGATCATGGTGGATAAACAATTGAACAAACAAAATCATCCTATCCAACAAATCCCTCTATCTCCTCTCCAAGATTATCTTATGCTGATTAACTAAAGATGTGGTTCACCTCACAAAGGTATGAATCCTACTTTCGTAGTAATTCGCCTATCAATCCCGTCATCTTTCGATCTATAGAGATTGACGCATACAAAACAAGGTGTAAGATCTTTCAATCTAATAACCTAGATAATTAACCTATCAACTTTCGTTATATCAAGGTTAAAAAAATCACATCTTTTCCATGGTGATCTACGGTTTAACATGACTCTCATCAAATTAAACATCAACAAGCAACGATCTTTCGATATGCATTGCAATGACAAATAAACATAGAAAAGATACACCTTTAGATAAAGATCATACAAACAAACTTAGATTAAAGAATAGAAAAACACGATGAAAAGGGTTCAAAAGCTTGAACATGCTCAAATTTCAAAATCAGCACAGCAATAGCAAAAAGAAACGAAATTAAAGCACCTAATTTAACCCGGATCACCCGAGCACAAGGCTCGGGTGACCGCCTCGAAGCTCCAAAAGAGTGGCTGCTGCTGCTCTCCTTGTTGTGGAGGAGAAATTATGAATGTAAGTTGAATTGTGAATCCCGAATGATTTGGGATCTGCCGATATTTATAGGAAAACAGTGGCAGACATTTTGAACGCCAGTTTGAGCATTTGAACTCCAGTTTGGTGTCCCAGAACGCCAGCTTCTATTCTCGAACGCCAGCTTCTGTTCTCAGAACGCCAGTTCCACCTATGCTGAGTTGTACGCATTTGATCTTTGTCATTATCTCTTAACAACCCATCCTTATCCTTTGTAACAAACCTTATCTCTTGGATATTCTAGATCATTCATGACTTGCCCTCCAAGATCTTATCCATGACACTTGTCCATTCCAATCTTTAACACTTGTAAGCTCCTAATTAAACAATGAATGATTCCAAAATGTAATATAATTCCAAAATAATAATAAATCATCATTTAAGCACTAAATTTGATACATTTTGAAATTAACTCATTAAAAATATCATTTGCTCAATATTTAAATATGAAGCTCGATTTCTATGAAAAACATAAGAATATGGGGAAAATTGATATAAAATATATCGTTAAAAATCGTATAATTTGACCGAGAACAACTCCCCCACACTTAGCTTTTTGCTCGTCCCGAGCAAAACAAAACAAAATCAAGACTCGAGACGTATAAACATTTATGCAAATATAAAACATATTCAAGTCGTTTAGAGGTTCACCCAGGTGTGTGTGTGCATAGCCATAATAAATTTCCACTAAAACCACACTTGAAATTGATTCAAGCAAAACTAGCTAACATCCCATTTAAATTAGAAATATAAAAACGATTATAACATGCACCTCACTAAACATACATACTCGAAAAACAATAATAGGGAGTATTTAAAATATTTCCGACATACTTAGAGGATAATCCCTACAACATATCTTTCAGTTTATACTGGGGATAAGATATACGATAACTATGTCTTATATTCAATTCATATCACTTCTCATCTAAGTTGATTTAATTATTTCTCATTTAAACACACATCAGAATGAGCTATTGCCCTCATAGTAGAATAGGACATTTCGAGATAATCCCCTACCTACTCAAATCATAAGGCAGCTTTTCCTGACTGTCGTGAGCTTTTGGTCATCATAGTGGTATAGGACATTTCGAGATAATGCCCTATCTCACTCCAATCATCAACCAGCTTTCGACATACTCAACTAATTCATTCATTAACTCAACTTTTCAAAAAACGATAGTTACGTGTCACTTATCACATTCAAACTTCAAGATATTCACAGTATGACATACTTTTAATTCTAAATACAAACTATTAAAATTTTCAAAATTCATATGAAAGCAATGAATCATGCGATAATCATCAAAAATCTCCAATCAAATGGGCATAGCTTTAAATTATAGCTCATCATTTACTATGGCACGTGAAAAATAGTGTTGGGTGAAACATCTAAATTTACTAAATATGCAAAATAAAGCATCAATGATATAAACTCAAACATAGATATGCATTTGTTCACTTGGGACAAAACAAAAATTTGAAAAATTTAGCACTTTTTCAAAGAAATATAATAGTATGGCAAATGAATGTAGATACCCATTCCCTCCCCCACACTTAAATTACAACATGTCCTCATGTTGTGCAGAATTAAAGAACGGTTAAAGAAACTTAGCTGATTTCGTGATGATCCGAAGATTGGCTGAAGAAGGATAGATAATCGACCCGCGTTTCCGAGGCACGAGATGTCATAGGTACTCCTCTCCAGATTCACTTCCAAAGATAGCTTGACAAACCAGCGATAAATGTACCTGCACCACTTGAAAAACATGGCAGTATCTCGGGGGATACGGGGAAAATCACAAGCAACAATAATAATACAAGCACATGGTATAATTGCTCAGATGGAAAAATCACCGCACAGTTAAAGCACAGGACATCTAAGCGTCAAATAAGCCACAGAAGCTTATAATACAAATAAGGCCCAACATGTGCATACAGGAATAATGATACATGGAATATTACAAAATAGTAGGGCTAGGTGCACTATATGAAAATGTATTACAATGCAGTCTACATGATATGCAATCTAATAAAAAATAATACTGACAGGCTCAGGCTGAGCAAGTTTGGAGGACAACTCTACAGTGACTACGGCCCGTGCAGAATCAGAAAAAAAACGAGGTAGTATTACGGAAACCGACAGTTAACTACACTCAAGAAAAAGAAAAATAGAAAAACAATTCAACTAGATGACATGCAACTAAATGATATGCAAAAATAAAAGAAAATAAAAGAAAGAAAACTAGCCCACTCATTTGCAACACGACATGTATATAATAAACGTCTACCAAATAATGACAGGTTACGATAAACGACAGTGCTGTTCATTACAATGCAGTATAGACGCGCCTTAAGACTCATCAAAGGTGATAGCATTATGGAAAACCAACAGTTAGCTATACTAAACAGATATAACTCATATGACGCGATGGTAGCAACGGAAAGCCGACAGTAGCTACCCATATGAATTACAAAATTAACAAGGAAACACGAAAGTCTCAAAGCTTAAAAGATTCATCACAGCGGTATGTAGCATACGGAAACCGACATTAGCTACTAAATAACAATAAGAACAGTTATAGCATACGATAACCGACAGTCACTATAACATGCCTAGATGAATCAAGTATATTATCCATTAGATTCAATTATTTAACATGGATCCGTAGATGGAACGATGTAAACATGCAAGTTCGGATCATCTACGTAACAACAATTAGCCACAGAAGCTCAAATTAAAGTATCCATATCAAATAAAGCATCAAAAATCAAGTTAAGAGAAATTCGGAACCTGGACGCAGTGTTGGACGCCCGTCCAACCCTTTGAACGTGCGTTCTGAATGTCAAACGGGCGGTTTCCTGGAATTTGGCACTGGACGGCCGTTTGACCATCAACCGGGCGTTCATCTGCAGGTTGTGACCTGGACGGGCGTTCACTATGCTTGGACGCCCGTCCAAGCATCGAATTTGGACAATATGCAGGAGAAACACAGCCTGCCTTCACTAGCTCAACAGATTATCAATCCAAAACCAACTATACATCATATACACACTACACAGCAGCCCCATCAAATTTTAGCACAGAGGATTAGATTGGAAAACATATAATTCACGTTTCATAAATTGAGTAAAAAAAACTTTTTGCACATTCTTAACCCAACGGTTATCGAAACACGGCAAAAATAAAAACTCTCAATTCAATTAACGCTACTTTTATTGAAAGAAAAATAAATCGTAACAAAATAGAAGAATTAACTCAAGTAGATCCAACAAAACACCGATTCCCCGGCAACGGCGCCACTTTTGTTGAGAGGATTTTGCATCATTTAAACAAAAGAAAATTTATAAACCCATACTTAGATGCAAAACTAACTCCTAACCGGCCAAATACCGGGTAGTTGCTAGTATAGCGAGATAAGTAAGGGGTCGATCCACAGGGAATTGGGTTGTTGAATCTAACTTTATTAATCTTTCCAATTGTTACTACTAGTTATTACTAAACCTAAACTAAAGCGGAAAATAAACCGGACAGAGGATTATTAGTCCAAAGCCAGGAAGGACAAGAGTGATAAAAACGAAATAAAACTACCATCTATAAAACAAAATAAATAAACGAAGATGATCATGGTGGATAAACAATTGAACAAACAAAATCATCCTATCCAACAAATCCTCTATCTCCTCTCCAAGATTATCTTATGCTGATTAACTAAAGATGTGGTTCACCTCACAAAGGTATGAATCCTACTTTCGTAGTAATTCGCCTATCAATCCCGTCATCTTTCGATCTATAGAGATTGACGCATACAAAACAAGGTGTAAGATCTTTCAATCTAATAACCTAGATAATTAACCTATCAACTTTCGTTATATCAAGGTTAAAAAAATCACATCTTTTCCATGGTGATCTACGGTTTAACATGACTCTCATCAAATTAAACATCAACAAGCAACGATCTTTCGATATGCATTGCAATGACAAATAAACATAGAAAAGATACACCTTTAGATAAAGATCATACAAACAAACTTAGATTAAAGAATAGAAAAACACGATGAAAAGGGTTCAAAAGCTTGAACATGCTCAGCTCTCAAAATCAGCACAGCAATAGCAAAAAGAAACGAAATTAAAGCACCTAATTTAACCCGGATCACCCGAGCACAAGGCTCGGGTGACCGCCTTTAAGCTCCAAAAGAGTGGCTGCTGCTGCTCTCCTTGTTGTGGAGGAGAAATTATGAATGTAAGTTGAATTGTGAATCCCGAATGATTTGGGATCTGCCGATATTTATAGGAAAACAGTGGCAGACATTCTGAACGCCAGTTTGAGCATTTGAACTCCAGTTTGGTGTCCCAGAACGCCAGTTCTATTCCTGGAACGCCAGTTCCACCTGTCCTGAGTTGTACGCATTTGATCTTTGTCATTATCTCTTAACAACCCATCCTTATCCTTTGTAACAAACCTTATCTCTTGGATATTCTAGATCATTCATGACTTGCCCTCCAAGATCTTATCCATGACACTTGTCCATTCCAATCTTTAACACTTGTAAGCTCCTAATTAAACAATGAATGATTCCAAAATGTAATATAATTCCAAAATAATAATAAATCATCATTTAAGCACTAAATTTGATACATTTTGAAATTAACTCATTAAAAATATCATTTGCTCAATATTTAAATATGAAGCTCGATTTCTATGAAAAACATAAGAATATGGGGAAAATTGATATAAAATATATCGTTAAAAATCGTATAATTTGACCGAGAACAACTCCCCCACACTTAGCTTTTTGCTCGTCGAGCAAAACAAAACAAAATCAAGACTCGAGACGTATAAACATTTATGCAAATATAAAACATATTCAAGTCGTTTAGAGGTTCACCCAGGTGTGTGTGTGCATAGCCATAATAAATTTCCACTAAAACCACACTTGAAATTGATTCAAGCAAAACTAGCTAACATCCCATTTAAATTAGAAATATAAAAACGATTATAACATGCACCTCACAAAACATACATACTCGAAAAAACAATAATAGGAGTATTTAAAATATTTCCGACATACTTAGAGGATAATCCCTACAACATATCTTTCAGTTTATCTGGGGATAAGATATACGATAACTATGTCTTATATTCAATTCATATCACTTCTCATCTAAGTTGATTTAATTATTTCTCATTTAAACACACATCGAATGAGCTATTGCCCTCATAGTAGAATAGGACATTTCGAGATAATCCCCTACCTACTCAAATCATAAGGCAGCTTTTCCTAACTGTCGTGAGCTTTTGGTCATCATAGTGGTATAGGACATTCGAGATAATGCCCTATCTCACTCAAATCATCAACCAACTTTCGACATACTCAACTAATTCATTCATTAACTCAACTTTTCAAAAACGATAGTTACGTGTCACTTATCACATTCAAACTTCAAGATATTCACAGGATGACATACTTTTAATTCTAAATACAAACTATTAAAATTTTCAAAATTCATATGAAAGCAATGAATCATGCGATAATCATCAACAAAATCTCCAATCAAATGGGCATAGCTTTAAATTATAGCTCATCATTTACTATGGCACGTGAAAAATAGTGTTGGGTGAAACATCTAAATTTACTAAATATGCAAAATAAAGCATCAATGATATAAACTCAAACATAGATATGCATTTGTTCACTTGGGACAAAACAAAAATTTGAAAAATTTAGCACTTTTTCAAAGAAATATAATAGTATGGCAAATGAATGTAGATACCCATTCCCTCCCCCACACTTAAATTACAACATGTCCTCATGTTGTGCAGAATTAAAGAACGGTTAAAGAAACTTAGCTGATTTCGTGATGATCCGAAGATTGGTGAAGAAGGATAGATAATCGACCCGCGTTTCCGAGGCACGAGATGTCATAGGTACTCCTCTCCAGATTCACTTCCAAAGATAGCTTGACAAACCAAAGATAAATGTACCGCACCACTTGAAAAACATGGCAGTATCTCGGGGGATACGGGGAAAATCACAAGCAACAATAATAATACAAGCACATGGTATAATTGCTCAGATGGAAAAATCACCGCACAGTTAAAGCACAGGACATCTAAGCGTCAAATAAGCCACAGAAGCTTATAATACAAATAAGGCCCAACATGTGCATACAGAATAATGATACATGGAATATTACAAAATAGTAGGGCTAGGTGCACTATATGAAAATGTATTACAATGCGATCTACATGATATGCAATCTAATAATAAAATAAATAATCTGACAGGCTCAGTGAGCAAGTTTGGAGGACAACTCTACAAAGGACTACGGCCCGTGCAGAATCGAAAATAAAAAACGAGGTAGTATTACGGAAACCGACAGTTAACTACACTCAAGAAAAAAAAAATAGAAAAACAATTCAACTAGATGACATGCAACTAAATGATATGCAAAAATAAAAGAAAAATAAAAGAAAGAAAACTAGCCCACTCATTTGCAACACGACATGTATATAATAAACGTCTACCAAATAATGACAGGTTACGATAAACGACAGTGCTGTCCATTACAATGCAGTGTAGACGCGCCTTAAGACTCATCAAAGGTGATAGCATTATGGAAAACCAACAATTAGCTATACTAAACAGATATAACTCATATGACGGATGGTAGCAACGGAAAGCCGACAGTAGCTACCCATATGAATTACAAAATTAACAAGGAAACACGAAAGTCTCAAAGCTTAAAAGATTCATCACAGCGGTATGTAGCATACGGAAACCGACATTAGCTACTAAATAACAATAAGAACAGTTATAGCATACGATAACCGACAGTCACTATAACATGCCTAGATGAATCAAGTATATTATCCATTAGATTCAATTATTTAACATGGATCCGTAGATGGAACGATGTAAACATGCAAGTTCGGATCATCTACGTAACAACAATTAGCCACAGAAGCTCAAATTAAAGTATCCATATCAAATAAAGCATCAAAAATCAAGTTAAGAGAAATTCTGGAACCTGGACGCAGTGTTGGACGCCCGTCCAACCCTTTGAACGTGCGTTCCGAATGTCAAACGGGCGGTTTCCTGGAATTTGGCACTGGACGGCCGTTTGACCATCAACCGGGCGTTCATCTGCAGGTTGTGACCTGGACGGGCGTTCACTATGCTTGGACGCCCGTCCAAGCATCGAATTTGGACAATATGCAGGAGAAACACAGCCTGCCTTCACTAGCTCAACAGATTATCAATCCAAAACCAACTATACATCATATACACACTACACAGCAGCCCCATCAAATTTTAGCACAGAGGATTAGATTGGAAAACATATAATTCACGTTTCATAAATTGAGTAAAAAAAACTTTTTGCACATTCTTAACCCAACGGTTATCGAAACACGGCAAAAATAAAAACTCTCAATTCAATTAACGCTACTTTTATTGAAAGAAAAATAAATCGTAACAAAATAGAAGAATTAACTCAAGTAGATCCAACAAAACACCGATTCCCCGGCAACGGCGCCACTTTTGTTGAGAGGATTTTGCATCATTTAAACAAAAGAAAATTTATAAACCCATACTTAGATGCAAAACTAACTCCTAACCGCCAAATACCGGGTAGTTGCTAGTATAGCGAGATAAGTAAGGGGTCGATCCACAGGGAATTGGGTTGTTGAATCTAACTTTATTAATCTTTCCAATTGTTACTACTAGTTATTACTAAACCTAAACTAAAGCGGAAAATAAACTGGACAGAGGATTATTAGTCCAAAGCCAGGAAGGACAAGAGTGATAAAAACGAAATAAAACTACCATCTATAAAACAAAATAAATAAACGAAGATGATCATGGTGGATAAACAATTGAACAAACAAAATCATCCTATCCAACAAATCCTCTATCTCCTCTCCAAGATTATCTTATGATGATTAACTAAAGATGTGGTTCACCTCACAAAGGTATGAATCCTACTTTCGTAGTAATTCGCCTATCAATCCCGTCATCTTTCGATCTATAGAGATTGACGATACAAAACAAGGTGTAAGATCTTTCAATCTAATAACCTAGATAATTAACCTATCAACTTTCGTTATATCAAGGTTAAAAATCACATCTTTTCCATGGTGATCTACGGTTTAACATGACTCTCATCAAATTAAACATCAACAAGCAACGATCTTTCGATATGCATTGCAATGACAAATAAACATAGAAAAGATACACCTTTAGATAAAGATCATACAAACAAACTTAGATTAAAGAATAGAAAAACACGATGAAAAGGGTTCAAAAGCTTGAACATGCTCAGCTCTCAAAATCAGCACAGAATAGCAAAAAGAAACGAAATTAAAGCACCTAATCTAACCCGGATCACCCGAGCACAAGGCTCGGGTGACCGCCTTGAAGCTCAAAAGAGTGGCTGCTGCTGCTCTCCTTGTTGTGGAGGAGAAATTATGAATGTAAGTTGAATTGTGAATCCCGAATGATTTGGGATCTGCCGATATTTATAGGAAAACAATGGCAGACATTTCGAACGCCAGTTTGAGCATTTGAACTCCAGTTTGGTGTCCCGGAACGCCAGTTCTATTCCTGGAACGCCAGTTCTGTTCTCGGAACGCCAGTTCCACCTATGCTGAGTTGTACGCATTTGATCTTTGTCATTATCTCTTAACAACCCATCCTTATCCTTTGTAACAAACCTTATCTCTTGGATATTCTAGATCATTCATGACTTGCCCTCCAAGATCTTATCCATGACACTTGTCCATTCCAATCTTTAACACTTGTAAGCTCCTAATTAAACAATGAATGATTCCAAAATGTAATATAATTCCAAAATAATAATAAATCATCATTTAAGCACTAAATTTGATACATTTTGAAATTAACTCATTAAAAATATCATTTGCTCAATATTTAAATATGAAGCTCGATTTCTATGAAAAACATAAGAATATGGGGAAAATTGATATAAAATATATCGTTAAAAATCGTATAATTTGACCGAGAACAACTCCCCCACACTTAGCTTTTTGCTCGTCCCGAGCAAAACAAAACAAAATCAAGACTCGAGACGTATAAACATTTATGCAAATATAAAACATATTCAAGTCGTTTAGAGGTTCACCCAGGTGTGTGTGTGCATAGCCATAATAAATTTCCACTAAAACCACACTTGAAATTGATTCAAGCAAAACTAGCTAACATCCCATTTAAATTAGAAATATAAAAACGATTATAACATGCACCTCACAAAACATACATACTCGAAAAAAACAATAATAGGGAGTATTTAAAATATTTCCGACATACTTAGAGGATAATCCCTACAACATATCTTTCGGTTTATCTGGGGATAAGATATACGATAACTATGTCTTATATTCAATTCATATCACTTCTCATCTAAGTTGATTTAATTATTTCTCATTTAAACACACATCGAATGAGCTATTGCCCTCATAGTAGAATAGGACATTTCGAGATAATCCCCTACCTACTCAAATCATAAGGCAGCTTTTCCTGACTGTCGTGAGCTTTTGGTCATCATAGTGGTATAGGACATTTCGAGATAATGCCCTATCTCACTCCAATCATCAACCAACTTTCGACATACTCAACTAATTCATTCATTAACTCAACTTTTCAAAAAGACGATAGTTACGTGTCACTTATCACATTCAAACTTCAAGATATTCACAGTATGACATACTTTTAATTCTAAATACAAACTATTAAAATTTTCAAAATTCATATGAAAGCAATGAATCATGCGATAATCATCAAAAATCTCCAATCAAATGGGCATAGCTTTAAATTATAGCTCATCATTTACTATGGCACGTGAAAAATAGTGTTGGGTGAAACATCTAAATTTACTAAATATGCAAAATAAAGCATCAATGATATAAACTCAAACATAGATATGCATTTGTTCACTTGGGACAAAACAAAAATTTGAAAAATTTAGCACTTTTTCAAAGAAATATAATAGTATGGCAAATGAATGTAGATACCCATTCCCTCCCCCACACTTAAATTACAACATGTCCTCATGTTGTGCAGAATTAAAGAACGGTTAAAGAAACTTAGCTGATTTCGTGATGATCCGAAGATTGGTGAAGAAGGATAGATAATCGACCCGCGTTTCCGAGGCACGAGATGTCATAGGTACTCCTCTCCAGATTCACTTCCAAAGATAGCTTGACAAACCAAAGATAAATGTACCGCACCACTTGAAAAACATGGCAGTATCTCGGGGGATACGGGGAAAATCACAAGCAACAATAATAATACAAGCACATGGTATAATTGCTCAGATGGAAAAATCACCGCACAGTTAAAGCACAGGACATCTAAGCGTCAAATAAGCCACAGAAGCTTATAATACAAATAAGGCCCAACATGTGCATACAGGAATAATGATACATGGAATATTACAAAATAGTAGGGCTAGGTGCACTATATGAAAATGTATTACAATGCAGTCTACATGATATGCAATCTAATAAAAAATAATACTGACAGGCTCAGGCTGAGCAAGTTTGGAGGACAACTCTACAGTGACTACGGCCCGTGCAGAATCAGAAAAAAAACGAGGTAGTATTACGGAAACCGACAGTTAACTACACTCAAGAAAAAGAAAAATAGAAAAACAATTCAACTAGATGACATGCAACTAAATGATATGCAAAAATAAAAGAAAATAAAAGAAAGAAAACTAGCCCACTCATTTGCAACACGACATGTATATAATAAACGTCTACCAAATAATGACAGGTTACGATAAACGACAGTGCTGTTCATTACAATGCAATGTAGACGCGCTTTAAGACTCATCAAAGGTGATAGCATTATGGAAAACCAACAGTTAGCTATACTAAACAGATATAACTCATATGACGCGATGGTAGCAACGGAAAGCCGACAGTAGCTACCCATATGAATTACAAAATTAACAAGGAAACACGAAAGTCTCAAAGCTTAAAAGATTCATCACAGCGGTATGTAGCATACGGAAACCGACATTAGCTACTAAATAACAATAAGAACAGTTATAGCATACGATAACCGACAGTCACTATAACATGCCTAGATGAATCAAGTATATTATCCATTAGATTCAATTATTTAACATGGATCCGTAGATGGAACGATGTAAACATGCAAGTTCAGATCATCTACGTAACAACAATTAGCCACAGAAGCTCAAATTAAAGTATCCATATCAAATAAAGCATCAAAAATCAAGTTAAGAGAAATTCTGGAACCTGGACGCAGTGTTGGACGCCCGTCCAACCCTTTGAACGTGCGTTCTGAATGTCAAACGGGCGGTTTCCTGGAATTTGGCACTGGACGGCCGTTTGACCATCAACCAGGCGTTCATCTGCAGGTTGTGACCTGGACGGGCGTTCACTATGCTTGGACGCCCGTCCAAGCATCGAATTTGGACAATATGCAGGAGAAACACAGCCTGCCTTCACTAGCTCAACAGATTATCAATCCAAAACCAACTATACATCATATACACACTACACAGCAGCCCCATCAAATTTTAGCACAGAGGATTAGATTGGAAAACATATAATTCACGTTTCATAAATTGAGTAAAAAAAACTTTTTGCACATTCTTAACCCAACGGTTATCGAAACACGGCAAAAATAAAAACTCTCAATTCAATTAACGCTACTTTTATTGAAAGAAAAATAAATCGTAACAAAATAGAAGAATTAACTCAAGTAGATCCAACAAAACACCGATTCCCCGGCAACGGCGCCACTTTTGTTGAGAGGATTTTGCATCATTTAAACAAAAGAAAATTTATAAACCCATACTTAGATGCAAAACTAACTCCTAACCGCCAAATACCGGGTAGTTGCTAGTATAGCGAGATAAGTAAGGGGTCGATCCACAGGGAATTGGGTTGTTGAATCTAACTTTATTAATCTTTCCAATTGTTACTACTAGTTATTACTAAACCTAAACTAAAGCGGAAAATAAACTGGACAGAGGATTATTAGTCCAAAGCCAGGAAGGACAAGAGTGATAAAAACGAAATAAAACTACCATCTATAAAACAAAATAAATAAACGAAGATGATCATGGTGGATAAACAATTGAACAAACAAAATCATCCTATCCAACAAATCCTCTATCTCCTCTCCAAGATTATCTTATGTTGATTAACTAAAGATGTGGTTCACCTCACAAAGGTATGAATCCTACTTTCGTAGTAATTCGCCTATTAATCCCGTCATCTTTCGATCTATAGAGATTGACGATACAAAACAAGGTGTAAGATCTTTCAATCTAATAACCTAGATAATTAACCTATCAACTTTCGTTATATCAAGGTTAAAAAAATCACATCTTTTCCATGGTGATCTACGGTTTAACATGACTCTCATCAAATTAAACATCGACAAGCAACGATCTTTCGATATGCATTGCAATGACAAATAAACATAGGAAAGATACACCTTTAGATAAAGATCATACAAACAAACTTAGATTAAAGAATAGAAAAACCTGATGAAAAGGGTTCAAAAGCTTGAACATGCTCAGCCCCCAAAATCAGCACAGCAATAGCAAAAAGAAACGAAATTAAAGCACCTAATCTAACCCGGATCACCCGAGCACAAGGCTCGGGTGACCGGCCTTTAAGCTCCAAAAGAGTGGCTGCTGCTGCTCTCCTTGTTGTGGAGGAGAAATTATGAATGTAAGTTGAATTGTGAATCCCGAATGATTTGGGATCTGCCGATATTTATAGGAAAACAGTGGCAGACATTCCGAACGCCAGTTTGAGCATTTGAACTCCAGTTTGGTGTCCCGGAACGCCAGTTCTATTCTCGAACGCCAGTCCTGTTCTCGGAACGCCAGTTCCGGGCTTGGAACGCCGATTCCACATGTGCTGAGTTGTACGCATTTGATCTTTGTCATTATCTCTTAACAACCCATCCTTATCCTTTGTAACAAACCTTATCTCTTGGATATTCTAGATCATTCATGACTTGCCCTCCAAGATCTTATCCATGACACTTGTCCATTCCAATCTTTAACACTTGTAAGCTCCTAATTAAACAATGAATGATTCCAAAATGTAATATAATTCCAAAATAATAATAAATCATCATTTAAGCACTAAATTTGATACATTTTGAAATTAACTCATTAAAAATATCATTTGCTCAATATTTAAATATGAAGCTCGATTTCTATGAAAAACATAAGAATATGGGGAAAATTGATATAAAATATATCGTTAAAAATCGTATAATTTGACCGAGAACAACTCCCCCACACTTAGCTTTTTGCTCGTCGAGCAAAACAAAACAAAATCAAGACTCGAGACGATAAACATTTATGCAAAATATAAAACATATTCAAGTCGTTTAGAGGTTCACCCAGGTGTGTGTGTGTGCATAGCCATAATAAATTTCCACTAAAACCACACTTGAAATTGATTCAAGCAAAACTAGCTAACATCCCATTTAAATTAGAAATATAAAAACGATTATAACATGCACCTCACAAAACATACATACTCGAAAAACAATAATAGGGAGTATTTAAAATATTTCCGACATACTTAGAGGATAATCCCTACAACATATCTTTCAGTTTATCTATGGGGATAAGATATACGATAACTATGTCTTATATTCAATTCATATCACTTCTCATCTAAGTTGATTTAATTATTTCTCATTTAAACACACATCAGAATGAGCTATTGCCCTCATAGTAGAATAGGACATTTCGAGATAATCCCCTACCTACTCAAATCATAAGGCAGCTTTTCCTGACTGTCGTGAGCTTTTGGTCATCATAGTGGTATAGGACATTTCGAGATAATGCCCTATCTCACTCCAATCATCAACCAACTTTCGACATACTCAACTAATTCATTCATTAACTCAACTTTTCAAAAAGACGATAGTTACGTGTCACTTATCACATTCAAACTTCAAGATATTCACAGATGACATACTTTTAATTCTAAATACAAACTATTAAAATTTTCAAAATTCATATGAAAGCAATGAATCATGCGATAATCATCAAAAATCTCCAATCAAATGGGCATAGCTTTAAATTATAGCTCATCATTTACTATGGCACGTGAAAAATAGTGTTGGGTGAAACATCTAAATTTACTAAATATGCAAAATAAAGCATCAATGATATAAACTCAAACATAGATATGCATTTGTTCACTTGGGACAAAACAAAAATTTGAAAAATTTAGCACTTTTTCAAAGAAATATAATAGTATGGCAAATGAATGTAGATACCCATTCCCTCCCCCACACTTAAATTACAACATGTCCTCATGTTGTGCAGAATTAAAGAACGGTTAAAGAAACTTAGCTGATTTCGTGATGATCCGAAGATTGGTGAAGAAGGATAGATAATCGACCCGCGTTTCCGAGGCACGAGATGTCATAGGTACTCCTCTCCAGATTCACTTCCAAAGATAGCTTGACAAACCAGCGATAAATGTACCTGCACCACTTGAAAAACATGGCAGTATCTCGGGGGATACGGGGAAAATCACAAGCAACAATAATAATACAAGCACATGGTATAATTGCTCAGATGGAAAAATCACCGCACAGTTAAAGCACAGGACATCTAAGCGTCAAATAAGCCACAGAAGCTTATAATACAAATAAGGCCCAACATGTGCATACAGGAATAATGATACATGGAATATTACAAAATAGTAGGGCTAGGTGCACTATATGAAAATGTATTACAATGCAGTCTACATGATATGCAATCTAATAAAAAATAATACTGACAGGCTCAGGCTGAGCAAGTTTGGAGGACAACTCTACAGTGACTACGGCCCGTGCAGAATCAGAAAAAAAACGAGGTAGTATTACGGAAACCGACAGTTAACTACACTCAAGAAAAAGAAAAATAGAAAAACAATTCAACTAGATGACATGCAACTAAATGATATGCAAAAATAAAAGAAAATAAAAGAAAGAAAACTAGCCCACTCATTTGCAACACGACATGTATATAATAAACGTCTACCAAATAATGACAGGTTACGATAAACGACAGTGCTGTTCATTACAATGCAGTATAGACGCGCCTTAAGACTCATCAAAGGTGATAGCATTATGGAAAACCAACAGTTAGCTATACTAAACAGATATAACTCATATGACGCGATGGTAGCAACGGAAAGCCGACAGTAGCTACCCATATGAATTACAAAATTAACAAGGAAACACGAAAGTCTCAAAGCTTAAAAGATTCATCACAGCGGTATGTAGCATACGGAAACCGACATTAGCTACTAAATAACAATAAGAACAGTTATAGCATACGATAACCGACAGTCACTATAACATGCCTAGATGAATCAAGTATATTATCCATTAGATTCAATTATTTAACATGGATCCGTAGATGGAACGATGTAAACATGCAAGTTCAGATCATCTACGTAACAACAATTAGCCACAGAAGCTCAAATTAAAGTATCCATATCAAATAAAGCATCAAAAATCAAGTTAAGAGAAATTCGAACCTGGACGCAGTGTTGGACGCCCGTCCAACCCTTTGAACGTGCGTTCTGAATGTCAAACGGGCGGTTTCCTGGAATTTGGCACTGGACGGCCGTTTGACCATCAACCGGGCGTTCATCTGCAGGTTGTGACCTGGACGGGCGTTCACTATGCTTGGACGCCCGTCCAAGCATCGAATTTGGACAATATGCAGGAGAAACACAGCCTGCCTTCACTAGCTCAACAGATTATCAATCCAAAACCAACTATACATCATATACACACTACACAGCAGCCCCATCAAATTTTAGCACAGAGGATTAGATTGGAAAACATATAATTCACGTTTCATAAATTGAGTAAAAAAAACTTTTTGCACATTCTTAACCCAACGGTTATCGAAACACGGCAAAAATAAAAACTCTCAATTCAATTAACGCTACTTTTATTGAAAGAAAAATAAATCGTAACAAAATAGAAGAATTAACTCAAGTAGATCCAACAAAACACCGATTCCCCGGCAACGGCGCCACTTTTGTTGAGAGGATTTTGCATCATTTAAACAAAAGAAAATTTATAAACCCATACTTAGATGCAAAACTAACTCCTAACCGCCAAATACCGGGTAGTTGCTAGTATAGCGAGATAAGTAAGGGGTCGATCCACAGGGAATTGGGTTGTTGAATCTAACTTTATTAATCTTTCCAATTGTTACTACTAGTTATTACTAAACCTAAACTAAAGCGGAAAATAAACCGGACAGAGGATTATTAGTCCAAAGCCAGGAAGGACAAGAGTGATAAAAACGAAATAAAACTACCATCTATAAAACAAAATAAATAAACGAAGATGATCATGGTGGATAAACAATTGAACAAACAAAATCATCCTATCCAACAAATCCCTCTATCTCCTCTCCAAGATTATCTTATGCTGATTAACTAAAGATGTGGTTCACCTCACAAAGGTATGAATCCTACTTTCGTAGTAATTCGCCTATCAATCCCGTCATCTTTCGATCTATAGAGATTGACGCATACAAAACAAGGTGTAAGATCTTTCAATCTAATAACCTAGATAATTAACCTATCAACTTTCGTTATATCAAGGTTAAAAAAATCACATCTTTTCCATGGTGATCTACGGTTTAACATGACTCTCATCAAATTAAACATCAACAAGCAACGATCTTTCGATATGCATTGCAATGACAAATAAACATAGAAAAGATACACCTTTAGATAAAGATCATACAAACAAACTTAGATTAAAGAATAGAAAAACCTGATGAAAAGGGTTCAAAAGCTTGAACATGCTCAGCCCCCAAAATCAGCACAGCAATAGCAAAAAGAAACGAAATTAAAGCACCTAATCTAACCCGGATCACCCGAGCACAAGGCTCGGGTGACCGGCCTTGAAGCTCCAAAAGAGTGGCTGCTGCTGCTCTCCTTGTTGTGGAGGAGAAATTATGAATGTAAGTTGAATTGTGAATCCCCGAATGATTTGGGATCTGCTGATATTTATAGGAAAACAGTGGCAGACATTCTGAACGCCAGTTTGAGCATTTGAACTCCAGTTTGGTGTCCCAGAACGCCAGTTCTATTCCTGGAACGCCAGTTCTGGGCTTGGAACGCCAGTTCCACCTGTGCTGAGTTGTACGCATTTGATCTTTGTCATTATCTCTTAACAACCCATCCTTATCCTTTGTAACAAACCTTATCTCTTGGATATTCTAGATCATTCATGACTTGCCCTCCAAGATCTTATCCATGACACTTGTCCATTCCAATCTTTAACACTTGTAAGCTCCTAATTAAACAATGAATGATTCCAAAATGTAATATAATTCCAAAATAATAATAAATCATCATTTAAGCACTAAATTTGATACATTTTGAAATTAACTCATTAAAAATATCATTTGCTCAATATTTAAATATGAAGCTCGATTTCTATGAAAAACATAAGAATATGGGGAAAATTGATATAAAATATATCGTTAAAAATCGTATAATTTGACCGAGAACAACTCCCCCACACTTAGCTTTTTGCTCGTCCCGAGCAAAACAAAACAAAATCAAGACTCGAGACGTATAAACATTTATGCAAATATAAAACATATTCAAGTCGTTTAGAGGTTCACCCAGGTGTGTGTGTGCATAGCCATAATAAATTTCCACTAAAACCACACTTGAAATTGATTCAAGCAAAACTAGCTAACATCCCATTTAAATTAGAAATATAAAAACGATTATAACATGCACCTCACAAAACATACATACTCGAAAAACAATAATAGGGAGTATTTAAAATATTTCCGACATACTTAGAGGATAATCCCTACAACATATCTTTCAGTTTATACTGGGGATAAGATATACGATAACTATGTCTTATATTCAATTCATATCACTTCTCATCTAAGTTGATTTAATTATTTCTCATTTAAACACACATCAGAATGAGCTATTGCCCTCATAGTAGAATAGGACATTTCGAGATAATCCCCTACCTACTCAAATCATAAGGCAGCTTTTCCTGACTGTCGTGAGCTTTTGGTCATCATAGTGGTATAGGACATTTCGAGATAATGCCCTATCTCACTCCAATCATCAACCAGCTTTCGACATACTCAACTAATTCATTCATTAACTCAACTTTTCAAAAAACGATAGTTACGTGTCACTTATCACATTCAAACTTCAAGATATTCACAGTATGACATACTTTTAATTCTAAATACAAACTATTAAAATTTTCAAAATTCATATGAAAGCAATGAATCATGCGATAATCATCAAAAATCTCCAATCAAATGGGCATAGCTTTAAATTATAGCTCATCATTTACTATGGCACGTGAAAAATAGTGTTGGGTGAAACATCTAAATTTACTAAATATGCAAAATAAAGCATCAATGATATAAACTCAAACATAGATATGCATTTGTTCACTTGGGACAAAACAAAAATTTGAAAAATTTAGCACTTTTTCAAAGAAATATAATAGTATGGCAAATGAATGTAGATACCCATTCCTCCCCCACACTTAAATTACAACATGTCCTCATGTTGTGCAGAATTAAAGAACGGTTAAAGAAACTTAGTGATTTCGTGATGATCCGAAGATTGGTCAAGAAGGATAGATAATCGACCCGCGTTTCCGAGGCACGAGATGTCATAGGTACTCCTCTCCAGATTCACTTCCAAAGATAGCTTGACAAACCATATTCACTTCCAAAGCATATTCTAGGTAGACTTCTCGGTTCTACACTTCAATGTAAACCGTTATTTCACTTTCAATATCTTTATTGAGTTAAGCAGTGTATTGTGGCACATCTACAACTATGTAAGGCAATTCAATGGTTTCTTCCGTACGTGTGATCCAAGCAACTCCTGGTGGAAGGAAATCCTCGGCTCGAATCCTCCCGATATGCTACCCGGAAAAATCTCCAAGATTTTTCCCCAATCACCCTTGGCCGAAATTTCTATCTTCTCTCTAAGAGTTGATAGTCGAAATTTTCATGTGTGTCAAGGCTTGGGAGAACTCTCTTTATATAGGAGAGTAAAACTTAAGCCCCAAGGATTTTATAATTAATACAAAATCAATTATGATAATCCTATTAAATAAAAGATAATCCCAAAATATTCTAGAACAAATCAAGAATATTTTTATCTTTATTATTTACCATAAATATTTATCCAATAAATATTTTATGCACATGTCTTATTAATCACAAGAAAACTAA